>JALBCR010002775.1:0-15000 GCA_030710515.1 Abscondita cerata
CTTGTCCTAATTTTTCTCTGCCATTTGTTGTTCAAACTGACGCTTCGGACTTTGGAGTGGGTGCGGTCCTTAGTCAGGAATCGCCTGAGGGGGAAAAGGTTATCAGTTACATCAGTCGCTCCTTAACTAAAGCGGAGAGGCGCTATAGTACTACGGAAAGAATGTATTGCAGTTTTATTTCGCCATTCTTAAGTTCAGACCGTATATTGAGGGCTCTCACTTCACCATCATTACTGACCATCACTCGCTGGTATGGCGTAACCGTTTGCAGAGTCCGTCTGGTCGTCTTGCTCGTTGGTCCTTACAACTCCAAGATATGACTTCACCATCAGACATAGGAAAGGCAAAGACCACGTTGTGCCAGATGCGTTATCTCGTGCTGTTCCTGCTGTTGGTGATGAAGCTGAAACCACCTCTCCTCATCTTGATTCCTTAGCTGTTCCTTCTTCTCTTGGTCTTGACTTACCTACTACAAATAAATGGTATAATAACTTACTGAATCGTGTACTCACAACACCTCACAAGTTGCCTCATTGGTCTGTCGATAATAACATCTTATATCGCAGAGTGACTAGTTCTTTACCACTTCTATGGTGGATCCGAATGATGAATGGAAGTTAGTCGTTCCGGCTGAACAAAGGAGACGCATCATTCAGGAGAACCATGATCCTCCAGTTGTTGGCCATGGTGGAGTAACTAAGACAACCGCAAGAATTCTGCAACATTATTACTGGCCTCGATTACGTGCAGACGTGGCTCGCTATATCCGCCGTTGTTCTACTTGCTCTTCCAATAAGGTATCTCAAGCAGCTCCTCCTGGAATGTTTGCTCCCTCGTGCTCGTCCTACGGGACCGTGGCAAACTTTATGTTGCGATATTGTTGGGCCGCTTCCTCGTTCTTCTAAAGGCAATTGTTACGTGTTTGTGGTTGCCGATTGTTTCTCTAAATTTGCCCTTTTCTTTGCTATGCGTGTTGCTACTGCTGCTGCGGTTACTAAAATCCTGGAAGAACAGGTGTTTTTACTATTTGGAGTGCCGCAGTACCTTATTTCTGACAACGGAGTACAGTTCCGCAGTCGTGAATTCACTCAAATGTGTGAGAACTATCATTGCACCATCCTATATACTGCCAAATACCATCCGCAAGCAAATCCGGCTGAACGGATAAATCGCGTTCTTAAGACCATGATAGCGTCTTATGTTAAGGACAACCAGCGGAAATGGGATGTGAAGCTCCCTCACATTGGATGTGCAGTTCGTTCGGCGAAACACGAAGTGACTGGATGTACCCCGTACTTTGCTCTATTTGGTCGTGAACATGTCATCTCTGGCAATCTCTTCAATAAATCACGTCTTGAACCAACTGACTCAGAACCTGATCATAGTGTGCCTACTCGACGTTACGCGGCTATCCAGGAATATATACTTCAACGCCTTCGGAAAGCCTATGAAACTACACGAAATAGGTATAACTTACGCCGCCGACATGTCAAGTATAACGTGGGTGATCTGGTGTGGCGTCGTAACTTCCAACTATCCGACGCTTCGAAGCATTTCAATGCGAAACTCGCACCTAAATTCTTAGGCCCGTTCACGGTGAAAACTGTCGTGTCTCCCTGGACGTATGAACTAGCTGATTGTTTAGGAAAGTCACTAGGTACGTGGCACGTGAAAGACCTTAAGCCAGCACCTCTCTCGAATTCGGAAGAGGCTAATGCTGAACTTGCTGTGCTGGAGCCTAATTGTTTAGATTACTCTTTACTTTATCCTAGACGGAAAAAGCGTCGTAAACTTGCTTGTACTGCCAGCTAGAAGACACGGTTCATGACTGGATTTCTACTTGGACACGACTTATTTTACTTGACTATTTACTTTTGCTGATTTTATCATATCTGTATTATTTTTTTCCACGGGTTCCTAACGAATTGGCTCGGACTATCTTCTTTCTAGTAAGGAGAAGTTCGTATTTTCTCTTATATTGTTGCTGAATAAATTTCTTTTATTTCTGCCTTACTGTAGGTTGGTTATTAATGAGATTATCGATGGTTTCTGGCTCTATTAGCTACACGACATTATGATCGATTTACATCGAAATCTCTGATTTATTTGGTGCTCTCCCGTATATCTTTATTTTCTTTCTGCGAGAACTGTATATACGTAGATACAGGTTCTTTTGTTTTTGGTTTGAGAAGCTTTATTTTTTTTTTTGGGGATGCCTGTTGACTTGAGTTCAAGTTGAGCGTGCTCCTGCTCTTGTTGACAATGCATCAAGATTGTTGGGTTTTCTTTTTCTTTTTCTGGGAGATACCAAACCGCTTCGGCGAGCTTAATGATATACCGACTCAGTTCTGGTTGAGTTAGCTCATAGTTATATTTAATATTTTTTTTTCTGGAACCATAATGGTTCACATTCGTTAGAATTCCATGTGATATGGGTAGGTTGGTTGGGCACGTAGGGATTGGACCTTCTCAGGTAAATAATACCAAAATTTGACCTTGAATTGGATTTCGAGCTTCGAGACTTAGTTTCATGAGTTCACGTAGTTGTGGGAGTACCGTGATTTCCCGATCCCGTGACGGATTGAACGCCCTCTCCTATATGGCTCGTTGGTGTACGTCTTCGCCAGTTTGGCAATCCTTTTCAAAGCCGAATTCAGACACCTGAATGTGTCTTGTCTTGTGTGAACGTCGTTTTTGTTGCTCTCTGTCCTCTCGAGGAGGGATAGAGTATTTCCCTTTTTCCTTGTCTTTGCTATCATCTGTTCCTTCTTTCTTTCTTGCGTAAGAAGTACCGCTTTGGCTGGGGGTTTCAGTGGGTGTTGGCGTGAGGGGGAGTCGGAGCTTCTGTTTCTGGTACCCTTGTTTCATTACCAGGCACACCAACCCTTAGGGGGCCGTACGGGGCGAGCAAGATCTGGGGCAGGGGTAAACCGTTCGCCCTTAACCTCCGTCAATGGATCACTGGCCGTAGCCACTGCAGAACCTCGAACTGTTGACTTGTTCCAGTCTTTTACTTTTGGAAATTTTTGGGCAAAATTTTGGGATCCTTCCTTTCATTCTTCCATTATGCTATAGGGTTGGGGGGTTTATCCTCGGTTTTCAGAGTCGCACTCTTTAACTGCATATCCATTAGTCTTGTGGTGTCGGGGAGTATCGGCCCAAGACTAAATCCTTTCCTGGGTGGGAGGACTTTATTTTGGGAAGGCTCAGTACTAAGGGTCGTGAATGGCGAGGGGGTGGATTTTCACTGGGGGCCCAATGACGCGAGTTTCCATCCTTCGCGAGGGTCTTGGTGGGAGTGATGCCTGGTGCCACCCATTCGACATGCACGCCGCTAGGGAAATGCCCGATCTTAATAATTTCCTAGGGTTTATCCTAACCTCTTGGTATTCGGGTTTCAGCCTTATCCTTATTCCTATCTTACCTTAAACCTTTCCTAGGGTACCTTATTTTGGGGTAATTCAGGGTGGTATTGTTTTAATTTGGGTTGGGGTTTCATTGGTTTTTAGGGCTCTGTCCTGGACGCTTGTCCAAACTTCAAACTTTACTATAAGAATATTTTCTGTTGACTGGGTTTAGTAAGGTTGGTTGAGATACTGTTGGATGACCCACGTTTTCTTTCCCTTGCTTCTCGGAAATCGCTAATTGCGAGTTTTTGTGGGCGTTCAATCTCTTGGTGTTATCCTTTTCTTTTTCTTGGTCGTTGCTTGACTTTGTTGCTGGATACACCAAACGCTTCATGCGAGTTTTGAACAGATTTCAGCAGATCAGCTACTCTTAGTTCAACAAACCGTCTATCTCTTAGGGGTTGGGTTTCATTAGGTTTTCATATGTGTGGGGTGGGTATCTTTAGTTATATGTCGCTCTTGTTGGAGATTCCTTTTTTTTTCTGAACACCTACGGATGTTAATTTTCTGGATTATGTATGGTGCAGCGGATTATGTTTATCCTTCTGCGCGGGCTTGAAGTTTTGTGTGGGGAATTTGTAACGGTCACTGTGAGTTAGGCAACACCCAATGCAAGGAGTCGCGGTGTAAACGCGACATATTCGCGTATTTGCTCCTTAACGAAAATTTTGGGGATTTAATTCCCAGAATTCAACTTCCGCGTTGTCCTAATTGGCCAATACATTTTCGGTTTCTTCAATTTCCGCCTGGTGACAACAACCATCACGCCGTGCTACATGAAATTAAAATTTGCCTTCATCTGAGTGCTTAATCGTAATTCCGTCAAATTTTCTAGTGGTATGTATAGGACCCTGCAAACTTTCAATGTATAGCAGTGTATTTTTAGCTGGGGAAAGGATTGATTACTCGATTTTCCGAAGTTTATCTTAGGACGGATGCGTGTACTAATTGCTTCTAATGGTCGCTCGATTGCATTCAGGTACGACAAATATTCTTCGTGGCTTCCTCAACGTTACACCGTGCATAATTTTCAGATAAGGCGAGTTACTCCGGGATTAGAGTACTCCGGGATTAAAATTACTCGGCTGTAAAGGTTCTTTTGACCTAAACAAAACCAATTACCTGGCTGATTAAATTCATCGTGGGATCTCTTTCTACCTTTTTTGTCTTGGCGCTGCGTGTGTCGCATACTTGGGGTTCGCTGTTAAAATTGCTGAAGTACGGGACATCCTACCGAAATTAGGGGTCGCCGCAGCCGGCATCGACACCGCATATCTGTATCTCCTCCTGTGTGTCAACATCGTAAACCTCTATCTACAACATAAGGTCAGATCTTTCTAGTTATACTACTACGCTGAAAACAAACCATCTCCGGGACGTCACACTGCTACCGAAAACGTCTCAAGCGTAACACCTAAATAAGTACAACTTGTCTTGGCACCTTAAGTGCAGTTAAATATTTGGAACTCGAAACGTATTTGTTCACGTATTTATAATCTTTTTCTGTTAATTCACTACAATATAATTAATTCACTTGTTGTGGCGCATATATTGGCCCAATCTATACACGAATGTGTACCGTAAAGGCGCGAACTTGCTTCATTCACCCACCATTGCCTGGGGATCTTTAGAGTAGAAGTGTACTACCACGGAAGAGCGCTCTTTTTGGGGAAACACCTAAATCTCCGATACTTTTTTTGCTAAATATTGCAACTGCGAACACTAAATACACCTTCGTATTGTACGGGTGGGGTCACGTCGCCATCTTGTTAGATTATATAACGCCAGTGGCGTAACTCATAAATTAATAACTTGCTATTAATTATATATTGTTTCCTTCTTTTGTGTACGAATATATATAGGAATACGAACGAATACGCTTCGTAGAATTATCTTAAATTGTAAAGGGATATATATTTAAATTGTGCCCTGTTCCTTTTTTTATGGTGTGTTATTAAATATAACGTTTTGTAGGTTACTTGTGTCTCTCTCTCTTTATTGTATTTATTGCTCCTTTAATTTGTTACGGTTGATTGTTGCGTCTGTTTCTTTAGTTCGGAAGCAGGTTTGTATCCACGCATTAGGACTATGGCGCCCTCGGTTTAATTCAAGACAGTTCTGAAGAAGCGGTGGATCCTTTTTCTCACCCACGCCCTACTCTTCGGCTGCCGGCAACACTTATCTTTCTTCAATTAACCGTAGCAGTGTTTAGATCCAAATCCCTATTCTGAAGCGGTTCACCAAAAAAAAAAAAAAAAATAGATGCTTCCTGCCAAAATGAAACAAAAAAACAAAATAAAAAAAAAAAGCGGGGGGGGGGGTGAACAGCCAACCAAAAAAAAAAATTTACAAAATCGCTTGGGTTTCGCACACAAAACCCCATATAAGTTTCCAATTTAAAAAAAGATTAACAAAAAAAGGTTTGCCAACAAGAAGATATTAAGTACAAAGACACACCCCCCCCCCCCGCCCCACCACCCCCCACCAAGATGCCACCACCTACAACCACCAAACAAAAAACAAAAAAAACAAAAAAACTTAAAAATGTAACTCAAAAATATAATTATATAAGAAGAAAATTATTTTGTTTTAGAACAACCTGTAGGATTTGAAGATGGTACTGATCGGTACTCTCGTTGCTGGAACGAGAGGTTTGTTCAATTCATGAAGAAAGTCGGCCTGAAAAATAGTTCAGCTGATCCGTGTCTATTTTATCGAACATATAAGCAAAATAGTATCTATGTTGTATATATTGTATATGTTGAAGATGGTTTAGTCTTGGGCAACAATGAAAATGAAGTTTATGAATTCTTGACTGATCTAGAGCGGGAATTTCAAATTTCTTTGGGTTCATTGAAAAATTTTCTAGGCATGAAAATAAAGTGTCATGAGAACGGTTCCATTTCTATAAGTCAAGAAGCTTAATGCAAACCAAATATTGATGAAATTTGAGAATTAAATTCTGTGTCAAATCCAGTAGGTCGTGAAGATGGAGAAAACTTTAATCCTGCGAAAAACGTTCCATATAGGGAAGCTATAGGGTGTTTGACTTATTTAGCGGCAGTAACTCGACGTGATACAATAAGGCAGCGCGGGTAATGGAGAGGCCGTCAAACTGGGATTGAATGAATGTAAAAGAATTTTTAGGTATTTACGAGAATCACTGAGTTGTTGTATTACGTACCAAAGGAAAGAGAGTGAGTTGAAAGTTTACAGTTCATTTTTCCTTGTTTTTCCAATTCCAATATTTATTTCAATTATATATGGTTTAATACTGCTTTGTTGTTTATTTATACTCTACTAACCGTTTTCTTTACCGAAGTATCTAATTTCGTTGATTAATCAATCAACGCTAATTTCTATTATAAACGATTTTGGTATAGGTAACTAAACATACATATCAGTAGATCAAGTTGCCATTTCGCGAATATCTGTTGATGAATTCAACATGGAAACATAAATAAAAAATCTATGGTAATGTGTAGCAAAGACATTTTAATAATAACAAATCGACATTAATCTACTGTTATAATAAATGCTGAATTTGTTCGCACTTTGAGACATTTTTATATTGTACGCAACATTCGCATGATAACATTTAATAACATTTAAGGGTGTTCAGCTCATTAATTTTACAAACTATTCTCTCACACAGTTCTTCAATATTGTTTATCCATTGTTGAAAAGTTGTATTCTTCAAGTAGGACTGTAGAGCAAATCAAAGAAAAGTAATGCCGCGTATTCTCGCCTCGTTCTAACTTCTTTATTTATGTTACGTTCGCTAGATATTTCTACTAGTCATTAGTGAGTACTTGACTCTTCAGGAAAGTGAATTGGGAGAAAACAAAAAGTCACAAAAATACACTGCGCGACAAAAGTCTGGGTTAAGTTGCTTATTTAAAAAATTCTGACTTGGTTAATCAAAAACCATCTTTGACCAGAACCCAGATTTTAACATTATCGAAAATGTTTGGGCTCGAATACTTGCTATTATCCGAAGACAACAAGGGCCAAATTTTATACCAGTAAACCGTAATGCACTAATTGCAGCCATTGAAACCGCATGGGAAACGATTAATATTAAATTGATACCTTGATAGCGCCAATGAGCAGACGCCTCCAAGAATGTATCAATAATAATGGAGGTCACACCCATTATTGATTTCTTATATTTATTTATATAGTAATACCTTTATTTAAAAAAAATAACGGTTTCATTTAATTTTAAACTATAACTTGGTATCTTAATTATAATTATGTAATAAATTCTTGTCAAAAAACTAAATATATACGTTGACAATAAGAATTGCCTTAGTTTTTATTTTCACTTTTTATATTAACTACAGAAAAAAATGAAACGTCATAAAATATGCATTTTGTAAGGACTAAATATTATGAATAGAGAGTTTAATGATTTTTTTAATAACTTACAAAAATTAGTAGGTTAGAATAATTTAAAAATAAGTAATAATCAGTCAACCCAAATAACCATGTTTAGTTTTTGATTTAATTTAAAAGTTATTGCTTGTAGACGTTTTTAAATCAAAATTATTTCTAATTTTATTTTGTAAACATTTCCTAAACAAAATTTTGATTCGATAATTAATCGAGCTATGGTGTTTAATTAGCGATACCTTCAAATATATTCTTTAAAGAAAAAAATTAAGTAAGCAACGTAAATTACCTATTTTCTAAAACGTGCTTAGTGTAATGATTCATTCTACAGTCCTTCTATAAGATAACCCCTGCTGAGACTACCTGCTGTTAGAATTGTAAATGATACCCTTAAGCCCGCTTCACAATGTGCAAACTTTTGTTTACAGAAATTGTGGTGTCCAAGTTTTAAATTTCATGAGTGTGTGTGTCTGTCGATCGCTGTATATGTGGTAGTGTGGGAGAAATCATTCAGGCGGTAAGTTTTGTTACAATTATGAGCCTTCAGCATTCCTTTCGCGTACTTGTCGCTGCGTGTTTGTGTTTGACCACGTGTTTGGCAATATAAGAAATGAAGTATTTGTTGTTGTTGTTAGTGAAAATTGTTTATGTCTGCTTATATCTTTTTATGAATAGTAGCAATTGTTTTACCAAGTTCTGGATACCAGGTAAGAGAAAATAATTCTACCGACGTAAGTGGTTGGTATTTATTATTGTCGTTTGTATTTACAGAATTATAAAAGAAACGCGTATCTTACCAGCTCAAAAAATGAGAGAATCAGATTCCGATAATTTCAATGAATGGGAGTCAGATGGAAGTAGTAATTCTTCATTATCCTCAAGTATATCTACCACTGATCAATCTGATTTAAGTTCATGATAATGACGATAATGAATTTTGTGAAACCTTTTCTTTGATGAAAAATTTTTGACAATTTTAGGAAGAGAAACCAATAGGCAAGCAATGAAATGCAAAGAAAAAGATTGGATTGATACAAACAGTGATGAAATGTTAGTATTCATTTCTATCAACCTGCTGATGTCCATTGTAAAGAAACCTGTCATGACTCAATACTGGACAACAAGAAGTGTTTTAGAAACCCCCATATTTCCTAAAATTATGAGAAGAAAAACTTCTTACTAAAAAAACACCTTCACTTTTACGATGAATCAATATTCGATAGAAATACACACCCAAACCCCAAATTGTGTAAAATCTGGCCCATTTATCATCTACTCAATAAAAAATTCCAAAATTTGTATACCCCTAATCGTGACATAACTATCGACGAGAGCCTTATGCTTTTTAAAGGTAGGCTTGGATTGCGCCAGTACATTCCTTTGGAACGGGCTCGATTTAGAATCAAGTCATTCTTATTGTGCGAGTCTGAATCCGGCTATATATGCAATTTCATTATTTATACTGGTAAAGGAACTAATTTCAATCCAGAGTTCAAGGATCATCCCTCTTCCACACAAATAGTGATTACATTGATGGATCCATACTTGGATAGAGGCTATGCTTTGACAACTGACAATTTTTATACGAGTCCACAGCTCGCAGAAATTCTCATAAAACAGATAATTTTGGCACAGTGAGACAGAACAGGAAAGAAATGCCATCGCAACTGAAGAACAAGAAGTTGAAGAAAGGAAAAATGATTGCTTTTCAGAGCGGGAAAGTTCTAGTTCTAAAATGGAAAGATAAAAAAGTTGTTCACTTGCTATCAACGGTGCATTCTACAAACACAAGAGAAGAACTTCAACAGGAAAAGAAAGAGATTTAGTAAAGATCGGGTTGATCAATATCTCTCTGACTATTCTGTCATCCGAATAAGAAGGAAAAAATACTATAAGAAAATGTTCTTTCACTTAGTCGAGTATGGTATGTGGAATGCATTTATTCTGTATTAGAAGTCGGGAGGAAACTTGAGACACTTGGAGCTTCGGTTGCAAGTCATTGAACAAATTTTCCAAATCCATGGTACAGAATTTGAGCTACCCAAAGCCCGATTTTTTTTTCCAAATCCTTTTAGAATAGTCGAACGCCACTTTCCCAGTTATGTGCCAACTACATCCAAAAAAAATGCTGAAAGAGTTTGTATGGTTTGTTCCAAAAAAAGAAATAACAGAGGGAACAAAAATTAGAAGAGAATCCAGATACCAGTGCTCTAAGTACAATGTAGGACTCTGTGTTTCGCCTTGTTCGACCCGAAGTGAATTCCGATATTTTTTCTGAAGATTTCCTAAAGTCAGTAGTCAAACGTAATATTACGTTTTGTGGTATCAATAGTATGTTTTTCCCTTATTTTTTTAAATAAAGTATTTTTATGAAACAAAACTGGTCTTGACTTTTATTTGTCTGAAGGTATTCGTTAAAGTTTAAAACAATGACGATATTTTTGGGACATTTTCCTTCAAGTTTGCTTGGTCGCTAAGGGGTTAATAAACAAATAACTTAAAACTACGAAAATAAAAGATTTGCTACAAAATTGAAATCTACACTATTACGTTGAGTTGTTTGTTTTTTAATAAAGTATTCTTATTCACACTAATTTCCAAGTTTTATGTAAATTCCACAGTCTATTGAATTTTCGACGATTTAAGTAAAATTAACAAAATGTGTGTTTAATTATTCGAGTTTTTCCTAAAAATTTCAAAGTTTATTAAAAAATAACAAGAAAAAAAAAGTTTTAAAATTAAATTATCAATTAAATTAATAATTTTTAATTTTCAAACATGTTAAAAATGTGTTAGATTTTAAGGCCGGATTACCCCTATTCACCCTTTAGGTGCTTTAATCGAACTTTAGTTTTTATTGATTAATACTCTTGGTACCCACAAACTTGTACCAGAATTTGGTTTTCCTAAGTCAAAGCATTGCAAAATATTAATTCTTTTCAAAATTTAAAACTCATTGAAGGCCTAACTTCTTAACACCGAACTTAGTATATAGGTGGTAAGTTAGGTTAAGTCCCCATATTTTAGGGTTCTCAAAGTGTCTCTGCTCTGTGCGAAACATCCTGTAGAAGTTAGTAGAGAATTGCCAAAACAATGGCAGCGGTGGGATTCGAACCCACGCCTCCGAAGAGACTGGTGCCTTAAACCAGCGCCTTAGACCGCTCGGCCACGCTACCTATTCATTAAAAATAACGTATCCCAATTTACAATTGTATAATTTATTTTTAATTTTGTCTACAATACAAAAGGAAAAAAAACTTGCGTAAACATAGTTTCTTGGCAACTTCATCGATGTCTATGACGTCTATGTTCTTTCGTAGTACAATGTAGGCAATGTTGCATAGTGATGTAATAAATCGTAAAAATTGATAAGTTATTTTAATAACTATAGATAATAAATGTTTTGTAATTAAATTGCTTGATGGTTACACAATTTTATGTATAGATTATTGACCTACACTTACTTTTACTTTTAAAAAGTTCCCGTTTTATACAAAACTAGAGTAAAAGTATCAATTGCTGCCGTAAAGAATTCAGTTAAAGACATAAAACCTTCGAAGTGTAATATTCAAATTTTATTTGTTTAAGCGACATTTTCACGAATACGAAAGTTACTTATTTTTTGTTTGCCTTGAATATTTTTTTTAATTAATTTTTAAAAAGTACTAATTTATACAGCTTAACTTTTGATAATTGTACTTATTTATGTCATAAATAGCAGATCTGACATGTGCAATACATTCTGCAACGTTGTAGTCTTCAGTCACATCAAAAGTAAATACATATCTATATCTGAGATATAAATATTTGAAGAACTTTAATTAATTGTTAAAAATAATATATGAAGTATAAGAAATATAGAAAAGAGGGGGAGGGGGGGGGGGGGAGGGGAGAGGGAGGGGAGAAGGGAGGGAGGGAAAGAGGGGGGGGGGGGGGAGGGGAAGGGGGGGAAGAAAAAGGAAGGGGAGGGGGGGGGGAAGGGGGGGGGGGGAGGAGGGGAAGGAGGGGGGGATCACAACGAAAATAATAATGTAAATATTTACTTTAAACTATTATACTTAGATCTGGCAACAATCAAGCACTTGTATCGACATTATTGTCGCTTTGATATATTTGTTTTTCCACTACTAGCTGTGAAGTGGACAATTATTGCGTCTCCTAGCCAACTGAGAAGTAGAATTTCTCTATTAGTGGTTAATAATTTTTCTATTGTTGACCTAGGTTAATAATGGACAATTTCAAATTTTTTGAGAATCTAAGAATAGTTGTTTAACAAAAACGAGTGAAACATAATTTTGTATATCCAGGAGATTATCTCTAACGTATTTGCTGCTTAAAATTACCTAACACGATAAAATTATTTGAATAAAAAATGCCATTAGTTTAAAATTCGCGCCCCCATCCCATAACCTCAAATACATAACCTGGATTTATTTATTTATTAAATATGATGGTAGAATCAGTTTTTTCAGGTTTCCCAAAGGAGATTTAACCAGGCGAGTTAAGTTACATCAAGAATTTTAAGTAAATTACAAACATTTTAGTTGTAGGTGTTTTGAATGGTTAACAGAATCTGGAAGGTCCGGTCTGTTGCATAAAAAATGTCGACTCTAAAAAACTTAACGAGTATGTGACGAACACTTGCCATTCCTAAATGAATTACAAGTGTCAATTTCTGAAACCCAATATTCAAATGATGCAAGGTATATTGGCGAAGCAATAAATGCCCATTAACATCTCTAGCTATACCAAAACTACTCAAGCTTGCAGCTCAAATACTCTTAGGTAAAGAAAATTACGAAGGAACATTCTTAAATTGCAACGTGAAAAGAAAGTACTTCAATTGAAGATAACATCTCCCAACGATTACTTCCCGAAAGCAGAGCACAAATTGTGACAGCCCAAGTGGACTTAAAAATAAACTACTAAGAAGCAGGAGATATACAGAGGAATACAAACAATTTTCACTAAAATTATATTTTACGAGCCCCAAAATGTTAATTTTAAAGTAGGTTTTAAATTTTTGCCAGCTCAAACTGCTACGTGATCATGGTTAGAGTTATATAAAAAGTTAAACAACCCTTGTGCTACATCTTTACAAATACGATATGTAAAGGTGACAAATTGAAGTCGATAGTATTAGACTGCATAGAAAAGCTACAATTACAATGCGGTGCGAATGTTAGGGCAGTAGTAAAATTTTCTACGCCTAATTAAAAGAATATATGTATCACCTGAAAAACCAAACCTTCTCGTAAACGATAAGAAAATCTATTATTTCTACGATGTCTCCTATTTATTGAAGTCGGTGCAAAATAACTTGATTAAATATGATATAATCTTTAATAACAAAAAAGCATCTTGGAAAGACATTAAAAATTTCTACATGTCGGACAAATCTAAACCGCTGCGATTGGCTCCTAAATCAACTAATTTACATATCACTCCGAATAATTTTCAGAAAATGAAGGTGAAATATGTCACACAAGTGTTTAGTGAATCAGTTGCAGTTGGTTTATCAACGTATGTAGCTTTTAATGCTTTTTGATTTATTTGCATTCCTGTGCTACTTGATTTTTACAAGAAAAATGTTTATTTTTATTTTTGGCTTAAATTTGGCTAGTAGTGGAAAAATAGTATATACACCATGGTTGTAGAAGTCCATTATTGCCTACGCACCTTATTTCGCTCGGGGCTACCGCCCTTCGCGAAATAAACTGGTGCTAAGGCAATAATGACAGACTGCACAACCTTGGTGTATAATATACTATTTCACGCGTTTGTCAGAAAGGTTAGTAAATTGACATTTTGTGGATGTCGTATCAGAGAATATTAACTATTTTAAAGAAGCGACACTTGTCATTTTTGTATATTGACGTTCAGCCATTTTCAAACTGCAAATTCAGTGGTGTTCTTGAATATTAAGATAAATACATGAATTTGTAATTAGATAGTTTCAGACTATAAAAGTTGATAATCTAACATGTGAATATAAATTTTGACAGGAAAATAGAGGTTGGATTGTCTTATAAACCTGTGTCGGTATTTTTTGGTATAGATTGTACCCCTTGGACCTAAGTAAAGTCCAGGCCTTAAGACGATTTTAAATATCTATTTTCTAAGTGGAGATACGGGAAAAAATATGGTATACTAGATGATCGACTTTTGTTCTTAACTAAATTGAAAATTTTACATAATCTAGTAGTAGAAAATAGATATTGAGATGCGGTTTTTACCATTTTTTTTATTTAATTTAATGCTCTTTCAAGTAATAGCTATTTATTGTATATGTAGTTTTAGTAGGCAGATTATCCACGCAAGAATTTTTAATCGCGAGAACGAAGTTCGAGCGTTTAATTTCTTAAGGGGATAATATGCCACTAAAACACGAATGCAATACAAGATTTTATCCACAATCAAACCAATTTAATTGAAATTAAGTAATCTGACAGTTCTTAAATTTCAATGTAATAGCAAATATTAGAAAATTTAGTGAAACTTTGGGCGGCTTTGCATTATTAGTTGCTAGGATGCTTGTTTATTAAAACAATATTTGTGAAAAAACTAGAAATCGTTTGTGTGCGTCGTTTTGAAAAATGTCAGAAAGTGATTCTTTGCCGGTAGAAATTAAAGCAGAAGCTGAAGAAGTAACCCTGCAACTGTTGCCGGCCAAATCTAAAGATGCATACATAAAAGAATTTGCTACCTTTAATGAATGGAGAGAAAAGAGGTGCAAACATCATAAACGAGGACGTCCTGTTGGCTTATTTTTTAAATGTAAGAAGCAAGTTTGCCTCCTCGTCGATGTGGACGAAATATTCAATGTTAAGAGCAACTTTGAATGTGCATAGAAATATTGACATATCAAAATACGGCAAATTAATTGCTTATCTCAAGAGCCAATCAAAAAACTACAAGGCAAAGAAGGCAAAAGTGCTTGAGAGGGGACACATCGAACAATTTTTGAAAACAGCATCTGATGAAAAGTACTTAATGATGAAGGTACAACCAATTTTCTTTTCTTTTGTATTGGTATCTTAATTATTTTAAATATTTCTAGGGTGTTTGTGGAGGTTTACGATGCAATGAACTGGTAAACTTAAATATTGAACATGTGAAAGATAAAGGATCTTTTATCTACGTGTCCATCCCAGAAACAAAGACCAATATGTCAAGAAGTTTCACTGTATTAGACGAA
>JALBCR010002775.1:20000-390826 GCA_030710515.1 Abscondita cerata
GCATCGGCAATTCCATTTGCTGTATTTCTTAAAATGTTTTAGGAACTTCACAAAAATTTCCGCCCTTCATCCATCCCCCCCCCCCCCCTTCCTCCCCCTCCCCCCCCTCCCCAACTTTTAATATAATAATTTTAAAAACGATCTCTTCGTCTTTGATTTTATTTTTAGTACTAATTCTATTACTCCTTTCTTCTGTTGAGTTTCGATTTGATTTTATTCCTATCCGTTTCTTTTTGATCTGATATCTTTCATTTTGAGAAAGTAAATAAATATATAAGTTTCTATATAGGTTCTATAACTACGCCGAGAGATTTTATACACTATCCTAAATTATGATAATTTTAGTAAATTTAGCTTTAATGTCATTATTATCACATATTTTCATACATAGTAATTTCAATAAACCAACACTTATCTTACGGTCGGTTTTTGAACAAGGTTTTTGAATTACTGGTCATACTGTGTCAGGTTTGTTTAATGTCAATCTTATTTTTTTTCCTTAATATAACTGAAAGATCTATAAAAGGTCTAAGGAAATGTTTTCATTTTCTACAGTCACTGGGACCGTTTCTATTGTGTTTTTAATATATATCATTCATTGTTTGTATTTTCATTAGTGAGATCACCTTCTCTATTCGACAGATAATTAGTGATATCTACTTTAGTTTCATCGAGCTGGAAAAGACTACATATGAAAATTTCCTTTTAAATTAGTTCATTACAAGTGCCTTGATAGATGCTTTGGTGAGAAATTTGGTGCTTGTTTCAGCGAAATAATTTGAAATAAAAACACATCAAAAGGTTATAATATATCTACACTGCTTATCCTCGATTCACCGGATCATGTTCTCATAACATTTTTCTTTAATAACGTTTTTCAGCTCGGCAAACTATTTTCATGCTGAGTAACTTAAGGCACTGTACAGGATATAACATATTTATTTATTATTTATTTATTAGCAACTATCGTCCCAATTGATTATACGTAACAGTATTTCCTCCATGTGCAGCCAAAGTTGTTTAAGACTGCGCGGATGTACAAGATCTTAAACTTCGGGGTCACCACTGTGAATTCGTTATTTAAAGGACGGGTATTGCGATCACAGAATCGAAATGGAAGGACTGGGTGTTGCGGGTTACTAATGCAATTGAGTGGTCGATTCATGAATCTGACGGTTTGACTTGACCTGACTCGACTTGAATTGAGTCGAATAAATGACTTGAATACAATGATTGATATGTGTGATTTGACTTCAATTATATATAGTTGAGTAGTTCGGTCCTGAATGGACAAAGGTGTTGCGATTAGGTTTATATTTCCTGGAAGCACATTGTACTTTGTCGTAATGAATTGCTGAGGTTTGTGTTTCTTGGTTTGCATTATTTATGCATTGTTGGAAAGTAACACTTATTGATATGATATTTAGTTACACTGTTTTTTTTGCAAATAAACTATTTATGAATATGTCTACAACAGATCAATTGCGATGTGGAGTTCGCCATGTACCTTCTACACTTGCACAGTTCAAGTATTTACTTAACAATAAGTGGAGATTATAAAATAATTTCTTATAAACTTTTGAATCTCAAAATTCTAATTGTAAGATGCAATAATTAATTGATGTTATACAATATTTTGGGTTAAAATATAAAGTCTTCAAATGCTAACTAATTAAATAGTGCAAACATTCTTGAGGACAGACAAGATATCCTATAGTAAATGTTGTACGAAATCCAACAAAAAAAATGTGGGAGTCATGCGAATCAATTTGTTCTTTTCTTTCTGAAGAAGTTATAATCATGAACAAATCCCGGCGAATCATAAACGTAAAAAATTTTAAGTTTTTAGATTTCTGATTGGTAATTGAAAATCATGATGTCATTTGGTTTTATTTTTCTGATTAATTGATTACAAGACAAGTGCGTATGAAATAATAAATCATTTAAAACTGATTTATCAAAAAATGCCAACCTGGGATTTTAGGCCATGTTTGTCCTGAAAAAATTCTTTGTTAACATTCCAGGATTAATTCAAAATTTAAGAAACGCAGGTTAACTTTATCTTTATGCAGCTGGTTTGCCTGGTTTCACTATTTAGTAGGAAACTGTTTGAAATTTCAGATTGTGATGATTCCAGAACGCTCGCTTAAAATTAAATGTCGAGAACCAAGACCAAGTCACTATAAAACAATAAAATTTACCGGCATAGATGAGAATTTTATGTGGTACATTTATTTAAGTACCCTACTAAAATCGATGTCATATTAAAACAATAATTAATGTATAATTTCAATTGCAGGTTAGTTTATCAATCTCCATTCTGCTGTCACTCACTGTGTTCTTTCTGCTGCTGGCCGAAATTATTCCCCCCACGTCGTTAGTGGTTCCACTCCTCGGTAAATTTGTATTATTTACAATGATTTTAGATACGTTTAGGTAAGAAGAATTATCTGTGTAGTGCCTATCAATTAACTGACAATGAGTTGTATTACTTTCTAGCATATGCGTAACGGTCGTGGTGCTCAATGTTCACTTTCGATCACCTCAGACGCACACAATGGCGCCTTGGGTACGTCGAGTTTTTATACATATACTTCCTAGGCTTCTTGTAATGCGTAGACCACATTACCAAATAGATAGGAGGCGATATCCTTCGTGAGTTGTACGAACAAACCCTTAACTTTAATTTAAAAAATTAGTTTTAGTCATCGAGTAATGGTAAGAACATGTAACGGCTTAGAATTACGAGACCCCGGTCTTTACCCTGATTCAACGGAATTTGGTGAAGACCCCTCAGGCTTATTTCCTAGTGCTAGTTCTAGAGATGAATTAACTCCAAGGTAAAGCGAGAATTTAATTGAATATTATTTTACTTTTAATGTTTTTAGAGAGCTAGAAGCGGCAACATTAAGTGCTTGCCGAATTCATGGGACCACTCCACCTCCAACTTTTGCCGCTAATTTAGTAGAAGACTTAGGAAGCGAATTAGGACGTGGGCTTTTAGAAGAAGCTTTGTGTAGAGGTTCACATGTATGGCATCATTGTCCTGAAGTGCATAAAGCTATAGATGGTGTTAGATTTATTGCCGATCACACGAAACGAGAAGAAGATTCTACAAGGGTAAGTTAATTGCTTTATTTAGTATATTTAAATTTTATTTTTACGGGATTACAAATTATACAGGGTGATTGATCTCGCCTTAACCATTAGACGTAATTTTTGCTTGCCACATGTCATTCTTGGTAACTCAGGATACTTTTCATTAAATTTTCTTTCGATTATCTTCTGATTCTCACCAAACATGATAAATAAGTCCAAAATAACTTCACTACTATAAGACATTTTTATTAAAATGGAGAGCTCAATGAGAAACATAAATAGAAACAATTGCATTTGTCTTAGTATCCTAGCAACGAAGCATCAAAGCCTACTACTTATCTTAATAATTTCAATAATTCCAATATTTTAGATAAACGTACATTTTATTTAAAAACTGTAAATGATAGGCATATAGCAGAAAAAATTGTTTACCGATATCCGTAAAAACAGTAGGAGGGTTTCATTTGAAAAAATTAAGTTATCGCTATTTGAAGTTTCTCAACTTCACAAATTTATTGTGGCATTTCCAATAAAGTTACATAAATTTGCAACCATTCAATTTAAAGAGCATTCTTCTTGCTATTATTGGTTATTTTTAATTTTTTTATTGCTAGTAGTTTAGAAGTTATGATTTTTCTAAGAAACCGTTGTCAGTGACCATTTTTTCATAAAAGTTGTAATATCTCAGTAAACATAGCAACTAAGTAAACACAACTTAGACAAAAACTGTAGCAAATTAAGCGAATACTTTAAGGGTTTTAGAAAAAATACATAGTTCCATTTAAAATAACGAAGTTGAGTTCTATTTCCGGTATAACCGGTAGTGCTACAAGGTTTTAAATATTTTTGAGAAAGAGAGACCGCATTCGGAAACGCTTCATACAAAGTGTCAAAATTCAGATCTTGATAATTCTCCCATAACATCTAATGATTAAGGCGAAATGAATCACCCTGTATATACATCTGAAATTCATGAAGTTTATACTAGTTTCAATAATTTTTTACTCTGCACGGAATTATGAAAACAATACATTTTCTTTTCTTATAATTCGTGTGACTAGCTGCCGGTCTTTTATGCATTGTTTTACAATTTAATGTCGAATAAAATTTATAGTTAAACTAAAAGTAGAAACATTTTAAATTCTCAAATATTATGCATTAATTCGAATATACAAATTTCATTTAACGTTTTAAATGTATGCGAGAATGAGTAAGTTTCTTTTAAATGGACAGATTATTCTTTTAATTTGGTCGACATTCAACCCGAATTGATGTTATTAATGGGATTCCATTACATTGTAATTGAATTTGACCAGAATATTAAAAAAACAGCAATAGAGAGACTATTTCGAAAACATATATTAAGAAACAGATTAATTATATACAAGCAAACGTTTAAATAAACAAAGTGGGTTCAACGTGTGAATTATAAACTCTAAAATAAATTTTTAAATTAAATAGGAAGGTTTTTGATCGCAGATTTAAATATGAAGTTAATTAAATATTATAGCATTAAGTAATTAGATCTGTGTCCAAACTTATAGTAGGGTACACAAAATAGTTAATTAAAATGTAATTGAAATGAATAAAGTATGTACGTTTCTTTTTTTTTAAATATTTAAAAACTAGTTCATCAATTCTCAAGGAAGATATTGTTATTTCATGTGAAGACGTTAATCAAAGAAAGTAGATACATAATACCAGTTGTCGGAAAATGGCGGTGTTAGGGCGCTTAAAAATTCACAAGTCGTACATCAATTTCCAGTGCTTTTGATTACCAGGAAGATAGAACCAGTAGGAAAACGGTTTCTTGATTTATTCTTAAATCATTTTTTATTCTCAAAAATTTGTATGAGATAACCGATAGGTACGAAATGCTAGCAAAATATTTGTAAGACAAAGGAATACCAAGACAAAAAACCAAAAACAAGAAAAAAGAGAAGATCATAAATTAAAAATAAACATCCTTAATTAAAGAATGGCAATATAAATACGCTTACCGAAAATAGTTTTTGGGCCTTAGGTAAGGGTAATTAATTAGTTATAAAGAAGATTAACATCCACATTGTTACTTGTGAAGGTCAGATGATGGACATGATGGCGTTCGCGGTGAAGTGCGCTTGCGCGGAAGGGAGAATGGTGCATATCATGGCCTAGCTTAATTATAAAAATATAAATACCGAGTGAATCAAAAGTAATATTTAGTATAGACAACGAATTATGAACATTAAACTTATTTGATATCATAGGAAAAATTAAAGATGAAAAGAAAAGTTACAACGTAACAATGTAAACATTATTTGAAGAACTGTTCTAGCTTTATTCTCAATTTAACTAGAGTAAGGAATTTTAAATATTTCACTATAGCACTTCGTATTTTTATTTACACTTTAAACATATATTCTTCGAATTTTCATGATTTTTATAATTTTAAGTTCTGAATAAAATTAATTGAATTATCATTAGATTCATCATTTTAATTCTTACATTAAAATAACGAGAATTTAGGGAGGTTTTGATTGTGATTAATTGTTACTTAAGAAATTTAAATTTTCGAAATAGAAATAATATAAAATAATAATAATGTCTAAAAAAATATACTAACTACAATTAACATTAACGTTTAAATGATAATTTGAACTGTGAATATCAGTTTTAAAATTAAATTAAACAATTTACATTTAAAAAGTTATTGTAAGGTTGAAAGCATGGAATTTAGGTCTAGGGAATGTTACATAAAAAATAATCAGTATTTCATAAGGATTTCAAAAAGTAAAAATTATTCAGCGTGTTCCATTTAAAAAAACCAATGTTTGGTTCATATCTCTAAAATACGATAATCGATTGTGTTTTTGATAAGTTCATCGAAATCGTTGGGAATCTTTGTGTTATTAAGTGTTTCTTTTGAGGGTAGAAAATAAATAAGTTGGGGGGTGTGCATTCCCGCCTGATGACCCTGAAGTACATTTCAATCTAAAGGCCGCGTGTTCTAAGGACTACATACCTACGTTAAGGATGATGTTCTGCGCATAAACGAAAATTAGTTTAGTTTGGGCATTCATAACCGTCAGGAAGTATTTAATCTTTGAGTTGTTCTGTTATTATTCAATTTCGTATTCAAGTTCGTACCACTATCTTTTAACGTAACTGGCACGAACCATCTATATTTCTCAAGCAACTCAATATTATCTACGCCACTGGATTTGATTTCACGTCATACTTTGCACATTTTCGTTTGTGCCATACATGTAGTTCGTACAGCGCGTGGCCTTTACTAATGCAATTTAAATATACTTTTACAAAAAATGTCGCATTACAAAAATTTTTAATTTTTTTTTTAATTTTACCCTTTCCATTTAACCAAATTATGCTTCATTATTCTTATTTTAATTTACTATTATTCATTTCTTCATATTTTCTTACTTTCTTCAATACTTTCCGTCTCATTTTCTTTTTTAAACTTAAAAGAAACATTGTTTTTATATTCTTCCTTGGGTATTTAGTTTAATTTCCCCTTAGGTTCTTTAACTTTTCTTTGATTTGATTGTATTCTCTTTTTTGTTTGTTATAGTTTGCCTCTTCTATGAATATTCAGATCCTGGTATTTTCAATGTTGATATTAATTTGGATGTATTTACTTTCGTGTCTCCGTTTTAGTTGATTCTAACTTTGATTTTCTTCCATTTTCATTTGTTTTCCTTTTTATTTTTTACTTCCCAATTCCATATTTTATTTTGCATTTTATATTGCTTTCTTATTATTCACATTTATTTCTTACTATTGCTTTATTATTCTTCTTATTAAGATCTAGTTTGGAATTTTCTTCTTTTCTAATTACTACTTCTTAATGTTCCTCTGGTTTTGTTTCATTATTATTTATTATTTGTCGTATTATACTTTTTTCTATACTTCATTACCTCTCTCTATATATTTTTATTTTTCTAAACTTCTTATCCATGATATCACTTAATTTCCTATTCTTCTCTTCCATTTTGTATAATATTTTAACTTGTAAGAATTGAGGCTCCCACGGCTGCAGTCATTATTGAAACAAAAACGTCTTCCGGGATTGAACAGTGTCGAAAAGGTAACCGCAGTTGTCAACGTTTCGCCACCTATCGAAAAAAGAAGCTTCATCAGGGCAAAAAACTTGAAACAAACATAAGAAAGTTTAAGGTAGATAACTAAAAGTCAGGTAATCAACTTGTCGACCAAGCCAGATTCTAGACTGAAAGAAGTCAGACTTAATGTGATCAATGGCTTTTTGCGTTTATGAGCACTTCTCGCGGACATTAACCAGCCAATGCAAAGGAAAAAAAAGTTAGTTTTTAAGAGTATTACGGGTTGGTTTACGGATTTCAGGGTTCTTATCTTTGGCGAAAACCTAATACTTGGACTACTTTTGCGTTTTCTTCTCATTAGCATATGGTTTTGAAGGTGGCTATAGTTAAAATTTTTATAATTTTAATCAATAAGTGTTGTGACTTGTGTTAACATAACACGTACTAATATGCATTTGAATGGAGCTGGGCGACCGTCAACTTCGACCATTTACGAGAACATTCAGCAAGCTCAAAGAGATGGTTACAGCAGACAGATTTCGCTCCCTCAGACTTTCATCCTTTTGGACCGCGCAAGGAAGCTTTGAGAGGTCGTAGATTTGCCTTAGACATGGACGTTCGGGTTGCGGTGTAAAAGTGGCTTCATGCCCAACCAAAACATTTCTACCAGGAAAGCATACGGAAGCTTGTGGTTCGCTTGCTAAAGGGGGAGGCTATGTCAAAAATAATGGATCTGTTGTACACCTATTTTGTTTAAAAAGTTGTAGAAGAAAAATTGTAAGTAATTATTGACTTACCCTCGTATTACGTGGTTTACGTTACAAATATCGATTCATTGTATCGCGACGATACATTTATGAAGTGAGTTTGGAATACACATGTCTGTTCAAGTTGTAGTTGACTTCGACGGGTAACTGGGCGCAGATAGGAAGGTTCCGTGGATCATATATGATGGGTCACAAAGAAAAATTTTGCCCAATTACCTTTGATCTCGACCACTTGTTACAGATATGAAAGTTAACAGTCCAAGTACTCACTTTTAATGACGAAAGTTTAGTGGCCATACAAATAAATACTACACTAAATTGGTGTTTTATCAAAAAACCGTATTAATAGTAAACTCAGAAGGCACGTGAAGTTTACCTTTGTGGCAGGCATACTGGAAGATTCTCATATATAACTCTAAGAAACCCCTCACGTATTAAGAGTTAATATCTAAAGAAAGTAAAATCCCCCAAAAGTTAGTTAATGATGCCAACTTAATTTTTTAGAAATAAGTTTCTAACTTTAAAAGAAAACCCGTTTCAGCACGAAACAAGTTTTGTTTCCTGCATCACTAAAGATAGAATAGAACAGACCAGTTTTTCACAAAGTTTTTTGAGGCAAGTTTTTCATCGGACAATTTTAGCAAAAACGATCACTTTTCTCATGTTCGGCAACGCCCACTTATTTCATAACTTCACGTGTGCTTTTGGCAACGGCTACTTTGTTCAAACGACCACCGACGCGACTTTTATATATAGAGTTTATTCCGACGCACTTTTACACGCTCTCATTGCGTTTATCCAGAACGGCCAAGTTTTTTCACTACGACCATCGTGATTACAACAGCCATCTACAGTTTTAATCACCTTGTTTATACTATAGCATACCGACGCTTAGTTGCAAAAGTGTATATCGGCGTCTATATTAAAACCAAAACATTTGCAATTACCTAAATGTTTAAGCTCATTCGAGGTCCTGCAACATCCGCCATATAGTCCCGATTTCACTACCGTGAAGGAGTATTGAACGTTGTCACGCTAGGATAAAAGTCTCAATATTTACGGAGAATATGTAGAAAAATAAACAAAAGTATATGTATTAATTTTTTTACATATGCGTTAGTGAAATTTTGGTGACAGCCCTCGAATATTTTGATTTTACTGATGTGTTAATTCATTAATCATTTTAATTTTATTAAAACTTATTCAAGAAATTCGAATCGTCGCTAGCTCAAAAATGGCAATAATTTTAAAAACTGAAAGGGCAGTTTTCATTTTTTAATGAATTATTATGAAAAAATAGTGTGTTTATTGCATCAATTAAAAATACAGACGTATTTATGTTTAATTATCTATCGTCGTATTGTTTAAAAAATAATTAAAATAAGTAGAACGTGGGAGACGTTTTACCTTCATTCCCGGATGTAATAAACGTTTTAAAAACAAAATACAATACTACAACGATCATTTCCATGACGACAAAAGTTATGGCAGTCCATGGATAGTAATGGCCGTAGTGAAAAACGTCTTTGGTGTGTGTGAAAGGCGCCGGTGTACCCTTTGTGACTAAGCATCGGTGACCGAAATGAACAAGATGGTCATTGTGATCACTACGGTCGCCGTAAAGAAAAAAGCTGTGGTACCATTATGAAAAAATGGTCGTTGCAAACGTATACAAAAGTGGCCGCTCTGAACAAGCGTTGAAGGTGGTCATTATAAACAATGTGGACGCTGTGAAAGCGTCTCGCTTTAAGCCGGTGTTTTGAGATAAACAAAGTCGCTTTAGTGAAGAAAGGTGGCCATTATGCAAAAAGTAGACTTTTTCAACATTTAGGAGGAAAAAGTAGGACGTTGTGAACAAACGTCTAAGATGGCCGTTGTGAACATCGTGGGTGTTACGAATTAAAAAAGGTGCCCGTTATAAAAAGTTGTGGTTGTGATAGGGATCCACATTTAACGCCGAACTTGAGGCCTTCAGAATCAATAATATCTAATTATGATAATATATATATATATAGACGATAAGTTTTTCGACATCTAGTGTCGACTCGTGAAAGCGTTCACGTTACGTAAATGTTAGCAACTTTGCCGACAGGTATGTAAAAGCGGTTACATAGTCGATTCTTCAATAATTATAGTCAACAAATTTTTATACATAATGCAATATAACGTTATAAAAACTAAAACTCAGATAAATATTGAATACTGTGTAAGTTAATAGTACATAAAATTAGTAAACTACTTAACTTTTTACTTAATTTTTTGTGATTTTTTGAGTAATCTAACTTTAAACTCTCATATTTGAACTGTATAAGAAGATTTTAAGTGAAACGATTTAGAAAGTATTGAACAAACACTAAAAGAATCAACTCATCAAGATTCTTAGTAAAAGCTCTCGAACTTCATAGAATTTCGATTCGAACATTTTGTTGAATATAAAAATAACTTGATTAATAGGTTTAATTCTAAATTCTCGTATCAGATTTTAACAAAGACATTAAATTTAAGGAACCTACGGAGTTGGCACTTAATTGAAGTGCACTTAAATCGTTAAAACTAGAGAAAGTTAAACACCATTAAATCTTTTGTCAACGTTTCACTTTCTATTTCCTCTTAATTTAACATGTCTAATATAATTTTTTTTGCGTCGTTTTACGATATGATGCCTAAAGCCGATTTTTCAACAAAGAACTTTATTTTGAAAAGTTTTGTAAACGTGAAATGATTTCATCATTACAAACTTTTCCCTATTGTGAATCAATGGAGAATTTAATACAAATCGATCAAATGCACAGATTAAATTGTAGCCAAAACTAAATTTAATTTAATGACTCGGAATTTGCGTAAGAAACGTTATATAGTATTACAATTATGTAACTGAGATAGGTAAAATAATATATACATTTAATGAAGATTTTTTCTTCATTAAATAATAGTAATAAATTAATTAGGTATAGGACGGAATTAAAATTAAAGGCGTTTATAATAAAATTATTATTTTTGTGACATCTTTGTTCACGATTATTTGATAGCATTAACGCCCTCCTTGCTAATTAATTACTGAACAGAAAACAAACTGAAATGAAATTGATAATTTAATTTTAATTATTTTTCTTTGTATAAAGCTCAGTTTTTTAACGCCATTAATTATGTTTATTTATGTGCATTTGCATAGCAATGCGAACTGTCACAAAAGGGTGTTTGAATCTTGACTTTTACCAATTAAACAAAAGAGGAATATTAAGTCATTTTCACCATACATCACAAACAAATCAAGGATAACATTATGCGGATAACGTTCCATAATGTAAATTGTACAAAATAATTGACAAATAACAAATGTCACTAATTACACTACAGTAGTAAGTACTTTGACATTTTGTTTTTTCGAAACCCTTCTACAAAATCGGAATAAAAACCGTCACCACCTTAAATATTTCTATTAATATAATTGTAATACATTAGTGGTTTCTGTTGATTTCTACAATACGTTTATTCAAAACGCAATTTCATGTAAAAGAATGATAATAGCATAATAAACAACTAAAGATATAATTGCATAATATTAATTAAACTGGCACCACTTTTTTCCTTTTTTTCTTTTTATAACGACTCCACCCTTTTCACTAAACTAATTACCAATCTATTACATTTATCTTCTAACTCGATCTTCCTTATTTCATCTTTCATTTTCTCATCTCTTGATTCGCAGTAACTTCTGTTATTTCTTTTAACATTTCCTTTCATATGTTTTTTACCTCGCTTTATTCTCCTTTTTTTCCTTCTCTCCTTTCTCCTCTTTTCTCTTTTCCATTAACTTTCCCGGTGTTCTTATCATTTTTTTGCTTTTTCTAAATATCTTTATAATACTCCTCCACCTTCTTTCTTTTCCTTGTCTCAGTCATCTGTTTCCGACATCCAAATTAGCTTTGCTTGTAGCGTAGTGATAGAAAATATAATTTGTAATGTTTGCCAAGTGTGCCAATGTCAGGATTGTAACGTAGGGACAGTAGTTATATAAAAATAATAAATAAGTTGAAGTTGAAGTAGTGAAACATGATAACGTCTTTTAATTTTTAATTTACAAAAAAGTTAATACAACCATAACAAAGAATAATACATGGTGCAGTCGTGTCAAATATAAAATAAAAATTGTTGTTTAAAGGTAAATAAAACACAAACGTGTATAAAAATGTCTGTTTTTAATTTGCCTAAGCCAATAAAAAATGTCTGGTAATATCAGTGAGAATTATAAAACTATATATCTACCTAAGAGCTTCAGGACTTGAATCCAAACCTAATGATACCAAAATCGCTATATTTCTAAACTGTGTGGGAGATGACGGTTTGAAAACGTACAATAATTTTAAATTTGAGGAAGGAAAAGAAGATTATCAAGCAGTTTTAAAAAAGTTTGAAAAAGTATGTAATCCTAAAAGGAATATATTATATTGTAGATACATGTTCTATGAACGTTCACAAAAAAACGAATGAACCGTTTGAATCATTCTTAATTAACATCTAAACGTTAGCAAGAAACGGTGATTTACAGATATCAACGAAATTCTAAAAGACGGAATTGTGTTTGGTTCAGCCAATAATGAAACGAAGCAGAATATAATTATATTAGAAAAAGTTTCTTTTAATGAAGTAAAAAAATTTTTTAAATTAACTGAATTAGAAAAAGTTCAAGCCAAGAATTTATGACAGGAAAGTAGTAATATGAGTGAAGGAGTAAGTAAAACAATTGGTATGAAAAAGTTCAATACAAAACAGCAAATAAATTGTACATGGAGACACGAACAGGATAAAAGTAGATGTTCAGCAAAGGGAAAGAAATGTAGTAAGTGTGGAATCCAAAACCATTTTGGAAGTGTATGCAAATCCAAATTAAATAGAAGAAAAGTAAAAATAGAAGAACAGGAAGATGAAGAATATTTTTGTGCTTCGGTAAGTGATGTAGAAATTGTAAACGCTATTTCATGGTACGAAAAAGTTAAAATTGAAAACACTGTCATTAATTTTAAGTTAAATACTAGTTCAAATGTCAATCTTATTACTGCTAATTTATTTGAATCAATTTGTGCAGAGTCTGAAAATCAAATTTCTTTAAAATATAGTAGAAAAATTAACTTAGAAGCATATAACCATTCGAAAATTAGTGTTTTAGGACAAGCTGATTTAAATGTAATGGCTAGGAATAAGAAGCATTTGTTAAAATTTGTTATTGTAGAGGATAATTTTACTCTAATATTAAGTCTTGATTGTTGTTATTAAAATTAAACTTGATCAAAAGATCTGATTAAATATAGGAACGTTTGAATACTCTCTTAAAAATTGAAATATTAAATAAATGTTCATAGGAATTGGTAGGTTTCCAAAAGAATATTGTATAAACTCAAAAATTAATGCAGTTCCTTGTTCAAATCCACCTCGTAGAGTTCCTTTAAAAATAAAAGAAAGTTTAAAAAAAAGACTTAGGGGCAGTTGCACCAACCTCGGTTAAATTTAACCGTAGGTTAAAAACAATCGTTTCTATGTTTAATTCTTGGATACTATTGTTTTTAACCTACGATTAAATGTAACCGAGTTTGACAACTGGGCCCTAAAAAGATTGTGTAATTTAGGTATAATTTCAAAAGTACAGCATCCTGTTGAATGGGTAAATAGCTTAGTGATTGTTGAAAAACCGAATGGTCAATTACGTTTATGCCTTTTATACCCAAATTAGAGGACATGGCAGCTAATTTAAAAATGCTAAATATTTTAGTGTTTTGGACTTAAAAGATTCATTTTGGCAAATCCTCTTAAAAGAAGAAAGTTTGAAATACTGCACGTTTTCAACTCCGTTTGGTTTATTTGCATTTAAACGTTTACCTTTTGGTCTAAACATATCCGCGGAAGTGTTTCAAAGTATTTATCAATATTTTGAAGATGTTAACATTAACATAGATGATTTGTTAATATTTGCTGAGACAATTGAAACTCACAATGAAATTTTAAAGAATGTTTTAGAAAGAGCTAGACAAATAAATATCAAATTCAATAAAGACAAATTTCAATATTTATTGAATGAAATCAAATATGTTGGACATACGTTTGGTAATGGTGAAATGAATCCAGATGATAAAAAAATAAAAGCGTTAAAAGAGTAGTATACAGCATTAGACAAAAAAGTTTTATAAAGATTTTTAGGTACTTTGAACTATTTAAGAAATTTTATACATAATTTAGTTGAAAAACGTATGCTTTAAGGTTGTTGTTAAAGACAAATGTTGAATATTGTTGGGAAGATAAAAGTACACTCATGAAATTTAAAACTTGGACACCACAATTTCTGTAAACAAAAGTTTGCACATTGTGAAGCGGGCTTAAGGGTATCATTTACAATTCTAACAGCAGGTAGTCTCAGCAGGGGTTATCTTATAGAAGGACTGTAGAATGAATCATTACACTAAGCACGTTTTAGAAAATAGGTAATTTACGTTGCTTACTTAATTTTTTCTTTAAAGAATATATTTGAAGGTATCGCTAATTAAACACCATAGCTCGATTAATTATCGAATCAAAATTTTGTTTAGGAAATGTTTACAAAATAAAATTAGAAATAATTTTGATTTAAAAAACGTCTACAAGCAATAACTTTTAAATTAAATCAAAAACTAAACATGGTTATTTGGGTTGACTGATTATTACTTATTTTTAAATAAATCTAACCTACTAATTATTGTAAGTTATTAAAAAAAATCATTAAACTCTCTATTCATAATATTTAGTCCTTACAAAATGTATATTTTATGACGTTTCATTTTTTTCTGTAGTTAATATAAAAAGTGAAAATAAAAACTAAGGCAATTCTTATTGTCAACGTATATATTTAGTTTTTGACAAGAATTTATTACATAATTATAATTAAGATACCAAGTTATAGTTTAAAATTAAATGAAAACGTTTTTTTTAAATAAAGGTATTACTATATAAATAAATATAAGAAATCAATAATGGGTGTGATTATTGATACATTCTTGGAGGCGTCTGCTCATTGATGCGGTATCAATGGCTGCAATTAGTGCATTACGGTTTACTGGTATAAAATTTGGCCCTTGTTGTCTTCGGATAACAGCAAGTATTCGAGCCCAAACATTTTCGATAATGTTAAAATCTGGGCTTTTGCTGGCCAGGGTAACAGCTCCAAGTTATTTTCTCGTATCCAATTGCGCACAACCCGCGAAGTATGAATAGGGGCGTTGTCCTTTAACAACAAAAATACATTATGAAAATGTTAATTCAACAGATCCCGAACTATTTTTGGAGAAAGTATAGTGAAATAAGAATACTTACTTGTTGGAAAATATAATCTTCGTCTGGATAAAACACGACTGAAGGTTTCATAATAGTTTCCAAAATATCTAAATACGCAGCAGAATCAAGACGTCCATCAATAGCCCAACAAACTCCTGGACCCCGCGCGCTAACCCAACCCCACACATTCACAGAAAAATAACCACTTCGTTTTTAGGACATATGTGATTATTTTCGTAACGAGTTCCTTCCATTCTAAAAACTTTTAGTGGTCCATCGTTGCGGCTATTGAACGTTTTTTCGTCGCTAAAAATCACTCGATTCCAAAATTCCAAAGGTTCGTTCACATATCGCCTTGCAAATTCCAGACGACGTCTCATATTTTCGTCACTGAGAACTTCTTTCGCAGCAGCATTATACTTCTTTATTCCCATCTCCTTTAATCTTTTTTGTGCAGTTATACGGCATCCGGGAAAATGTGTATCTGCTATAGCCCTGGAGTATGTAGCAAATGGTTGTTTTGTTACGTAATGAAACAACTCGAGATCTTGAGCACGTGTAGATACTTTAGGTCTACCACTTCCGATGGCTCTTTCCAAAGTGTGTTCAAGATTCCATTTTACTCGGTAATGCCCTACGGTGCTTTTTGGTATATCTAACATACGTGAAATTTCACGCACGCTACGGCCCGCCGTTAATTCCGAAACAATCCGCGCTTTCAAATCAGCACCGAGATGAGGTGGCATTTTCACAACACTTGAAATTTTAAACTAAAATGGAATTTACATTTCTTACTTTATTTATTGGTTCACACTACCCCTTCTCAAACAGTAGGTAATTGTTTATTTATTACATACTTCTAATGACCAATGTAACAACCCTTAGAGCAATATGACTCAAAGGAAGTAAATTAAACAAGCAAGGATATTCTATTGTTATTGAAACTTATTCATAAAGTAAAAGCCATTTCCTTATAATGCTAATGGACAGGATTTTCTTTTAAGTATTAAGATTACAATAGAGGACTTAAACTTTCGAAAATATCTAATTATAAATATTTACACTGCAATTGCGCTTTTTCCTTAATAATTTCTTAGCAATAACATACACGTTCTTGGTTTTAAGTTGTCATAAATTTGATATGATATAAATTTGTGTTTCTAATATTACATCACAAACTAATTTTTATTCGCCAAAAATTGTTGCTTAAGTTGTAAAGCTTCGTACACACCTGAACAACAAACCGAGCAACGAACATAACTAATTTTTTTTTTAAAAAAAAAAATTTTTTTTTTTTTAATTATTTTAAAAAATTTAATAAAAAAAAAAAAAAAAAAAAAAAAAAAAAAAAAAAAAAAAAAAAAAAAAAAAAAAAAAAAAAAAAAAAAAAAAAAAAAAAAAAAAAAAAAAAAAAATAAAATATTAATAAAAAAAAAAAAAAAAAAAAAAAAAAAAAAAATAATTCTCCCGCATAAGATTTTCGCCGTTTTGTTTAGATTCGTCCAAACCTGCAAACGCATTCGCGCGCATTTTCTTTGACGCAAACCGTTCGTGGAACAATCAGGACTTGCGAATCTGTTCTAAAATTCGTACGTAGCACCGTCCAAATTAATGTTCCGATTGCCGTTCGGTTCGTTGTTCTGTTTGTTCCTCGGTTTGTTGTTCAGGTGTGTACGAAGCTTTACAATAAGCATATTAATATGAACTATATCTTATGAAAGGAGAGTTATGTAACTATAATTAACGACTTAACGTTACGTTAGTAGATTCCATTTACTATTTACACATATTTTCTTGGAACATTCGATAATTAACTATCGGGATATGATGACCCTATACTTCGCAGGTTGTGCGCAACTGGATACAAGCAAATAACTTGGAGCTGTTACCCTGGCCAGCAAAAGCCCAGATTTTAACATTATCGAAAATGTTTGGGCTCGAATACTTGCTGTTATCCGAAGACAACAAGGGCCAAATTTTATACCAGTAAACCGTAATGCACTAATTGCAGCCATTGATACCGCATGGGAAACGATTAATATTAATTATATTGATACCTTGATAGCGTCAATGAGCAGACGCCTCCAAGAATGTATCAATAATAATGGAGGTCACACCCATTATTGATTTCTTATATTTATTTATATAGTAATACCTTTATTTAAAAAAAAGTTTTCATTTAATTTTAAACTATAACTTGGTATCTTAATTATAATTATGTAATAAATTCTTGTCAAAAACTAAATATATACGTTGACAATAAGAATTGCCTTAGTTTTTATTTTCACTTTTTATATTAACTACAGAAAAAATGAAACGTCATAAAATATACATTTTGTAAGGACTAAATATTATGAATAGAGAGTTTAATGATTTTTTTTAATAACTTACAATAATTAGTAGGTTAGATTTATTTAAAAATAAGTAATAATCAGTCAACCCAAATAACCATGTTTAGTTTTTTGATTTAATTTAAAAGTTATTGCTTGTAGACGTTTTTTAAATCAAAATTATTTCTAATTTTATTTTGTAAACATTTCCTAAACAAAATTTTGATTCGATAATTAATCGAGCTATGGTGTTTAATTAGCGATACCTTCAAATATATTCTTTAAAGAAAAAATTAAGTAAGCAACGTAAATTACCTATTTTCTAAAACGTGCTTAGTGTAATGATTCATTCTACAGTCCTTCTATAAGATAACCCCTGCTGAGACTACCTGCTGTTAGAATTGTAAATGATACCCTTAAGCCCGCTTCACAATGTGCAAACTTTTGTTTACAGAAATTGTGGTGTCCAAGTTTTAAATTTCATGAATGTACATAGTAAAGTGTTCAATAAATTAAAAATGTTAATATCTAATGCACCTGTGTTAAAGAATTATGATCCTGAATCAGAAATAATAATTCAAACTGATAGTAACAAAAATTCGATTGGTTGTGTTCTGTTACAAAATGGTCATCCAGTATGTTACGCATCTAAAAGTTTAACCGATTGTGAGATAAACTACAGACAAATAGATAAAGAATTTTAGGCTATTTTGTTTTCTTTAAAAAAGTTTCATAACTATGTTTATGGAAGGAGTGTAACAGTACAAACTGATCATAAACCGTTAGTGTCGTTAATGCAGAAAGATATATGTGAAATTAATTCAAATCGTTTACAAAGGATTAAACTGAAATTAAGTATTTATGATGTCAAAGTAGTTTTTATACCGGGAAATCAAATGTTAATTGCAGATACTATTAGCAGAGCTTCATCAAAAGCGACTGAACAAATTACAGGCGAATCATTAAATAATGTACTTCATTCAATAAATGTATGTTGTGAAATTGTTGAAAAAATTAAAAGCGCAACGTCTAAAGCTCCGATTCTATGTAAAATAGTACAATTTGCTGTAAATGGTTCGCCAAAATCTTTTGAAAAATGTGAAAAAAGCTTAAGATCTTACTATCAATTAAAAAATTTGATTTTTGTAGAAAATGATTTAATATTCTTGAATAGTAGGTTGATTGTTCCAAAAAATTTAACAGAATTTATTATATTTATTTATTTAATCGTATGGTGCCCCAGAATATCAGTATAAACCTGTACAGTGTGGTGACGAAACCATGTGCAATTGTGGATTGGTTCGTCTTGGCACAGCATTTACTTCAAAGTTTAGGTAAACCACTAAAACCTAAACATGCCAACCCTTACCCACCCTAGTAATCACATGTAATAATATTAATTAAGTGTGTACATTTTTTCATAATTATCCGAGAGGGTCTTGTTGACAAGGTCCGGAAACCAAAGTGGTGATTCTCAGGAACAAATTATATAAACTGTTCATAAAACTCATTTTGGTATTGCAAAAACTAAAAAATGATGATTGTGGAAAATCCGTGTGAATACCCATTTCAGAAAGTAGGAACAGATATTTTAGATTATGCTGGGGAATCTTATTTGGTAGTAATTGACTATTACTCAAAATTATTAGAGTTAGTAAAAATAAAACATAAAGACTCCGATGCTTTAATTAAAATTAAGAAAAAAATATTTTTAACATATGGTATACCAGAAATAGTGCGTGCAGATAATATGCCTTTTGCTTCTTTTAAATTCAACCAGTTTGCAGAAGCGTGGAATTTTAAGATTATAACATGCAGTCCTTATTATTTATTAAAGCGTAGTAAAGAAGAAAATTTAAATATAAAGTTATTATTATTAGAGCATAGCAACATGCCAGTTTTAAATTCATCGTATTCTTCTGCAGAACTTATCTTGAGTAGAAAAACAAGAACACTCCTACCAATTCACCGGAACCTTTTAAAGCAAAAGTTGTAAAGAATTTTGATCAAGTTCAAATTAAAAAAAATATACTGAATAAAAAGTATTTTGACAAAAATTCAAAAGAAAAGATTATAAATTCAGTAAAGGTCGAAAAATTTAATAAGAAATAATTATGATAATTTATGGTTACCTGGAAAATTTTAGAGTACGGCAATACGCCAAAAACTGTAATTTTTATGATTGTAATGATAAGATTAAGCGTCGAAATAAAATTGAAATTAAATCAATGTTTGCCTCGCCTACGAATTACAAAAATAACTTACAGAACAAAGATCGTCATTTAACAGATAAACAATCTGATTATTTCCTTAATAGAAGAGTTTTTCTTCAAGATATAGACGATATAGGTGAAGAAAACATTGTAACGAAAAACGATTATTCAGAAAATGTTTCACTGAATAATAGTAGACGTATCAAGAAACAACCTTATTATTTGAAATATTACGTTTTAGAGTAAAAGGAGAAATGTAGCGTAGTGATAGTTGAAAATATAATTTGTCATGTTTGCCAAGTGTGCCAATGTCAGGATTGTAACGTAGGAGACAGTAGTTATATAAAAATAATAAATAAGTTGAAGTTAAAGTAGTGAAGCATGATAACGTCTTTTAATTTTTAATTTACAAAAAAGTTTATACAACCATAACGAGAAGAATAATATATTGCTATTATTTAGTTTTTTAAAAATTTTTTTAATAGTTGTTCACGTTTGCTAATTGGTGAATTGCTTATTCCTTAATAAGCAATTAAATAAATGATTTATTTATTCGTGAAATTCTTTTCCCAAAAATTCGAAGGTGTTTAATTTACATTCACGTTATTACTTATATTAAAAGCTGTCGCGTGGCCTGTCTGACCTCTGTCCGTTCCCTCAGGACCCAATTATCTTTATCGTCTTTTACACTTTATTTAGCCAATTTCTTTTTGGTAAACAAAATTTTTAATTTTTTAAGTCCGTTTATACTTTATACTTATACGCTATTAGGTACTTTACGGACAAAGGAGATATATTGAATATAAAAGAAAATTCACAATGTGGTTCGTGAGTAATAGGCAATAAAAAAAAATAATCAAAATAAATAAATCACCCTGTATCTTGGTTATAAAGGATGAGAGACCTGTAAGATGTATTTTTTTTAAAACCCCTTTTTTTCTCCACTCCTACAAAAACAAAAACTTCCACCCAACCAACAACACCCCTTATATTATTATTTATAATTTTAAAAATAATAATAATATTCTTTGAAAAAAAAAAAAAAAAAAATTATTTTTTTTAAATAATTAATTTACCAAAATAATATAATAAAAAAAAAAAAAAAAAAAAAATTTTCAATTACTTATCTAATACAAAAACTAAAAAAAAAATTTTTTTTTGTGTTTTTAATATTTAAAAAATTATTGTATTTTTTATATTCAAAAAGGGAGGGGTGGAAAGAAAAGTTTTAGGTGAGCAAAAAAAGGAAAAGGATTATAATTTTTTTTTTTTTAAGAAGGGAATTTTTAAATTTTTTTTTTTTAATAATATATTTTTAATATTTTTTTAAAATTAAAACTAAAAAAAAAAAATAATGGGAATAAAAAATAATTTGAAGATGAAAAAGAGGGGGTGGGGGGGGAAAAAGAAATATAATAAAAAATAAAAAAAAAAAAAATAAAAAAACTATAAAATTTGTAACAGGATTTTTTTGTACGTCGCACAAATTTAGTGTGATTTTCGCTGGAGTTATTTGTGGCGCCGGTAGATGGCGGTCTTTGGTTCGTTTTACGGTATATGTTGGTCACTTCCGTCCTAAGTCCGCTCTGTGATGTGTTGATCTTCGTGGTGTTCGCATGCGCTCCGTTGTGGTGACGCTTAGGTAAATTAAATCTACTGTTTTCTATGGCATCAGTAGTAATCGATCTTTTATTTTAGGGTATGACTATTGATAGCAACAATGCCCATTGTTTCCGTCTAATATTTTAGCACATTTTATGCGTTTTCCGCATTCGATCACCGTAAGTAGTTTGGCGCGTGCATTTAGGCGGTAGTGGGTGACATTTTCCTTGTTTTCTTTTAGACGAAATTACGGTTACAAGTTTATGGAGACGAATCATTCTCACTAGCTCCTTGACAACGAACAAACTGTGACTACTGGGACGAAACACAATTACTATCACGACGGCTTTACTACAAAATGTCTACCTAGTTTCTCTGTGTACGAGTTGGGTTATTAGAGGACGGCATCCAACACTCGAAACCGTACGAGCCGCTTCGCCAACCACACCCGCTCTGTACCTGCCTTCGTAGCTACCTACTAGAATTATCTAAGGTACTGTGTTTTACTTGTTTTCTTGCGCGTCGAAACCAGTTATGAATCGACCTTGGCCCCGCCATTGAACTTAAACGCAAAATTAACCTAGCGCTTACTGCGTCGTAAATTTAGTGCGCCCAAAGAAAAAACGGGTATTGCTACGTCAGCCCGCTGCGATTTGTGTTTCTTTTACTTGTTTAAATTGTGTAATTGTTGCTTTAGCAAAATAAACCTAACTAGTGACTTGTTTTAGTGCGAGTATTTTATTGTAACCCATGAATACATTAATCGTTCTATCTCGCGGTAATGTAAATATCTTCTTTGATTACAAGATAGTGGCGCCGAGAAAGGGTATTGACAACAATTAAATAAGACGGTTCTTTTAGTATCCATACTCATATCTACGACTCACGCCTCACCGTACTCTAGTGAATAGCCGGGTGATACTAATTGTCCGTCGGATACAATCTTACTATCGGGTTCAATGAATTTTTCTTTCTCTTCTCTCTCTCCTTTAATTTACACTCGTCGAGAATTACAAATTCGGTCTAAATTATTTTAATTTGTACGTTACACCTTTTAGTATAAATTATGATAACCAATTTTACAATTATTAGAAATGCTTAATACATCTTTTAATAAAAATTTTTTAAAAAAAATCAAAATTAAATAAAATAAAAAAAAAAAAAAAAATAAAAAAATTTTTTTTTTTTTTTTTTTTTTTCATTATAAAAAAAAAAAAAAAAAATTTATTTTTAAGACAGAATTGTACTACCTATTGTTCTCCAAACATTAACTTTGTAAGTTTTAAATAAATTTATTTTTTAATTCTTTAAAGTTGTGTTTGACATATTTATATGTAACAACATAAATATCAACAAAGCTGCTGGTTGTGGTGAGATTGCAATACGTACTGGTCCACACAACTGAACGAAATTCTATCGGCATTAGATGTTCTACCTATTATATCGAAACCCTACGCAGATTGCAAATATAAGGTAGAAGAACATATTAGATCAAGCTTGTTTGGAAAATTTATTATCCAATGGTACCAAAGAATCTCGCTTGGCTGTGGAAGCAGGTGATGTTGGTAGTGATGGAATTCCCTTTACGACAGTAATAGTAGATGGGGCTTGGTCCAAAAGGTCTGAAAAGACAAATTATAATCTTAGTCTGTACTAGTTGTAGAGATAACCTGTGATATTTGCAAATTTTTTGTGCACACAACCTGCTCAAAGCTATCGCGTGAAGAGATTAAATGCATTACCGCTAAAGAAAAACGTTTAGTAATTTTTAAATGCAGTAAATGCATCAGTGAAGACACCAAAATCACTCAACTTAAACAGCTTATAATGGAATTAAAAAAAGAAATTGAAGTACTAAAACAAAATTCCTTCACCACACCTGTACCAAACCTGGTAGATAAAGATGAAATAATAAGTGAAATGATGGATCGTCAAAAAGATCCTCTAATCTTATTATTTTTAAATAAAGAAAACACCTTATCAGACCCAAAATTGAAAAATGATCAAGATCTTCACAAAGTTGGTGATGTAATCATATCACCTTCGCAACATGGCTTCATGCAGAATCGATCGACTGTCACTAATCTAGCGTCTTTTAATCAATATAGTATATATATATATATATATATATATATATATATATATATATATACATATATATATATATATATATATATATATATATATATGAGGTGTTTTTGTGGATAATAGAGGACAAGTCGATGTGATTTACACCGACTTTTCAAAAGCTTTCGATACCATTGGACATAACATTACGAGGATGTATTGATATCTAGTTAGCCTAGACCAGTTCCTTGCATAAACAAAATATTGCGTTACCATAGCAACGAACAGTAACTTATTAGAAGTGTCAGTGTAAAGTTTGACGTCAAAAAAGTAAACCAGAGTCAATAAATTAAATGAAAAAAGATGTCCACCGAAATTGTGAAAATCGAAAAATTGGAGTATCGAGCCATCATCAAGTACCTGTATTTAAAAGGGTTAAGAGGTAAGCAGATTTACGAAGATATGCTTAATACCCTTGGTGATCAATGTCCTTCGTATGCGACCGTCAAAAATTGGAATGCAAGCTTCAAATTTTCCATTGAAGATGATGACCGATCGGGAAGGCCAGTTTCTGTGTCAGTCCCCGAAAATATCGATGCAGTTCATGACATGATTTTATCAGACCGTCGAATTGGGCTAAAACGGATATCTGAAGCACTGAATATTTCATACGAACGCGTTCATCATATGGTTCACGTCAATTTGGACATGAGAAAATTGCTGCAAAATGGATCCCCAAATGTTTGAATGTTGACCAAAAGCGTGCAAGGGTAGAAGCATCGCGTTCGATCTGTGCTCGATTTGAAAACGATGTAGACTTCTTAAACCGAATTGTTACTATGGATGAGACTTGGGTACATTTCTACGATCCAGAAACAAAGCAACAATCGATGGAATGGCGACACTCTGGTTCTCCAAGACCTAAGAAGTTTCGTGTCCAAAAATCTGCTGGAAAAGTTCTTGCTTCAGTTTTTTGGGATTGCCATGGAGTAATCATGATTGATTTTTTGGATAAGGGTAGAACAATAACTGGAGATTACTATTCGACATTACTGACCACTCTACGGGAAAATATTAAAGAGAAAAGACGCTATCCAAAGGTGTTTTGTTTTTGCAGGACAACGCCCCTGCACACAAATCTCATGTTGCCATGCAAAAAATTCGTGATTTAGGGTTTGAATTACTAGAACACCCCCCTTATTCACCCGATTTGGCTCCGTCCGACTATCACCTCTTTCCTCAACTGAAAAAAATTTAAAAGGTCGTACATTTTCTTCCAACAAGGAGGTAATAGAAGCTGTGGAGGTCTGGTTTGCAGAGCAAGAAGAAACATTTTTTTTAAAGGTCTAGAGACGTTGCAGGTTCGCTGTAATAAATGTATCCAATTAAGAGGAGAATATGTTGAGTAATAAAATATTTTGACATTGAAATTTTGTTTGGTTCTATAGTAGGCTAAGAATTTTTTCAATATATCCTCGTATTATTGATAAATTACTTAGTTTTTTTAATTTTTTTTGTATTTTAAAGAAAATATGGAATTATAAAAATTAGAAGGAAAGGGTTTGTTGGAGAGGGGGGGAGGGGGGGGGGGAGAGGGGGGAGAATTATTATTGGGAGAGAGAGGAAGGAGGGAGGGAAGAGAGGAAGGGGGGGAAAAAAAGAAGGGGGGGAGAAGATAAAAAATTTAGGGGAAAGAAAAAGGATAAAAAAAAATTTTTATTAAAAAAAAGAGAGAAAATTAAAATTATTAAAAAAAAAGGGGATTTTTTAGAAAAAAAAAAAAAGAAAGAGAAATTTTTTTTTAATAAAAAAAAATTTTTTTAAGAAAATAAAAAAATAAAAAAGAAAAAAAAAAAAAAGGGAAAAGAAAAAAAGAAAGATAAAAAAAAAGAAGAAGAAAAAGAAAAAGAGGAAAAAAGAAAAAAAAAAAAAAAAAAAAAAAAAAAAAAAAATAATTTTTTAAAAAAAAAAAGGTTTTTTAAGCATCTTAAAAATCACCTATCTTCGTAATGTCAAAAATTTTAATTTAGTAGGCACAGAGTATGATATTCATTTTGATTCGTTAAAAAAAAATATTAGAAAACCAACGTATCTTGTTTTAATTATATTGTTAGCGCGTCATTCGATAATTTTCATTTTTGGTTTTGCTTTCTGTATTTTTGTTTTAGTAATTTAAGTTTATTTAGCATATTGAAAATTGTTCTATAATTGGAATATTTCTTTATGTTGAACAATAAAGATTATTATTATTATAACTAGGTTGTATCATTGGTGCACGTACAATACAAATTCTTCATATCGGTCTGAAAAACCAATATTGTTCCTTCTGCAGTATGTGTAACAAAATTTCCAAAGAAATCCTAGAGCACAGTTGTTATAAAAATTGGTCTAGTACTTCTACTTTTATGGAATCAGCTATCATACTCGATGGATTTCGAAATTCGCTGTATACTCACAAATTAAAATACATCAGCTATATTGGCGACGGAGATAGTATAGTGTTAACAAAAAGATGAGGGAAGTCTATAAACTGTATGGACCAGAAGTTGTCATAGAAAAAGTAGAATGCAGAAATTATATTCTACGTAATTTTTGTAGAAGAATAAAGATTTGAGTGATAGGGCAAAAATAGATCCACATATGAAGTGTTTACCGCAGAACTCCACATAAAATTGCTTTTTAAAAAAGATGTTTCAAACAAAAGTTATAGACAATAGAATTTCCAACAACTTTTCTCTCTCAACTTTTTTTGAAAAATTGATATTGCGATTGTTATATCTCAGTAATTCCTTATCGAATCAAAAAATAGTTTAAACAAAAAATGTGTATAATTAAATTATAAACAACTTTTATTTGAAACAAAAATGTGTAAAATGAATATTTTTCTAAATATTTCGAAAATTCAAAAACCGTTTGGCTACATAGGTTATGCCCAAAAACTAATCAGATCTTCCGAATTATAAATAAGGTCATTGTACAAAGTTTCATAAAAATCGGACGGGTTTTCTCTATATCTTGTTTACATACGGCCGGCCGTCGGGCAAAAAATTTTTTTTGCTTCATAATGACGTACTAACTCTAATTGGTAGGGAAAAAGTGAAAAAAGGGGTGTTAAAATTTTCGGTTTGGAAACCGTCTCATAACACCCCATCTCATTATTAAGATGTGGAGTAAAAACATCAACAATGGAAAAAATTCGAAATCTTAAATTAGACATACATTTTGAGACCATCATGGATGTATTAATGTAACAATGGTTCTTATAAATATTTTTGCAAGGGACCTAAAGTAACTGAACATAATTATTATGCAGATTTTAAAAATCGTCAAATCTCTGACGAATTTCAAGCCGTTCTTATGCGGATAGTAAATAATACTTCTAGCTTGCGGAACAATTCAAAAACAACAGTTCAGTTTTGAATAATTTCTAGGTGGAAAACGTGTAAATTTTTCTAAAAGAGGCTCTTACGCATCAAGATGTAAAGCTGCCGCAATTTCTTACAGTAATCGTGGAGCATTTGTTGATGTTGTACAACGATATTTTGGTGGGTAAATGGGTATTTACACAACGCAATTTGCACAAGCAAAGCAAAATATAATTAATAGGCAGCAGAAGAAAGTAAGAACTTCCTACAGTACCATCTCTAAAGACGGCGGTTATGGGGCAGTAACAGAATTTATAAATGACAAAAATTCTTATGAACCGCTAAAAATAACAGTGCAAGAATGTCGATTATTCGTAGACAAAGAGTACCAATTTATTGAAGCATCACCGGATTGATTAAACCTCGTGCGGGCGCGTTAGCGGCAAACTGCCGCAGTTTTAGATTTTATTCTTAAAACTAAAATATCCAGGGCTTTACGGTATTGAGCTTCTATGTATTCGATGTTTATGATATTGGCTCTGCCTACGCCCAACCTTGACCACAAGTGCATTTCCGTTCAATTGTTTGAGACGTTAGTTCAGAAGCAGTTCGTTTTTGCGGTGTGTTTGCCGTTGCGCGCCCTATCATATAAGTTTTTTTTATTGGTATTTATTTCAACATATTTTGTTATTTCAAATTTCTGCATGCGTTCCTGCATTACTTTATGTATTAAAGTCCATACTTCAGTCTTACCAAATGAATAGCATGTTTCTAGTAAATGGTTAACACCAGAAGAATTAGATAAAGCTTTAGAAGACGTCGTTAGAGAGTTAGCTGAAAAGAGAGATGATGATGTGAGAGAAGAAATCAATTTTGAGCTGGATAGTGACGATGATGACAGCGATATCGAGACAGAAGAAATTATAACCAAAGATTTATACAGCAGCGATTCTGAGCAGTCCGCAGACGAAACTGACGAGATCTCACGCAATGACAATCAAAGCTAAATTGAAGATGATTATCGTTTTTTTATAGGACGTGATGATGAGACACTTTGGATAAGTAAACCTATTTCAAACGGAATAACAAATGCCAAAAATATCATAAAAATATTACTTGGTCCCAAAGCAAGTGCTAAAAATATTCATAGAGTAATTGATGCATTTACTTTGTTTATTACTGACGAAATGGTTGAAGATATTGTAAGAAATACAAACCTATTTATAGAGAAGAAAAGACTGGACATTAATTACTCAAGGGAGAGAGCTCTATTAAGCTCTATTAAGTGCATAATTTTTGATTGGGAGAAATAAGGAGGTCATACCAATTGCCTAGAGCTGTGGGATTCTGATAATACAAGAATGATTTTTTTGAAAGCTCTTTTCAGTTACAAGCAAGTTCCACTAGTCATACCGATAGAAAAATCCAATAGAAACGTTACCACAGACAATTACTACACAAGATATCCACTTGCGCAGTATCTGTTAACAAAAGGACTAATCATCCTGGGAACACTGAAAAAAAAATAAAAGAGAGATACCTCCGCAATTCCAACCGAACAAAATAGGGAACTGTCATCTGTGTTTGGTTTCCAAGACGATGTTTGTCTTGTTTCAACGGTTCCCAAAAAGAACAAAACGGTGCTTTTTTTTAAACAATGCACAGCTCCTCAGATGTAGATGAAGAAACCAAAGAGCCACTTGTAGATTTAGATTACAATTCCACAAAAGGAGGTGTCGACACAGTCGACCAAATGTGTGCTTCCTATAGCACCTCTAGAATTTCAAGAAGGTGACCGTTAACAGTTTTCTTCAGACATCTAGATGTATGTGGCATAAACTCAAGAGTAATTTTCAGATTTAACAACATTGAAAACAAACACAGACGAAGAATTTTTTTTTTAAATCTGGCACTACAATTGATGGAGGACCGTTTGAAGAACAAGGCTCTAATAAAAACACTTCCTCGGGATGTCTCCGCATTTTTATGTAACTACAGAGTGGACGAATTACAATGTAAACCACAAACAAGGCCAGGTATTTACTACATTTGTGGTAAGAATAACAGAACCATGTCAATTTGCAAAGATTGCGGGAAAAATGTTGGCAAAAACATAGCAATATTATCGTTAAGTGTTTGGAATGCGTACAGGAAGATCAGGGCATAGAAATTGAATGATATTTTTTGTTTTTTGTTTTTTTTTAATTTACGTATAATACAAGTGTATAAACTTTTACTTCAGTTCCTACTTATATTTGTTCTAAAAAGCGTTAAATATTTTTTTATTAATAAAATCGTTAAGAATGATATATCGTCTTAGTTCACTACATATATACATTTCTTTGTAATCTACAAGCTAAAAAGTGCAAAAACCAACTGCGGTGTAAATGCCGCAACGCGCCCGCCCGTGTAACTCTCTCGCCGGAGGGTTAATAGATGAGACTGTTATTGTAGAAATAAAATTCCCATACTCAGCAGCGTTGAAAGAGTATTATAAATTTTTAAATTTTAATTTTTTTTTTTACACATGTATCAGATCCAGGGCCAGTTGCATACATCTAACAGAAATCATTGTTATTTGTTGTTTATACAAGGAAAGATTTGTTTGTTGAAAAAATGTTTATGATCATGATTTTTGGCTGCAAAATATAGAAACATATTTAATCACGTTTTATTTATTTGGCTTATTACCGGAGATCGTTGACTCGAGGCAGAATAGATATGTGTCTATTCAAAAAAATTAAAAAGAATAATTATAATATTTTATCTTTACATGGTTATTATGACTATTATGTAGGTAGCACTACTAACACTTGTTATTTTTTATAAATATAAGGATAAACTAAACCAATAAAACTAATTTTAGGTAATTACTTAAAACGTGTTTTTTAATAGTAACTTATACGATTTTAAAATAGTTAACTAAACAAAAATATGCATTTTCATTTATACAAATACAAATACAAGGTAGTTTAATTTGTAGACCTATTATTAACCTACTGTCATATACCGTGCTAAACAGATTCATAAACTTACAATACAGGCTAAAATCATGTATCACATTCAGTGTTTACAAACAATCCCATGCAGCACAAAATATTATGTAAATATTAGTAAATAATATTAATCAAACATTTTTATATATTAAAAAAATATCTTAGAAAAATATTTGTTAAATACATTAGGTAAACATATACCAAATATTTGAAATAAATCTTACGTAAATATTTCAAGCAAATATTTATCAAACATTTTAAATTGCTTTATAAAAAATATTTAAAATAAAATAATATCATATTTTAAATAAATATAGGTATTAAAAATATTTGAATTAAGTTTTCTAACAATGTTTTCTGAACATTTAAAAATGATGTTTATGCAACATTCTAAATAATACGATTTTACAAAAAAAGTAAAATTATATTCGAAATTTTTATATTTTCTTCTTTACGTTTACAAAAGGACAATATTAATACGTAAGTAACATAAACAATATTTATAACATAATACAAATACACAAATTCATAAGTATTGTAACATAAGATATACAGGGTGATTCATTACTATTTGGAAATAATTTAACACTAGAATCCGACCTCAAATTATGAAGATTTAACCTGAAACACCTAGATAAAATGTTGCTCATTACTAAGTTACAGCGTATTTTGTTTAAAAATTTAAAAACTATTTATGCTCAGTATTTTAAAACTAATTAACGTATCCATTTCATATTTGGTAAGAGTGTAGAACTGTACACCCTTCTAAATTACGTTAAACAAACATTTCTGTTACTACCAGAGGCGTACGATAGGGGTAAGTGACCGGTTAATCGTCCCAAATTTTACGTCACTGGCGGAATAGAAATTTTAGTAGAATTTTCGATTCTCAATATTTTTAAGTAAATAATGTACTCTTTCCTTATAACGATTAAGTCAATATTTTCGAGATATTTCAAGTTAAACGTGAAGCTGTATCATTTTTAAATTTTGGTATGTGACTCGGTAATAACTAATTAACGTTTTGAGCCAGTGGATTGCATTTAATACCAAATTAAACTTTAATCGTATTAACAATAAAATACTAAAATTTATTGACAAAAATAAAAGAGATCTTCTAACTTTAAAATAATTCAAAGTGATTTTAAAATATTATTAAAGCAAATAACCTGATTTCTATTTAAATTACAATCCGATAAGTCACATTTGTTGGATAATTTTTCAATATTATTTGTTTCGTCTAAACTGATTAATTCTTTTGATAGTGGGGTGCTTTAATTTTTTCAATTTAATGGTACAGCTTCATGTTTAACTTAAAATATCTCGAGAAATATTGACTTAATCGTTATGAGGAAAGAGTACATTATTTATAATAAATATTGGAGGATCGAAAATTGTACTAAAATTTTTATTCCGCCAGTGGCGTAGAATTTGGGCACGATTAACCGGTCACTTACCCCTGTCGTACGTCTCTGATAGTAGACAGAAATGTTTGTTTAACATAATTTAGAAGGGTGTAGGGTGTACAGTGTCTACACTACCTGCCAAATTTGAAATAAATACGTCAATTAATTTTAAAATACTAAGCACAAATCGTTTTAAATTTTAAACAAAAACCCTGTAACTTAGTAATGAGCGACATTTATCTAGGTGTTTTGGGTTAAATCTTCATAATTAAGGTCAGGATTCTAGTGTTAAATTATTTCCAAATAGTAATGAATCACCCTGTATACACTTTAAACTACAAAATAAAATATTAAATTATGATCGTAATTAAAATTTCCTCTTCAATCAAACCAATCCTGTGAGTAATATGTATTAATTTTTTTAAGTATAAGGCCACACAAAACTTTCTAAATATTGAAATTAATAAGACTGAGTCGAGTCCTTGTCAAAGCTGATGTATTTTTTATTATTTTTAAAACTGTATTTTAATATGAACATAAATTTTGCCTCTGAGTTGCAAAAAATAGAAAGCAAATTAAAATTCTTTCAATTTCAATTGTACAAACAAACCTAATACAATGAGTACGGCAATTACAAAATAATTCAATATTTTTAAAACAGCATACCTGTTGTTGGTTGGTTGTTGTGATTACATTTGCTTAATAAAAACAGGGAATCCAAATTTTTTATTTCCTAGTCGGTAGCGCTGGGAAACCGTTTTTTTGTCGCCACTAAAAAGTGTGTTGTATAAGTATAATAAGTACATTTTTAATTGAGTTTTTACATGAAATTAATTTTGCGGTACGCTTTTGATTATGGTCTCAAGGATCTGTCTAATTTTCATTTTTAAGAAATAATTCAGTTTAGTTATTAAAAGCTAATAATTGTGTTCACAATCACAACCAGTAAAAAAAGTACTTTTTTTTACGTCGTCAAGGTTTTTTGTTCCTGTAAACAAATGTACTTCATATGCCAAAAACATGATATTAAAGCGGCCCAGTATTTCACACACCAAAGAAAACGAATGGGTTTGTGAAAGAGAGAGTGGTATCATTTGATACAATTATGATGCAAAAATTGACAAATTACCTATTACATAAAAGTTGAAAAAAATCATTATTACATTACTGTTTGTCCTGCTCCTGCACTTTTACTTGTTTAGTTGTTTGTCTTGCTGCTGCAATTGTACTTGACCTCATTCGATTTATTTCACAACACCCACGTTAGGGATCATACATACTGACCGATGGTAAGATACAAAATAGTTAAAAAACAAATACAACTTAAAATTTGATACATTCATGTCATTTCTTTATGAATCTAAGAGAATTTGCGAAACAACAGATTTCTTAGCCCTCGACTACGAACTATGACAAGCTTTTATTATTATACCTGCTTTGGTGAAAATACGAAACACTAAACTATATGTTTAATGTTTACCACATATTTTTCTTTATATATTTTCACAAATGCTTAAATAAGTAAATATTTACTGAATATTTCTTCAACATGTTTGTTTTACACTAATTTTAAATAAAAAAAAAACCAAAAGCCGCGAATGTACGTTTCATAACCAAACTTACAATCAAAAAGGTTCGAATATCTCGAAAACTGGTTGAGATATTGTAAAATGCTAATGATTTTCTTAATCAGCATCGAAAAATACATATGATTCACAACTAAATTTTTTTTAGAAATTTTCGAACTTTAAAGTCGAATATCTCGAAAACTGTTTGAGATATCGAAAAGTGAGGGGCATATTTGGAATTAGCGTTAAAAAATAGATAAGAATCACATGTCAAATTAAATTCATCGCAACGGCAACCCTGAACGAACCCCTGAACGGCCATAGCGATCTAGTACCAAACTGAAGTTTAGTTGATAATATTTCACAATTCGTGTAAATTTATAAATATTGATATACAAATTATTTCTCAAATATGAACTTCCATAGAATATTTAACACATTTCAACTATAATGTTATTGAAATATTTGGTGTTGTTTGGGTATTTACATACATTGTCACGCACAAAAATTTTACACACTGTTATGTGAAATATTATATCACATTATAATATCTACTCTAGGCAACAACCTTCATTTTTCAATTATGAATAAGAATATATTGACATCATTTCGTACGCACATGACACTTACTGATTTTCCTAAAATAGTCTATTCTGACAAAACCATTGACTAATATATTAATAAGTATTTCTGAAATTGTATTGTTTTATTGACAATTAATAATTGTCACACATGATTTTATAACCTGCATTTTAATTGTAGCAAAATATGATTGGATTAGTAGCTTAGAAATTAAATTTGATTTTGGTAGATAATTCATAAATTACTATCATTCTACTCATAAAATAGTTATTTGTGTATCAAGGCACTAACTTTGTTTTCATGACATGTGTTTAGTTACTACAGAGCCGATAGCCGAGGCAAATAAAACACGCATCATGGAAAAGAACTTTAGTGCCGAGGTACTATTATATTTTTCCGAAATTCCAAAATTTGAACAAAATCTTACAATTTTATAACGTTCTTTAAGTAGCAAATGTAATCAGCTGTTTTTTGTCAAATGTTCCCACCGCGCATGCGCGATTCTATAATTTACCTACATTTTACACATCTCTACCGGCGAAAGTGTGAACTTAAAATCGTCGTATAATGAATTACTTTAGTGCCGATTTTATTTACTTTTACTGCCGATTTTTTACTTTAGTGACATTTCGGAAAAAATAATGTATTACATAATTAAAAGTTCGATTATAAAAGTGTTGTCTCAATAACAAGTCACTCGTTGTTTGAATTTTCATATAACATACAATAGAAACGACAAACTGAAATGTTAATCAACACAGATTTAATCCTTTGAATGCCAGAGGCTACTTGCAGGTAGTCTGAAAATATTTCTATAATAATGATCACTTAAACAGAAAACTAAAACGATACCGTATTCGAGCAATTAAAGACCCACCGGTTGTTATGAGAATTTTATCTGTAACTCTAAAAGAAACCACGTAATCTCGTCCATAAGTTTAAACATATTGTATTTAATTAAATCATATTACCTAATATTTTACAATGTTAAAAACCGTACCTGACTAAAGAATGATTTACCAAATAATCTGAGCTATTGAACCTTTTTCTAAAATCAAACGTGATCCTTAAAAACGTAGTAAAAATTTTACTTTTTCACTCGTTTTTAACCTTGGTAGTTTAGACTTACTTACTTACAACAAATCAGCCTATGTCCAGAAATATGTTTAGGTACTGTATAGTTTACGTACAAAAGAGCAACTTAAGGCAGTTTGTCTTCAAAAAATTCTTCCACAATGGAAGCGATCGGCTAATTCGTTACCCATGCGGGCTTCGTGTCAACTTGGCAGAGGCTACTTGGCAGCGGCAAATGATATGCCAATATTGCAATGTAGTACAGTGCATTTAAAAATTTTTATAGGAGTAACCCACCTTTTTTGTATACATTTGAAAGGATTTTCCTCGGTGAGTTTAACTCTAAGTTTGCGCACCTCTAACACCATTCCTTTCTCCGCCATCTTTGATTTTGTGTTTTTCATGGAATTTTTATATCTCGCGTTCTAATTATCGTACAATCATAAACTTAGTGTTTTTAGATTTGTTTCGAGTTATATTTTCAACAATATTATATGACAAAAAAACTGGGCGTTTAACGGGAAAAAAGTTATTGCTCTTCAAAGTCGACAGAACGACTTAAAAAAAGTTTTTTTTTCGGCTCCCATCTTTCTTTCCTAGTCCAACCTGACTCTTTTCGTGACAGAACCTTATTAAAGATAAAGTAGTTTCTATATTAACAAAAAAATTATTTCGCCCGATATACCTACGACCATTGCCGTAATCGACAAAAGTTGGTTCCGCGGGATTGAAATACGCTGAATAGCGCACTGCATTTTGTTGTGTATATGATCTTTCTTCATTTATTAAACTATTGTTATGCGTCGTACATTGTTTAAATATGCTATGTGTTCTGGGATACAAATATTGTAGGTGGATTTTTATTTAAAAAATGAAATATTTTATGGGTTTAATGATGACTTTATCCTTTCCAAATGTTATTCAGGTGAAATTCACTAAAGAAAAATGAAATGTGGAGTCCTATCGGGGTATTAAACATAAACGCGATGAACTCAACCTCGAGGGGCGAATTAATCGAAAAATCAGAAAAAATTTCTTCATAAATGTAAAACCCGTCGAAATATTAATTGTTTCAATATAAACACAGTTCTGCGTTCAAAAAAGGAATTTCTTACTGTACCAATAAATTAATAATAAATAGCAATAGTGTAATTGAATATCATGCATAACAATTGTTTATTTTAATAAATAAACGGGGAATAAGTTGTATTACGACGAAATGCGCGGACGCGAGCACTATTCAGCGTATTTTCGAAATCACGCGCGGAACATAGCAACTTTGCGCGTCGATTGACGGACGAAAATGGTCGTATCGGTTAATTTTTGTCACTGCTAGGAATTACTTTATTTTTGATAAAGTTTCTCTAACGAAAAAGCGTCAGGTGGACTGGAAAAAGATAGAGCCGAAAAGGAAAAAACTTTTTTTAAGTCGTTCTGCCGACTTTCAAGAGCAATAACTTTTTTTCCGTTAAACGCACAGTTTGTTGTCATATAACATTTTTGATAATATAACTCAAAACGAATCCAAAGACACCAAGTTTATGACTGTGCGATAATCAGAACGCGAGATATAAAAATTCCAAGAAAAAACCAAATCCAAGATGGCGACGAAATGGTTGGTTTCAGGGGTGCGCAAACTTAGAGTTAAACTAACCCAGAAAGACCCTTTCAAACGGGGGGTAAGAGAAAGAATGTATACAAATTGGTGGGTCAATTCCTAAATGCACTGGACTAATGTACGGTTTTAAAACGTTGTGTATAATTATCAGACTTTGCGGCTATTTAAGTGAACTCGCATGATGGAAAATTTAGGCTTTTTAATGAACTTTTTGTTTCACGTAGGTATAAGAAATAAAAAACTAGTAGACCAGCATACAGGTCGCGTTACATTATAGGTGTAACGAAAGAGATATAATAGGGCCGATTATATGCTCTTTGGTGTAACCTAGTGTCATGTCTAATGCATTTAGCGAGGGTGATGGTAGGTAAGGTCTAATGATGATTGTAATAATAAGTAGTATCACAAGAACAAAGTCACATTGTAAGTGCTAGTAACCTAGCAATTATTAATTTACTAATATTAGTAAGTTTAATACCAATTACAGTTTAAGGTTTTTTGTTAACATAGAGTATGTATACACGCAGCACTAACGTAACCGTTGTTATGGATACCATTAATTACGGTGCCGTTAAAGCGCATGTATACGGGTCAAATTCGGTCCTTAACTAGAACATCTTTAGTAATGCAACGGCTGTTAAGAAGCAACATTTGCATTAATAACAGTGCCTTTAAACGTCGTCTATACGGTACTTAAAGGTAACGTTGTTTTATTTGAGTGCATCAGAGACAATTTTAATAGGTAATGTAAAAGAAAATATGTACTTTTCGAGGAAATTCACGCTCTTCTGGATGAGCGTCTTGTTCAAAATTTGCAGTTGCAGGAAAAGAGTGGAATTGACTAAACATATACTAAACACAACGAAGATACTGCGTAAAGTATGAACTGGGAAATCACACACGTCATTAAAGCAAGCGCTGCGCTGATGGGGACACTTCAAATAGAAATGGAGAAAGTGATGACACATCTTCATCAAACGTGTTCTTGTCGATCACCCCAACGATGTCGAGAACACCATCCATATCGTGGATCCCATCCACACCGACTTCCAAAAAAAACAACTACAGACCAAGAAAAAGAACATTTCAAAAGAAACTAGTGATGCTTTTGCAGAGACAAACAAAAAAAAATTTAAAGTAATGTATTAAGCAAACAAGAAAAATTTATAAATGAGTACATAGAAAAACAACACCAATGGAAAAAAGAACTGTTTACAGATATGATGGCTACACAAAGAATAATATTACAGAAAACGACTGCAACTTTAGTAGCTGGAATACAAGTTTTGCACCAATTACCTGTTTATAGGCCTCCAAACCATGTTCTTTCTATGTATATGCTCCATATCTGAGACCGGAAACTGGAATGGGACAATTAGTACCCCAGACCCTGTTTGACATAAGTATAAAATTAAACTACGCAACAACATATTACGTAAAACACATCATTTACAATCATAAAGTACATTACGTTAACGCGTCGGCCATGTATAGACTGTGTATACACTTTACAAAACTTACTTTCTTAAACGATGCCTTTAATAAAGGTGGCTTTAGGTTCCCGTGTATACTTACTCATTGTTTAAATAAGAATAAACGTGTTTTTCTTTTATATTCTTATCTATGCTACAAAAACTGATACCTGACACTCGTTGTATTACACTCCCGGGTGTAAATGGTGTTGGTTGGAAGGTTACCGTTATTACAATTGTTTCCTTTAAAAAAGTAGTGCCGAGGAAAGTGTTTTTAGTAGGAAAGTACGCGGGAAATAAAGTGAGCATAATGAGCTTACACAGTTTATGAAAAAAAAGACATTTTTTGTAAACTACTGGAGATATTGACGTATACTTGAAATTATGAGAGTAAAAACAAGAATCACCCGACAGATGTTTCGTCCTTTTGGGACTCTTCAGGTTGCGTATAATTGTTTTCGAATAACTTTTGAAAAAAATGTGTATAAGTTATGTTTTTGAAAATATGAAAAACGGGGTTGTAGGTTAAGTACCCTTTCGGGTATCCAGATTATAACCAAAATCTAATCAAATCTCCGGATTTATAAAAAACATCTATGTACCAAGTTTCATAAAAATCGGACAGTGCTTTATTAGATATCTTGTTTACATACGGACGACCACCAAAAAATTTTTTTTTTGCTTCATTATAACGTACTAACTCTAATTCATCGGAAAATATTCGGTTTGGAAACCCTTGCAAAGCTGTGAAGTAAATAGTTTTAATTTCATTAGTTCGTACTGATACCATTTGAAGAATTACTTGTTTTCAAAAAACTTCATTTTTATTTTCAGGTAAAAGAAGATTGGAAATATGTTGCGATGGTTTTAGACAGACTGTTTTTATGGATTTTTACACTAGCTGTACTTGTTGGTACAGCCGGTATTATTTTGCAAGCGCCGACTTTATATGACGATCGCCTTCCAATTGACGTAAAATTATCTGAAATCGAATCGAAGACCGCCAAACCGCATATTACGCCAACGCTTTAAAATTTAGATTTATTACAGTGTAATATTTCGTTATCGAATTTTACTACGGGACAAACGAAAAGGTAAGTTTCTTTGTTTATAAATAATATAGATTACAGGCGCTTTTTCGTTTTGAATGAGTACGCAAATGTGATATTTTTCTAATTGGTTACACTGTATTAATTGATTGCCAAACAACAATAAATTATTAATGATCACTGTTGCTTTGACTCGTAAAATTATGCTTTTACTTACTCATACAATAATTTTCTGTTAATCGTCGCTTTTAATTAAAAAAAATTTGCCGAATTAAACTATAATTGCAATAATAAACAGAAAATCCCCAACCGAAATATAAGTGATACCTTATCGTACTGTAAAATCGAACACTTTAGCTGCCGCTAATTTGAATCAACATTCACTCTATGTCGCTGCTTCCTGTCTGTAAATAGAAACCGTGCGGACCGATCTCGGGCGCCAGATTTTGTAGAAGTTTACTCTCCCTACATGGTCGTTCCTCTCGCTCGCTCAGCTTCGGTGAAGAAGCCGAACTGCAGGGCTTCAAAAGTACGTCGCAGGAGCAAACAAACAAATAAAGCTCAAACTTTTGATTTCTGCTCAACAACCGAAATGAATAAATTTAAGAAACAGAAAAAAACAGCGCAACCAAACGATCCTCTCTAACCTACTACCCCAAAGCTCTACTTGCTAAGCAATAAGCGGTTGCAGGTAACGTGGGGGTAGGAATGGACGAAGTTGATTGGTGGTCAGCGTAGTCCACATAAAGAAGATAAAGAATTTGGATACCAGGAGGTCGGGTTGGACTAACGTGCAAAATTAGTCACGTTAATTCAAGTCAAAATGGACGGCGTCTTCACCCGTCGGTTTGGTTTTCTGGAAGTAGAACACTACAAGAATTTCCAAAACATTCAGTTAAGGATAACGTTACAGTTGACACGTCGGTGTTTGAACAAATACGTAATACATTTATTTACAAAACTAAGTTAACTTCTACATTACTAATTAGTACGCTGCATACACAAAATGCATTGTTATAACACCCGTGTCTATATGATATTAAATGGAAGTATTGCTGTTGTTAGTTTTTGTCGCTGTGTTGTCAAAAATAGGTATCAAAATATCAAAAGTAATTTTTTAAATTATTTATACAAGTTTTAGAAGAAGAGACATGTTAACGATTGGCGATCAAAATTTGTTTGCACTACGTTAGTAAAGTGTATTTATTCAACCAGATGCTCGCTTCTTCGTTCGCTCGTTTCATAATCTCAAGTTCGCCCGATAAAGAATCACTTTACTGACTTGGTAAATGAATAACTATTTATTGTTCTTAAATAATGTGAATAACTAACGTAAGAGGGCAGTCTGAAAAGTTTCCGACCTCAACGTGAAGATGGCAGCACTCGTCAATAAAAGTCAGGGAAAGTAGTTGTGCATCTTTTGACAGCAACACATCAAAGTTTCAGCCATTTTGATGTGGAATTTTTATTTGACAGTCGTTTGAGTGAGTCGATGTGAGTATTATTGTGAAAATAGAGAAAATAGAGTATCGAGCTGTCATAAAATATTTGTTTTTGAAAGGGAATACGCCTACGCAAATTAAAAATGAGTTAGACTCTATGTACGGGAACTCTTCACCGTCATTTACCACTGTGAAATTTTGGGCAGCTGAATTTAAACGTGGCCGTAAAAGCTTGGGAAATGATGAACATTCGGGACGTCCAAAAACTGTAACTACTGACGATAACATCGCTAAAGTTCACCAAATGACGACCGCCGAATTAAAGTGAGAGAGATAGCAGATGCAATAAAAATGTCCAAAGAACGTGTTTGTCACATAGTATCTAGGCATCAGAAAGTTGTCCGCGCGTTAGGTGCCGCGTTTGCTAACGTTAGACCTAAATCGTGTTCGAATGAACATTTCCAATGCTCTGTTGGCGCTCTTTAGGCGCAATAAATCCGAGTTTTGGCGCCGATTAATTACTGTAGATGAAACTTGGATACACCACTATACGCCTGAAACAAAAATACAGTCAAAACAGTGGACTGCAAAGGGGGAACCGGCTCCAAAAAAAGCAAAATGATTATCTTCAAAAAGGGAAAACCATTACATGAGCATACTACGCATCATTACTTGACAAGCTGAAGGCAGAAATTACGGATAAACGGCCACATTTGCAGAAAAAAATCCTGTTTCACCAAGACAACAGTTGCCATAGCGAAAATTCATAAATTACGGTTTGAACTGCTTGACCATCCACCTTATTCACCAGATCTAGCCCCAAGCGACTTATTTCTGTTCCCTCAACTAAAGAGGGGACAAAGATTTTTGTCAAATGAGGAGGCAATCACCTTTGTGAACAATTATTTTGCAGAGAAGAACGCCGAGTACTTTTTGGACGGATTAAAGAGATGGGAGCATCGCTGGGAGAAGTGTATAGAGTCACAAGGAGACTATGTAGAAAAATAAAAATAAATTTTAAGATAAAAATTCTTGTTGCTATGTTAGGTCGGAAACTTTTCAGACCACCCTCGTATATCCCAAAAAATTTGACACAAAATTCAAAGATACAAAAAAAATCAAAAATAAGAAAAATATCAAGTTATCTTAGGTCATAAATAATTCACAAGGAAATGTTTGTTCATTGACAGTTCAATAATTAAAATTAATTGAGTCGAAATGCCTACAAATTAGAACTCCGAAAAAGTGTTTATAATTTAGTTGGGCGGATGGCGAAAGCTGAAATAGTTTGACTGTTTGAAAATCAAAATATTTCTCGTAAGACCATTTATCGCGCAATAGCGGATTGCGATGAAGGTATTCCATGCATAAATCTCCCGAAGAGTGAAAGGCCTCGAAGTTTAACTCAACCTAGAATAAATCAGATAATTCGAAATGCAAAAAATAAGGTTGGAGTTTCAGTAAGGAAATTGGTGTTTCTAAAAGTGCGATGTCAAGAAAATTGTCAAAAACTTTGTAAAAGAAAGAAATATCCAGAGTAAACTGCAAATCAGCTGGCCCGAATACCAAGATGTTGTCGTACCTTAAGGCTCATCCATTTTGCCGACAATAGATTCATCATGAAAAATACTTTACTCTAGGCAATTCTGAAATAAAGGGTATTGATGGTTTTTACACTCACAACATAGTAGATTGTCCAAAGAATGTTAAATACAGAGCAAAAACCAAATTAAAAGAAAAAAGTAAGTACTTATAGTCATGACCAATAAAATGTGTTTTTAATACACAAACTATGTTATTACCAATTACTAGTTTCGACTTTTATATAGGAACATAGTTTGTGTATTAAAAACACTTTCTATTGGTCATGACTATAAGTACTTACGTTTTTCTTTTAACACTCAACCAATAATTGAATAATGGATCAATCCTTCCATGAACGAAAAACCAAATTTCCTGACAAAGTCTTAATTTGGTGTGCAATTCTCACCAGAGGGATTTCCAGTCCTTATGTGTGGCGGGTAAGAGAAGCAGCCGTTGATTCTAAACTGTCTTTCAAAATTGGTTAATTTTATTCGAAAGCATGATGAAAAAGACAATGTTTTGGCCAGACTTTATGCCCGAAACACTCAAAATTGGCTTAACCTTTAGAATGTACCATTTGTACCCAAACTTGATAATTCTCCTAACCTACCACAAGCTCGCCCAATCGAAGTTTTTTGGGCAATTTCATCTAGAAAAGTATATGATGGAGGATGTGAAGCTGCTAATGAAGAACAGTTGAGGCGTACAATTTATAGAAAAATCGAGAAATAGATGTCGAAACGGTCCAAGCTTTGATGCGCGATGTTCACAGAAGATTGCGTGTTGTATAAGAGCATGGACTATACAATTCAGTTTAGGTCATTAGAATTGTTATTTATTAGGTCGTTCATTGTTAGATGCAAGGAAATGTAATTAAAATTAAATTAAGAAAATAATTTATGTCAAAACTTTTGGGACATACGTTAGTTATGAATTATTTCATTTTATGTTAAGTTACATAATTCAATGCCATATTTTAAGTAGTATTAAATTACAACATGGATTTGATGATTATTAATATGTAATTCAATAACAATATTAATTATATAATAACTATTAGTGTTGCGACACCTAGTGCATTTAATGCAAATAATGTTTATTTATACTTTACAATATACCTACATTAAATTGTTTGTACACGTCAAAAGAAATCTTTAAAATAGTATATATAATATTTATAAATATATACAGGGTGTCCCACGACAATTAAGACAAGTAATATATCAGAATTGGGCAGTAGTAGATAATTATAATTTTGGGGGTGTAAATTAGAACAAATGTTGCATATTTTCTTGTTATTGTGTTACCCAATGAGGTATTTGTTTTTGGTCACGTGACGTCGCATTCAAAATTATTAATGGGACAACCTGTATATTTGAGCCTTTCTGTGTTCCTCCCGATAAAACAATTCCAACTAACTAGCACACTTGGGGTCTAAAGTGATTAATTCAAGAGCTACAGGTACTTAAAGGATTGGAAGTTAAAAAATTCAAATTGAATCCCCTGTAATTTTCGGCTACAGACTTAGAAGATTTGAAAAATCATTGGGTAACACAATGACAAGAAAATATGCAACATTTGTTCTAATTTACACCCCCAAAATTATAATTATCTACTACTGCCCAATTCTGATATACTACTTGTCTTAATCGTCGTGGGACACCATGTGTATATATATATATATATATATATATATATATATATATATATATATATATTTAAATGATAAGTTTTTCGACATCTAGTGTCGACTCGTGAAAACGTTCACGTACGAAAATGTAACTGCTTTACATACCTGTCGGCAAAGTTGCTAATATATATATATATATATATATATATATATATATATATATATTATCTAAATTCCAAATTTCATTCAATCCTTAATTTTTTTGTAGATTTGGGAAAATTTTGTGTATATTGATTGGATTATTTGAGAGCAGAACACCTCGATTAAATATATGTTTATCTTGAAACGGTCGAAAACGTTGACTTTGTGTATCTCTATAGAAACCGTTGGAATGACTGTTTTTTCTAGTCGTAGTTGTAATACTTCAAATCCTAGGAGTTGAAATATCCATGGTCGGCTCGACCAAATCAAAATATACGCCCATTGAACATTTATAGAATTTAAAATCACGATTTATTTATCAGTATTTACAGTTATTATTTAATAATTCAATTATCAAATAAAAGGATCAAAAAGCGAAATAACGAAATTATTAACCAATATTACTTAACGGCTACCTCTATGGTGTTTAACATGAGCCGCCAATGTTCATGTGCATGACATTCCTATTTCCCAAATGTCATTGTCAAAACGAAACGCAACGCATGTAGCAAAGCAAAAGCGCCATAGATACAAATATTCAACTTTTATTGTCCCGCTTGAAGATTAAATAGTATATATCATTCAGAGTAGAAGGTCTTTTTGTTCTTCGCCCAGTGGCCGGCCTCGACTGGCGTCTCGTCCGACAATCCTCTAGGCTCACCACAAAAAAACCTACTTCTACTTTTACTGATATAATCTCCTATTATTGCCCGATTTTGACTAACTTTTTTTAAATTAAGAGCGTTATACTTTACGATGCACTGATTTTTTCTCTCGCTTAATCAAAAGAAATAAACTCACAAGAATAATGTGGTTTATAATTTAGCCAAAGAATTGTTAATAATTAATGAAATTTGGTACATGTCAATTTAAGGGAAAGCCCAATCCAGCAGTGTACTAAGACTTTTGAAAAAAAAATGCTAATACAATTTCTTTAATTTTCATCCCTAAATATTACGTAATAGGCTTTAATTTTTGCAAAAAAAAATTGTCCTAAAATATAGTGTTAACGTTCTACAATTTAAAAAAAAGTTTGTCAAAAACCCAATTATTACATGTGACTTACATAAATTAGATCCATTACCGTCCTCTACATTACAATGCCATTGTATTAAAAAATTTAAATTGACCAAATCTAAATCCTTATTTACCGCACTTTTTGGTATATTGTTCCGATAAATCAAGTATAGCAAAACTTATGTACGAGCTTTCACTGCGATTTTTGAGAACAGGAAACACAACAATCAGACATTTTTTCGATTATTATCAAAACATATACTTCAATCTCAGCTACATGTTAATATAATTGACACGGAACACGTTGTTGAAACATCAAACAGCTGAATTTCAACGTGTCAGCTCAACTGTCAATAAAATAATGAAAACCGACAACCTCATAATTTAAAGTACAAAATGTAACTAGTTAAATTATTTTTATTTAATTTATGTAATTGTTTAAATATGATTATAATTTATAAATTTTTATTGGGAAAAGAATAAATTCAGTAGTCCAGTGCCTAATTTCAAATTAAAATTCAATACAAAATATATTTACATTAAAAGTAAAAAACATTTCAAATTGGAAATAAAAAGGAAAATCTTTAGAACAATCTGATTTAATCATATTTATGTAATAATCCTCACAGTGTGTACGCGGTAAAACTAACAACGCTACAACCCTTAAAATTCGGTTTTTGTTAAGTGTAATAGTAATTTCGCTGTAGATACAAAAAAGGTCAATGTTCCTTACCGTGTCGAAATATGTTAGTCATGAAAAGTAACTACACTTGCTTATAATTTAAGTTCATACAGTGAAACTGAATAGTCTTCTTCTATAAGCAGACACTCTAGCGTTTTGTTAATTTGCATCTGTTTGCGGTTGAACCACATTAATTCTGACAATAACAGCATATGCTTCGTTTGTTTGGGATTTTACCACAGCATAAAAAACATACAGCAGCGAAACTTAGTCTGCAATACGATTCGCCTAAACATTTCTATTGGTCGACTAAAATTAGGTTCCCCAATTTTTAAGAAAAATTAGAATATAATATTACCAAATTGACTAAATTAGTTATGAAGTATGTTTTCAATTATTTTACTTATCAGAAAAGGTGAGCAAAACAGAAAAATAAACATTGAACAACTGTTTCTGAATAATACTATTTTATGTTATAAGGACAAAAATAAAATATTTGGACGATTCGAAAAAGAATTATTTTTTATTCGATTGCATAAAATTAAAAAAAATCCAAGAATAATATTAAATGACACCCCAAATTAATCAAGCCATAATAATTTCATTGTAATCACATAATTAGCAATTATTACCTTTAAGTTTGGATAGTTAGTTACTTAATTATCACTATATTCGTTGAAATTAGCGTTGTTGATTCCTTGGCTCTTCTTGTTAATTGGTTAATGTTTCAAATAATACAGAAATAAACAAATTTAGTTATTTTAATAATTTTTGTCGACCGAAAATATTTTTCAGGCCTCCGTCTAGAAACACTAACTTTACAATCGTTAAAATCAGCCGAAAAATCGTTGATTACCCGCCTAGGCCGGTAAAATTTACTAATTTTTGGTAACACGAGAGGCAAGTCAATTGCGTTGCGTATGACATATGACAATTGTTGAGAATATAACCTTCTAGCCTTCTAGGGAATATAACCACACAAATTTTCTCTGATGTAACATTTGACCAGTATTTAACGCTCAATTTATGTTCAATTTGGATTAAAATTTAACTAAAAACAAGAATTCAAGGGTTTGCACTTAATCACAAATTGTAAAACCCGAGTATGTTGGAAATTTTGCAAATTTATTAGGTACTTCACTTATAAGTTTTTGAAAATGTCAACAAAATCGATTCGTTATAAAGTTACGAACCATATTGTGTGCCACATCTTTAAGTGTGCTGATGTATTATCTTTCATTTTTTTATTTATAAGAATAAAAACCAACAATAACTACTACATTTTGAATTTAAATATTAGAAAATAAATTCGACTGATACCAACAAAAAAAATTCTTTATTGTCAAAATTTTACACAAAAGATTTACCTATTTTAAACATTTAAAATTTGTCGACCTAAAAATTTTGTGTGACACACGTCCAGAAACTGTTTTGCGAGTATTCGCACTTATGGGGCCGAGGCGAAACCAACATTGTGCTTACACTCGCAAAAAGGCAGTTTCTGGCCTAGTGACACAAATAACTATTTCGGTCTAGGACGAAAAATACGTTGCCTTAGCTGCTACAATGTTTAATGAAAAGATCAAGTTTTTGTCCAGAGATGAGACTGAGACTGAGAAAGGGTTGTTAATGATGAATGAATGAATAGCACTACAGGCCTAGTAGGCCCGTGGCTTTATTTGTTTCCGTATTCCACTTCTTCTTATCGCGAGCGTATTCTCTCCAGTTTTCCAAACCAACTTCGTTTATGTCCTCTAGCACTTCGTCTTTCCAACGGCTTTTTGGTCTGCCTCTTCTTTTTGTGCCTCCAAACTTCAGATAAATGTCCTTTGGCGTTCTGGCTTCGTTCATCCTCTCTAGTTGTCCCAACCATCTAAGCCTCTGTGCCTTGATACATCCAACTATGCTGGGTTGTCCATATAGCTCGCCTAATTCCTGATTTGGTCTTATTTCATTGTCCATTCACATATTTTCCACCATATATCCTCCTCAGTACCTTTCTCTCCCACACCTCTAGCATAAGCTGTTCGTGTTTTCTCATCGTGATCACCTCAGCTCCATACATAACCGATGGTCTTATAATTGTTCTGTATATTGTAATAATTGGTCCGTTACCGATCTATTCCGCCTGAAGCCGCATTGATACTCCCCAAACATTTTCTCTGCATATCCTCCAAGTTTATTCTTTATGGATGTGGCGAGCATTTTTGAACAAACATCCAGCACCCCATCCCTCTATAATTTTTACACACCGTTTTATCCCCTCTTTTGTGAATCGGACAGATCAGTGCTACTTTCCAGGATCTAGGCACCCTTTCTTCCTTCTATATCTTCTGTATCATACCGATGACTAATTCGTGCAGTTTTTCTCCTCCATACTTTAACATTTCTACCTGTATCCCATCTTCTCCTGCACTTCTGTTGTTTTTTAGTTTCGATATCACTTCTCTTATCTCCTCTTCCTTTGGTACTTCCAATTCGTTCTCACTTTCTTCATCTTCCACAACAATGTGTTCTTTCTCTTTCTCTTGGCATTCTGTTTTGTTTAGTAGCTTGTGAAAGTACTCCGCCCATCTTTTTCTTACTTCTTCTTTTGATCCCAGTAGTGTACCCTTTTACTTTTACAGAAAGTGGTGCTTGTTCGGGATCCTTGCTTTATTCTTTTACTCCTTGATAAAAGTTTTTTATTTTTTATTATTATACTTTTCTTCAATCTCATCTAACTTCTTTAGTTGGTGTTTCGTTTTTTTCTCTTATTATTTTTTTGCACTCTCTTCTCTGCCATTCATAGTTCGTTTTCGTTTCCTCCGTTCGTTTGGCCAGAAACACTTGTCTCGCTTTTTCTCTTTTATATACTTCTTCCTCGCACCGCTCATCATACCACTCCTTTTCCTTGTTTTTAATTTTCACATGCTGTGTACTTATTGCTCCGTTTATACTTCTTTCTATTGTTGTTAGTATGCGGTATACACTTTGTTCTACTTCTGTCTTTTCCAATATCTTGTCCATTGCTTCACTATACTTTCCTCTTTGGTCTCCAGTTTTGAGTTGTATTTGCGCTCTACTTTCTACCCATTTACATATATGTAATACCTAGTATTACCTTCATTTGGTACCATTGTTGACATTTTCACACCCAGCATGAAATGGTCTGAATCCAAATCCGTTCCTCTATATGTTTTAACATCTTTGATGGTATTGTCGATTCTACTTTCAATTAAAACATGATCTATCGATTTGTAGTTGTGCCATCTGGACTCATCCAAGTTGCTTTATAAATGTTTTTATGTTGATAGTGTGTACTCTTTAATTTCATACCTTTTTTCATTGCTAGGTGAATAAGTACTCTTCCATTTTCGTTACTCTCTTTGTGCAAATTGAAATTGCCAATTGTAGGCCTATATGCCTCTTCTTGTCCAACTTTTGTATTCCAGTCACCCACTATTACTTTAATGTCATACTTTGGTAGTTTCTCATATTCGTTGTCCAATCATTCATAAAATTGTTCTTTGAGTTCTGTTTCTTTTTCTTCCGTTGGCGAATACTTATTTTCCTATTACGTCCTTTTATTCTCAATACGCACATTCTATCCGTTATTGGCTTGAAACTTATTCTTCTTCTTCATGCCTTCCAATCATTTCAATTATATTCAGGCGATCCTTCATCTTCTATTTTTCAACTTCCTATTCTATCTTTTCACGTTGGTGACTTTCCCACTGGAGCTGCGCTTGCTCACATGCCTGCTTTAACTCCTCTTTATATTGTTTATTTCCTTAGTGAATTGCACCTTCCAGTTCTTCGGCATGTTATCATTCCCAGTTTTGATATCCTCGTTTATCGTGTTTGTCATTTTGTTTATTTCCTCCAGGATTTTTTTCATCTCGCTGTTCGTTTGTTCTTCCTTTTGCTTATTATGGTTTTTAACTGGGGATCTTTCTAGTAATCTGCTTCTTTGAAATGCGCTGTTCCTTTCAGTTGGTGAATTACTTTCCCTCTTTCTTTTTTTATTGCTGGTATTACTCATTAGTATTTACCGTACGTATTTTCCTCCACTATTCCGTTAGAAGAAACAGTTACCCCGATCGACTCCTGGGAAGTCACCGTTCTCCTCTTTCCGTTGGCAATAAATTTGTACCTTGTCTGGTTAGTGTACGCTACGCCCCTGGATTTTATTTACCTTTGCACGACGCACGTTCGTACAGTTCTAATATGGCTGTGTTTTGTTATTAATCTTTAACACAAAATTTGCTCAATTTATTAGATATGGTTACCTGCGATATAAATTTTTATCCGCTTCAACGACTGCTACCTTCTTCGATACGCTCCTCTACTATTATCAATAATTTTATACTTCAAACTATCGTAATTCCACTTTTAACTTCACTGTGTGATAGATACGTATTAACATTAATCTTGTCGACACTTGTCGTTGTTAATGATATAATCGAATAAAAGTTATTTAAAACATCATTGTCGAAAATCAAAATTATATGATGACAACCGACCTGCAAACCCGAGAAAGCAAACTCTTTATTTATTTCAATGATGAAGATATATCAAGTATAGAATAGTTATTTACATGACTAGCATAGGAAATTGAATGATGTCGTGCGAGGTAAAATTTAGATAGACACTGTTCGTGCGAGTCGTGTACACTATTTTTCCCACGACCATAACTTTAATAGAGCGAAAGACTTAATTTAGTGTAAAAGATACATTGTTGATAAAATTAATTGTTATAATATATTTTGCTTAGCGACCATGTTATAACGTGTCATTCTATAACAAACTAGTATGTTTTATACAAAATATCGTAACTGGTGAACCCAAATTTTTAAGGTGGCTGGTATTGCCAAGTTTCTTGATTACTAGATTGTACGAAAACTGACACTTTCGTGTATGGTAGTGGAAAAACGATATTATCACCACTTGTACTTTCAATGACTATACTTCATTTGTTTCTTTTCGGTGATGGCTTTTTAAAACATAAGGAGGATCCCTTATAATCATATCTCGTGTGTGCCTTGGCTCAATAAGTTCTGGTAATATACAATCCAAATAAAATATTCTTAGTTTTTCTTCCATATTTTGTTCCCAAAAGCTATCATCTCTTAAAATAATTTTTATTTTTAGATTAAGATTTTCACCAACCACATAGCAAAGAGACATTTCGATTTTGGGTAAAATGCAGTTGTCCTTGCACTTGGTAGTAGCAATTGTGGTTAACGTTGATTACAAATTCTCCATTTTTGTTTTTCTTACAGAAGGGTAGTTGCTTTTGTTTCAGTGCCTCTTCAATCCCCATTTTATACACACTGATAGGACATTAATTTCGACGATCATATCCTTTTCAATGATAACTCCTTCAGATGAAGCTCCTAGATATGGTTGCATTTCGTCAAATAGAGACCGCAAGGTTTCACACTGATCTCTTCTTGTTGATAAAATTGTTGTATCGCAATTTTTTCATTATTTTCAGTGTTTTATAGATTGTACGTGACTGATATTTTGTTTGTATAAAAGATCTTTCATAACATCTGAACAGCTAACGTAGGCTCTTCCCTTTATTATTCTGCCAAAGTGAAGTGGTCAATAGATTTCTTCGGAATTCCAACCATTCACTCTGCAACACTGTTTCTTCTAAAAAAATTTTTGTTTGTGTCTTTAACCAAATTTTTCAAAACAACATCTTTGGACATGTTCAACATATCTTCAGTCATATCTGGTTTTTCCCATTTTGTTCCGTAGTTGCTCTGGTTTTGTATAATAGAAAATCATCGACGTTTTTACAGAATGCCTTTTATTTAATTCTAATTAGTTTATTTCTTCTAAAATTTTAATTTGTCCAGAAGGACTGACTCCCATTATTGACTTATGAAACCTAGAAAGAATTTTGGAGGTGGTAAACGATACAGCTGCCACTTTACATCTCAAACTATACTGATTTCGTCGGCTAAAGTTTATTCTTTTGCCTCCCACAAATTTGGCTACGATGCTATTATATTGCTCGACAATATTACTTCTGGAATGTTCTGTCAAGTACGTGATAATAAGAACAATTCGTGTCCACAAATTATTTTGGAATAAATCGTTTGCTGTATCATCATCTTCTTTTTTTCTACAGAAATAAGCTTGACATTTTGAATGTATTCCAAAACTATGATGAGATGCCCATAAAACATTGTTGTACAGTTGGTCAACACTTGTTACTTTTTATGATGACGTACAACTTTAACTACAACTTTTTTTATGGCTAAAGTTCGTTGTGTTTGAATCACCATCAGATATCAATCTACCATAAATAAAGTTATGCGTTCCCTCAGATCTTCAAAGGCCTTTAAGGATTATTTCTGATTCCATTCCTGTTGATGCACCTAAAATAAAACACTAATCAAAATTCTATCGAAGATGGAACGATCCATAATAATATTTACTGGAGCAATTTTTAGAAATAAATTAACTAAAGACTTGAAGTCCGGATCAATAATAATTTATTTAATTAACTTGAAAATAAATAAAACCAGTAACTAGTATCGACTTATAAAAATTTTCAGACTGGAACACTAAGAAATCGAGAAGGTTGAAGTAAAACTAAAAAAACAGTGCACAGTACAAAACTGCACTGTTTTTTAGTGTTATGATGTACAGGTCTACGGAAGTAAGTGGAGCGGCACCTCTCCCACAACCAAGGGCTAATGAAGCACAATCGAATAGTAAATCCATTAAAAATATGCGGACAGATATGTAAGAAGTTTACAAAAATACACATACATCGGCATGTTTTGATTTTGACGGACATGCACGTTAGCACGAGGTTGTGGCATAGATTCCACAATACTTTTATTTATTTATTTATTCGTATGGTACATTACACAAATATTGTATTGTGATGTAAGTGTTATGTATGGTGCCCCAGAAGATCAGTATAAACCTGTATAGTGTGGTGACGAAACCGTGTGCAATAGTGGATTGGTTCGTCTTGGCAAAGCATTAAATGCTTTAGGAGAACCACTAAAACCTAAACATGCCAACCCTTACCCACCCTAGTGTTCACATGTAATAATATTAATTAAGTGTGTAAACATTATAGAAGGTAAATAAGAACATAAAATATAACACCACAGCCATTGCATGACGACATATAATGGACCGGTTCAAGCGCCAGTCATGACAATGACGAAAAATATAGTAGGTTAAAGAAATAGCAAAACAAAATAATGGAAAAACAGATAATCAAGACAAGAATACAAAAATTGCTAACTTCAGATGTCCTTCAGATTCGTAAGCCATAATATTGCTTCATCCGTTAAATTATGAATGTTTGGAAACCCTCCTTTAAACTTCGTTAATTGACAATCCTCTACAATATGTGTAACTGTCTCTGGTTTGTTTCCACAGTCACAATTTGGATTAGAAATCGCACCCCATTTGAACAACATAGAGTTGCATTTTGAATGGCCTGTTCTTATGCGATTTACTTTTGACCAAATTTTTCGTTTTTGCTCAAAGCCCGGGACTTCTATTGTTGGATCATCAGTGAGATGTTTATTGAAAACATCAACTCCAGACCATAATTTTTTCCACTCTTCAACTTCAGAAAAAGCCGTACGTAAGTAGTCTTGCAACCATATAGGACCTCGAGATTTAAGTCTTTTAGCAGGAAGGTTGTCAATGTCATTCCAAATTGGCAACTTTTTGTTAAGTTGGCATTTATCCCATTCTCGTTTTAACGCAGCTTTTCGTCGAATTAATCAATTAATTGCTAATTGAACGTCAAAACGTACGTCAATTTCGTTAGAGTTTTTTCGTGTGTGTTTTTAGGCGTTTTTAATAGAAATATTAAATATGGAAGGTGATCAGTACCTTACAGTACTCCATGGTTAACAAGAAAAACATGTTGTTCCTGAGAACCACCACTTTGGTTTCCGGACTTGGTCATCAAGACCCTCCCGGATAATTACGAAAAAATGTAAAACACAATTTCCACAATACTTACTAGTCGTAGATGATTTATGTATTCGGTATTTGCCGACACCGCATCTTATACAGTGTGAACCTACACTCAAACTTTGTCATTTCTGAGGTGTTTCAAATGGACGAAACCTCTAAAGTAATTCTCGGCGTTTGTTTGCAATTGTCAGCAAGTGATTCAAGGTCATTTTTTAGCAACGCTTAATTAGTGACAATGATTGAAGTATGGATTCTCTACAAGTTAGAGTAAGCGAGTACCTACTAATTTATTACAGAAAGTTATTCCAGATACATTCAAAAAACTTAAGTCACAGAAGGCCGAACAAGTAGTGGCGGATTATGACTTTTTTCGCGCAAAGGCAATTATTTTAAAAACACCCCCCCAAACACAGACGAAACAGTTTTAAAGGCTAATAAAATTTTAAAAAAACAATATACATGGTGGCGCAAACTTTTGACAGAGGATAACATCGTTGGAAAAATTTTTTACATTTATTATAGTTACTGAGTGCACATTTTAAAAATATTTTTGTTTATACAAGTTGTTCCAAAAGTCGTGGCAACATAAACTTACATTTTTTAAAATGAAACACACCATATTTTCTTTACGGTTTGAAAAGATCTCGGAAAGAGGTTTAAAAACACATAGCATGTCAATGTATATTGTACATGTATTTTAGAAGATGTAAGTAATTATTACTAAAAATGACGCCTTTTCACGCTTTGTTATGAAGTACCCGCAATTTTTTTTACCAAACCATGAAATATCGACCCTAAGTTCGACACTTTCCTAGAATATCAGCAATCATATTGGGATGCAGTAAAACGGACGGCGACGAATCTATTTTTTCAACATCGGGGCCTGGAACTGGAACACGTGCAGCGTAAGCATACTTCAGTGAATTTTATTCTAAAGCATAAAACATCGACTTTCAATTTTCACACTTTCTTTGAATAACGGCAAAATCGGAATATCAGGAATAAAATAACTAAGACTCAAAAAGGAGAATAATTGACATATTTTTTAAATACTACTTTTTTTGATACAATATGGTTGTCTTGTTTCGTCGCCGGCGTCTGCCTATGGCTGCCTAATGGATAATCCGGCGGTGCAGAAGTAATAAATCATATGAAAACATGGTTTGCTGCCCGTGGTATACCACAATACATGGAGACTGTTAATGGTCCACAATTTACAGCCATGATATTTAAAGAATTTTCAATAAACTGGTCATTCGAACATAAAACTTCCAGTCCTTACCAAGAAAGTGTTACATTGATGGGTGAGAAATCGAAATATCACACAAGATAGCAAATACCAACTAGAAACATGATGTTTAAACCAATTGTAATAGAAAACGTACCACATGAATTACATCAGTTGAGACAAGCTGAAAATTCCAACCAAAATAAGAACAGAGAATTGTCGTCTCTTAAAAATAGGAAATCAAATCTGAGTAGAAAAAGCTCATCGCAAATGGATCGGAGGAAGAGTAATAGGGAAACAGATAACCGAAGGTCAGTATTCGTTAAAACAATTGAAAATAGAAAAATAATAAGACATCTACAACGATGCGGTGGATTTACGCTTAGGCCCGTGAGGCACGGGCCTAGGGCGGCATAATTTGAGGGGCGGCAATTCAATGTTTAATTTACTTTCCAATCTGTGAGTAAGGTTAATTTTAAAATCTTCAATTGTATCTACGTTTTTCGCGTACGTACAATTACAATTATGATGATAGTGATAGATATCGTACATTACGTTTCCATTACCTATTGCTTATATTAGGATTTCCTGTCTATGTTTTTGTCTCTCCTTGATTACTTCTTAAAAGGTAACTCTTTGTTCGGTATTCTTTGAAAGTGATATTGATAGACGTTAGCGGTTAGTCTTTGCACAGGGATTAAAATAAGTGACTTGTTTCTAAAGAAAGGGAATTAAAAGAGATTATTGTGTTGGGTTCGAAATTCCTTGAAACAAATGATAACTGTTGAGTTCAATTGGTTTTTATAATTTATTAGTGGACTCTTTTTGTTTACAAAGCATTCAGTTTTACGAATGCTTTTGATGTGTTTTGGTGTGAAGTTTCGAATTGTTTTATTCTGCTTTTAACTGTTTTTAATTGATTGAACACTTTAAATTAGATATTCGATTTTTTGCTTATAATTGGTCGCGGTTCTGATTCTGATTTTATTTATTAATTTAATATGAGTGGCTATCGTAAAAAACTTAGCGGTGCGGAATATCGTAAAAGAAAAGCCGAAGAAGGTACGAAAATAGATGGTTTACTTAAAAAAATTCCAAAAATATCTAGTTTTATGACAAGCTCTACTAAGTTTTCCAATAATGACCAACAATCGTCATGTTCATCTGCAGTAAGTATTTTTTTATAATTGGTAATAATTTTATCTGTTTTGATAACTAATAGTAAATGTTATTACCTTTGTCAATTTTTAAAAGTTAACCTTTTTCTAGCCGGAATTAGAAGAGACTCCAGCACAAGATATCGAAGAAGTACAGTCAAACCCTTCTCAATCACAAGATACGAAAGAGACTCCGTCAAATTTTCCTCTACCGCAAGATAGTGAACAAATCCAGCCAACACCTGACATTTTAATATTGAACGCTGACCCGTTTTATGGAATTTAAATGAAGAAACACGGGATTTCATCATTATGAATGGTATACCACGAAACGATAATAAGGATTTTAAAAATTCCAAAATGTGTATAGCGACAAAACAAGGTATTGCACCAAAAGCCTGTTCCAACGTACTTTGAGAAACGGAGAGATTCAACGTCGTGAGTGGTTAATTTATTCCGAAACTAAAGGGTCAGTATTTTGTGTTCCATGCCTATTATTTGGTAGCAGTGGTGAAATGAATGCTTTCACTGGTGAAGGGTTTCGTGATTGGAAAACTCAAAAGCGCGCATCGAAGCTCATGAAAATTCTGATTTTCACAAAACTAAGATTAATCATTTCAAAGCGCGAGCGGTAGTTCACGGCGACTTGATCAACTGCTAATAAAACAGCTCGATGAGGAAATTACTTATTGGAAAAAAATTTTATACCGAGTAATTGCGATTATTAAGTCACTAGCAATAAGAGGGTTGCCATTTCGAGGACATTCAGAACGAATAGGAGATCTCCATAATGGGAATTTTTAGGAACAGTAGAGCTTCTTGCTGAATTTGATCCATTTTTATGTGAACATTTAAAAATGTATGCGCACTCTGGTAGCGGAAATACGTCGTACTTATCTAAAACAATCTATGAAGAAATTATATTATTGATTCAAAATAAAGTTCTACAACAAATTTCTAGTGAAGTGCATTCTGCTAAGTATTTTGGTATAATTGTAGATTCTACGCCTGATATAGCACATGTTGATCAACTCACTATAATTATTAGATATGTACGTGATAACGGTGAAATTGTAGAAAGGTTTCTAGAATTTCTACCAAATATCGGCCATAAAGCTAAAGATATTGAAAATGCTTTGTTGAAGTCCCTAGAAAATTATGGTTTGAATATTATGAACTGTCGTGGACAATCTTATGACAATGCAAGCAATATGTCAGGTATATATTCAGGCCTTCAAGCAAGAATCAAAAAGATTAATCCTTTAGCAGATTACGTTCCTTGTGCTGCCCATTCGTTAAATTTAGTAGGATCATGTGCAGTTGAATCCGTAACTGAAGCAGTAGACTTTTTTCTACTTTGCAAGAACTATATAATTTTTTACCATATCTACACATCGTTGGGATATCTTGGTGCAGCATACAAATTTAAGAGTTAAAAGTCTTTCTCAAACTCGTTGGTCAGCTCGGCATGATGCATGTTACGCGTTAGAAAAAGAGTGGCCTGCAATAATTGATGTACTGGGATTCATTGCCGGAAGCAAAGAAGAGAAACCGACTACGCGGTCTGAAGCTACGGGATTGCAGCGAAAATTACAACATTTAGAAACAGCAATTCTAGTAATTGTTTGGAATGTAATTTTAGAACGTTTTAATGCTGCTAGTAAGAAGCTTCAAAAATCTCAAGCTGACTTATCCTCCGTTGTGCAGATCTATAGTTATCTGGCTCTATTTCTTCAAGACATGAGGGACAGACAATTTTCTGAATATGAGGAAAAAGCCAAATCACTATCTGGAGTTCAAGATTATTATCGTTATGATACTAATCGTAAAAGAACCAGAAAAATTCAGTCAGATGAGTCACGGGTAAATGAAAGAATACCTTTTTCCGGACAAGAAAATTTTCGCACAAATGTTTATTACCCTATTTTAGACACTCTGAGTGTACAATTGGTAGAGCGCAAAAATGCATATGAAAACCTGTATAAGAATTTTAATTTTTCGATAATTTATCTGAAATAGATACAAACGAATTAAAAAATCTTGCAAATATACTAGTGAATAAGTATCCTGAAGATCTGGAAGAGGGATTAGGAATGAATGTATTCATTTACATTGTCAACTTAAAGATTCCTTAGCAAATACGGAAGATGTACGATCTGCACAAAAATATGGAATGTATTGCATTCAAGGAGTCTCCGAGATGTTTATCCAAATGTGGACATTGCTCTACGTATTTTTGAGTATACCGGCTACAAATTGTTCAGGAGAAAGATCATTCTCTACGCTGAAAAGAGTAAAACCTATTTACGAGCAACTATGGGTCAAAGTAGACTTAATGCTCTTGCGTTATTGTGTATTGAAGCTCAACTAGTCCAAGAAATTGATTATGATGATATTATCACTGTTTTTGCGCGTGCCAAAGCTAGAAAAAAAGTTTTCAAATTGCTGATTTCAAACTATTAGTTACATTTAAATATATACTTCAATAAAATAAAATATTGTACGCCAATTTTGCTTAATTTGAATTTTCCGCTCACACCCAATTTGCCATTATGAGTACTGTGCTGTGGTACTGCCTTATGTTGATTAGCGATTGCTTATATGACTTAAAATTTATATTCTTATGTACTTATCTGCCTACAACTATTTATATTAAAGAATTGTTAAATTAGTCAATCTGATCTTTATTTACTACATTACATTAAAATATTAATAGTGGATCGAAAACGAAATTAATTTCAACAAAAAGGGCGGCCCATCAAACTGGGCCTAGGGCGGAAGCAAGCCTAAATCCGCCGCTGATGCCAATTCCCCAAAATGTTGTTATACCAAAACTAGAAGAAGATATCACAAATCAAGAAATTATTGCTAATAATCCAACTACACCTGAAATAAAGAATAGGTGCGACTATGACGACTTCAAGAAAATTGGTAAAACCTGCAAATTGCTATAAGAAAACTTAAAGAGGGAGATATAACGAATGCATGTTCGTATGTAAGGTTGCATACTCATCAAGATTAAAATAAACTTCCATGTTGTTGATAACTGTTTAAGTGCGTTCCTAAAATATGTTTTGAACAATTTCTCTTTGTACTTCGTTTGTAATTGTTTAAACGGGAGATAATGCTGTTTAATTTATTTTATTTGTAATTAAGCTTTCCAACTATTTTACATTAGTCTTAGTAAATGATTGCTAAGATAAAAACAATTGAGTATTGTTCAATAACAAAATAATAATGAACGCCTGAATGTACGAAAAATGTAGTCTAATTCTTATTAATGTGATTCAAAAATTAGCTGGAACAACTTGGGGAGCAGATGCAAAGACACTTCGTACAGCTGCATTGGCATTAGTTTATTCTACAGTAGAATATTGTGCTCCTCTCTAGTTGAATAGTTATCATACGAAAAAAAATAGATGCCCAGTTGAATTGTACTATGTGTATAATTAGTGGAACCATCAAATCTACTCCTATCGATTGGCTTTCTGTTAATTGTAATATTACTTCATCGAACATTCGACGAAAAGTTACGTTAAAACAAGAATGGGATAAATGCCAACTTAACTAAAACATCCCAATTTGGAATGATATTGAGAACCCTTCAGCTAAAAGACTTAAATCTCGAAGTTCCTGTATGGCTGCAAGACTACTTAACTACGGTTTTTTCTGAAGTTGTGAGTGGGAAACAATATGGTCTGGAGTGTATGTTTTCAATAAACATCTTATTGATGATACAACAATAAAAGTCCCGGGTTTTGATCAAAAAATAAAAATTTGGTTAAAAGTAAATCGCATAAGAACAGGGCTGCTATTCTAGATTATTCGTATAAATTCGTGAACTTAAATTTTAATTATGTTTTGCGTGGAATGACATTTTCGTATGCGAATATCTGTATTCGAATGGTCGAGAATAGCAGCCCAGGCCATTTAAAATGCAACTCTATGTTGTTTAAATGTGACAAATTGTGACTGAGGAAATGAACCAGAGACCGTTGCACATATTGTGAAGGATTGTCAATTAACAAAGTTTAAAGGAGGGTTTGTAAACATTCATAATTTAACGGACGAAGCTATATTATTGCTTACTAATCTGAAGGACATCTGAAGTTCATTAATATTTTGTATTCTTTGTCTTAATTATCTGTTTTTCCATTAATTTCTTTTGTTATTTCTTTAACCTACTATTTTTTTCGTCATTGTCGTGACTGGTGCTTGAACCGGTCCATTATGTCGTCATGCAATGGGTATACTGTTATGTTTTGTGTTCTTATTTACCTTCTATAATCTTTACACATTTTATTAATATTATTACCCAAGTAGAAAATAAACTGCCTTAATAAATATTTTTTTGCAATCCATACAAACATAGTTTTGTTAACAGTTTATATATTTACAGAGATTGTTTTAAAAGATTTCACCGGTTTTGTAAATATATAGAGATACAACTAAAACTAGATTTGCATGTATTGCAAATGACATATTTAGTGAGTCTCATAAATCCACATTTGTATAGATTGGACGTCACATATTTATTAAGCTTCGTAAAATTATATTTATATAGAATGAAAGTCAGGTATTTATCAAGCTTTGTAAATCCAGATTTGCATAGATGGAACGAATACCGTAGATAGATACCAAGTTATTGAAATTTGGCAATTATAAACAGTGGGTAGTTATGCCCACTGTAAGTAAGAAATGAAGTTGTTGAAATGTTACATTTCGAGTCACGTTTTGTTTTATGTTAGTAATTTTCCTTTACCATTGAAATAAACATCAATCTTCATAAAAATGCATTTATCGTTTCTATACTAACAAAAAACACAGACAAATAGATATTGTTGAATTGGCATTACAGAGTTCTTTACAGTTCTGCAAATATAAATATAGGGTGTCCTATTCAAAATTTTAAAGATGATATCACATGACCCGAAATGTGACGTTTCAACAACGTCATTTTTTACTAACAATGGGCATAACTACCCACTGTTTATAACTGCCAAATTTCAATATCGTAGTTTAGATATTTTTCGAGAACTGACCAAAACCTCATGGGACACACCTTATAATACTTTATAAACAAATTAAAGGTTTATATCATCCCCTGTAATTATTAATGCACTTTTTTATTATTATCTCGTATTACAAAAAGAGATACAGTAAGTGTAAATCTGGCAAATTTAAATTTGCGACCATAATGCTGTGAAAAAACTTACGCCTATACATCCTGGTAACAATTCACAGTATCATAAATTTCAGAAATTTCATTCACATGTACATTTAAAAACAATACGAGCCAGTTAAAAAAATTACAAAATGATGCAATACTTGTTATATTAATAAAAGAAATATACTCAAGTTATTTTAATATAAAATTATATCATTGTATAGCAATATGATTATATCATTGATTGTAACATTAGCATCTGTGCTAGCACGTTCTTCTTTGCTCTCTTCCTTGTTTTCAAGATTATCTATTATAATATCTCTTTCATTATTTATCTTTGTTGAAATGGGCATGCTTAGTTTACGACCTCCCCAATCTTCTGAAGAGGCCAATAAATCTCCAATATATCTGATAATTTTATCATTATGGTCGTCGTATCTACTTTCAATGGCCCCTTAAATTAAAGAAAACTTGGACTTTAGCTTCATAAAAATAAAATATTATAGGTTTATTTGATCAGAAACTACGAATTAATTAATCAAACCACATTGCAGTCTGAAATTAGTCACGTAACTCTGGAAGTCATTTGGCTGGCCCCGATTGATTTCAGGTTTTTGATTAAACAAACCTATGGTAAACAAATGAACAACAACTGAAATATTATACAAGGTGGGCCATTAGTGCGGGCAGAAAATACTGGGTTTAGAAAAAAAACTTTCTTAATAAAAGTTGTGTAGATCAATGAGGTGAATAATTTGAAATTATCTTTGTTTATACAGAATATTCCATAAAAGCGCGACATAGCAAAGTTTTTTTTAATGGAACCACCCATTTTTATTACAAATTTGGATTACTTGGGCAATTCTAACGTTACTTTACTTTCTCCGGAAAAATTAACGTTTCGAAAAAATTGAAATTAAATAACTCGAAAACCGTCCAATTTACACATCATGTATAATGCATAGTCACGTTAGAATTGCCCAAGGAACCCAAATTTGCAATAAAAAATTGGTGGTTCCATTAAGAAAGTTTTTTTAAACCCAATATTTTCTGAAATATCGCCCGTGCACGTACAAATGGCCTTCCCTATATAGGTATAGAAAACTAAAGAAAATTTATGATAACCAATGCAATTTCAAGAAATAATTAGTTACCAATAATTGTGTTGCGCATATTCATAGCAGAAAAATTCCTCTTTCCCTTTTTGCGTCTGGCAGAAAACATGTGTGCAACATGTTTGTCAATGAGCAAATGCAACATTATTTTGCAACTCTCCCTACAGAGGTCCTTCCTCCTTGTAGTACCAAATGTTTCATCTAAAACAAAATACAAAGTAATATTATTGCTGGGTGATATTACTTAACTTTAAGTCGGTGCCATTCGGCAGAAGTATTTCAAACAACAGACAATTATAGGGAAGGAACTCAATACGAAATGTGGACGTAACTGCAAGATTTTAACATCATAATTTTCCTTGTAAATTTTTAAGGTTTATCAATTTATTGTCATTTTGGTGCTATGAAATTCAATGATAGTAACTCGCATAATTCTTGTGATAATAATAAAGCATTGAAAAACAAAATTCGTTCAATATATTTAGAACAATAAAAATTTACCCAACTGTATGTTGGCTTGTTCTATAAGTGAACTACTAAATATAAATAACTCACCAGTTTATTCTGCAAACCAGTAGATAATCAACGTTCGAGCTCTTCAAACTTCTCTATAATAGTTACTGGAAATTCCATTGGCCATTTTTTCACCAAATCAGCATTTGCATTTTGACCGATAGCAAACAATTTTTTTTCTTGATTGACCTTCAATTGAGACATTGTAAACTCCAACCTACTTATAGCTTAAAAAATTCCTTTTAGTACATCATTATTTAATGTGCTACCTACAAATCCAAATAAGATTTTGTAAAATTTGTATACAAACAGTTACTTTGAAATTAGCACAACTTTCTGTAAAAAATTAGACATATAAATAGTAAAAAGTTTCTACTTATAAGTCAGATGAATGTATTAAGTCTACTTGGCTACAAAAATTTCGAACTTTAGAAACGTGTGGACTGTAGATGGTACTATCAAGGTAAAACGTCAAAATAATATCTTTTCTGTGACCTGCATGAATGACCTCGAGCAAATCGAATAATAATATTTACTTTCCTTTTTCATTTGCGATATGTCAATTTTGTTCACCTGCATTTATTTTCTTTTGTTAATCAATAAATTAACCGTTGAAATTTATTAAATTAGTTTTTCTGTTTATGTACTCTGATAAGAGCGGTAACCTACACGTATAAATTTTCACTCAGTCTATCTATAAATAGTGAAAATATATAACAAAAATATATATATTATTAATTTTGTTTTCTCTAATTTTAAGTTTTGTTTAGCGTTATGAAACAATTTAAGTTGTGTCATTTAAATGTTAGATCTCTAATACCCAAGTTTAATGATTTTAAAAATATTTTAATCAACAGTAGATGTTCTCTATTTGGTGTTACTGAAACTTGGTTGATTAATGATTTCCCATCTCATTCAATCAAAATTGACAATTACACTCTACTACGTAAAGACAGACCTACTAAAGGCGGTGGTGTATGTATGTACATTGATAAAGATATTAAATACTCTGTAATAAAAACTCCTACCAATCTTGAACAAATCTGGGTTTATATCTTTCTCAATAAACAAAAAATTGCTGTTGGTACTATTTATAAACCACCTCATCTACTGCTTAATGATTTTCTACATATGTTTGAGGAAACTATTTCGGACATATTGCCCTCATGTGACAGTGTCATATGTTTAGGGATTTTAATATAGATATGCTAAAATTTGATATTGCTTCTACAAAATTTCGTGATATCTTGGACATGATGTGCCTGATACAAATTATTGATGAACCTACTCGAATCTCTAAGAACTGCCAAAGTTTATTGGATTTACTTATTATATCAAATAATGGCAAATTATCAGTTTTACATAAACAAATTTTGGAATGCAACATCGCTGATCACCATTTAATTACATGTACATTTTCACTACTGGCCAAAACTAACCCCTCTACAATTCGTTGTAGAGACTTCTCCACATTTAATCTAGAAGATTTTCTACAAGACTTGTACGTTGTGCCTTGGTTTTTAATATTTGATATGCACAATATCGATGACAAGATTAATTTTCTTAATTATAATCTTAATGCTATCTTCGATATTCATGCGCCTTTTAAGGTCTTTAGGAGGTTGTAAACCTAGTAAACCTTGGATTACTGATAATATAAAGTTCATGAGTAAACTAAAGGACAAAGCGCTTGCTAAATTTAAGAAAACTAAACAATTAGCTCACTGGGACTACTATAAATCGCTAAGAAATCTCATAACTGCTACAACCTCTCGAGAAAAAAGGCATATTTACAATTTAAATTTAATAATACTAGTAACACTAAAAATATCTGGAAAGAATTTCACAAATTGAATATAACTTCTAATCGTAAAAATAATGATTTACCAGAAAATTTAAGAGATCTTAATCGCATTAATGCCTTCTTTCAAAATTCGTCCAATATGAATTATACTTTAAACAATGAGCTGTATATTTTTTGCGCCACTAATGTTAAATGCGTAAATATTCAGGAATTCAAATTTAACGTCTCTAATGATTTAGAAATTTCAAAACTAATTTCGTCAATGAAAACATCCTCTTGTGGGCCTGATAATATCAATATTAAACTTCTACAGATATGTTGTCCTCACTTAATTCAATATTTCACCCATATTATAAATTTTTGCATCACGGAGAGTGTCTATCCAGATATTTGGAAATATGCCTTTGTTGTGCCAGTACCAAAGGTGGATTCGCCTACTGAACTCAATCACTTGAGACCGATAAGCATACTGTACTTTGTCCAAAGTCTTTGAAAAAATAATCGATAAACAAATTCGCGATCACCTTAATAGGTATAAGTTACTACCAACTATGCAATCAGGATTCAGACCTGGTTATAGTTGCACTACAGCACTAATGGATATTATTGATTATTGTCTACGATCAACTGACAACAATAAATTAACGATTTTAATTCTACTCGATTTCTCGAAGGCCTTCGATACAATTAGTCACGAACTCTTATTATCTATATTGCATTACGTAGGATTTGGTCCATCTGCAGTTTCTCTAATAAAAACTACCTTAGCAATAGGAGACAAATTATAAAATATCAACACCTTTTTTCTGATTCTAAAGAAATGTTGAGAGGTATTCCACAGGGCTCTATTCTAGGACCCTTACTTTACTGCATTTACACTAACAATATTGAAGCTTGTTTTAAAAATTGTAAATACCATATGTATGCTGATGACACGCAACTTTTCTTCTCTTTTGCGTTTAGTCAACTGAAGGAAGCTTTGTTTTTAGTTAATAAAGATATGGAAAGCCTGTTGGAATACTCTACAACTCATTCTTTGCGAATTAACTCTAACAAATCTCACGTTATGTTGTTTGGTCGTAGGAAGGACAGAAGTGCTGCTATTCCACTTTTGAAAGTGAATGTAGGCGATGTTACTCTATCAATTACTGATGTGTGCAAAAACTTAGGGCTGTTTATTGATAAAGAATTACGTTTTGACTATCATATCTCTCGTTGTATTCAAAAGCTTACCATAATTTAAAGATGTTATACGCGCATCGCTATTGCTTAACTAGAGATATGAAGATTCTTCTTTGTGATGCCTTAGTATTATCACATTTTAATTACTGCGATGCAATTTATGATTCTTGCATTACAGATGGTACGAAGGTAAGAATTCAACGTGCACAGAATTCGTGTCTCAGATTTATCTTTAATATTCGTAAGTTCCAACGCATCACACATAAGTTACGTGAAGCTAACTGGCTCAACATGTCCAATAGACGTACATTACATACAACTGTCTTTTTTTCAAAATAATACGATATAAAAGTCCTCCTTACCTTTTCAATAAGCTGTCATTTAGAAAGGACCAACATAGTGTAAATATAAGATCTAAACAGATGTTGACTGCTCCTATTCACAAAACATCACTCTTTAGAAGATCTTTTTCTCATAACATTGTAAAATGTTATAATAAAATACCAGAGTCTTTAAAAATTATCATTAGCACAATTCAAAAAGAATTTAAACACATACTATTCCATAATTAATTTTTATCATTTAATTTCTTGGGTTTTAGAAGATCTGATGTCGAACTTTGATGTATTAATATATACTTCTTTTTCTCTTATTATTCTTTTGTTTTTTATTAATTTTTTTTTTAATTTTCTCTTTAATTTTTGTTTATATACTACTTTTTACTTGTATTCCGCTAGTATAATATTATAACAAAATAATTAATTTTATCTGGGCCTGGTGGGAGACCAGTTAATTAGTAAGTATATACTACTTAACTGAACTAGGTCCGTTTTCCTAGCTGTATAAACTACATGTAAAAAAAAATACATTGTTTTTTTTTGTTTTGAGAAATAAATGTACTTATTATTATTATTATTAAGTGTAAATTAAATTGACATTGAAAAAGAATAAAATCACCACCAAGTAGAATCATTATTATTGACAGAAAACAAACTCTTACTTGTGCTTTGAAGTTGATCATCGGGTGTTTTTGATAATACGCGAGCCTAACTGTCGTTGAAGGGGCCTTCAGAGTATTTGCTAAAACAATGAACATAATAAATAATACAATGATAATATTTATCTTACTTTCTATTACTTCTACTTCCCTATTCAAATGCTTTCTCGTACGTTTCATGTGTTCTAATTGCTCTGGCTCGCAGAAGTTTTACTTCAACATCGTAACCTATTTCTTGACCTTTTTCACCAGTTTATTTATTTTTCTTTCAGAGAGATTAGTGGGCCACTTATATAAGCTCTTTCTTTATTTGAAATCCAAGAGGAAGGCACTACTCCTGTTTCATTCTCTTCGATCCAAATTAAGGAATCCCAAGGCATCTTAAAACTATCATGGATAATATTGAATATTGACTTATAAATAATAAAAACAAATTCTTTAAAAAATCTATTAATGTAACATTCCCACAGCGAATAGTTTATTATTGCATGGAAAAATACAGCATTTGGTTACAAATTTGTCCAGTGATACTCTAAAAGTAAGCTTATTATGAATGTTGTTTATAACATAATAATGCAAATTGTTTAATTTAATTTTGCTCAATGAGTACGCATCAATCACATCTTGATAAATGTATCCTTGTAATTCTTATGTGTTACCCTTTAATATTTTTGATAATTCCATGATTTTATTTTTCTGTAGCATTACATATCTATCCCTCTTGTGGTTTGCACAAATAGTATAGTTATCGAAATTAATACTTTTCATTTGCCCATTTTCTTCTTTCACTACTTTAAAGCGGCTTTTAAAACCAATATTTACATTAATTTACCGCTGAAGAAGTCTTTTTGTTAACTGCTGTAGTTGCTTGTTTGGACCATGCATTAATCGTTTCAATTCTCCTTAAGTGGTTTTCAAAGCGATCACTAACGTGATTTAAATATCATCTTTAATTAAATGAACAATGCTATGAATATTATATACCGGGTGATTCAGCTAACCTTACACCGGAAGTGGCTACCAACTTTCTTATTTTAAATAGAATGATATATTTTTTTTGTATATTTGGATTCTACGCTAAAATCTGAGTTACTTTCATGTAGCACAACCTATATGAAAAATCAATAGTTTTGAGATATTCTCATTTTTTGAGAAAAATTGGTTTTGTAGTATTGTTTTCAAACGCTTGTCAATGATTGAAAAAGAAAGTTATAGTAACAAAATTTGGGCTACATTTAGGAGGACTGTTAAGTTTTTAAATAATGTGTAATTCGACATCTCATTATTTACAGGGTGTTCAAAACGTTTGGCTAAATCTGACTAACTTCAACTGGCCAAAAGTCAAATTTTTTAAATGGAACACCCTGTATCTTGTTGCTCTATGTGATGGAGAATTAAGTGGTCTTTCAATCTTCATAAGGGTTCCCTATACCTATCTGTTACCATTTTCCTGCTATTGATGTATTTACATTCGACACACAATATTTCTCTATTTTATTAAATAATTTCTGACTAGTGGCCTGTGGAAATTAAAACAATGTGCCTTATTTATCAAACTTGTAAACGTCGACGTGACACATTATACACGATATGGAAATCCACCAAGAATATTCGAATGAAGACATACTAAATTTATTTTTATTCATGGAGAATGTTACAAGATTATTGAAAGAACTTGCCGTTTGCTTAACGAGAGATATCTACATTTATGGCCTCTAAATAAAATTACATTGCAAAAATAGAAGCAAATTAATTTAATTATTAATTTAGCAACTGTTCGATATGCCGTCCGTGGTTTTCTAAGCACAATAAAACTCTTCTGTTAACTTCAGCTATTGTGGATTTTTGAACCATTTGCACATCTACTTCAGCGAAGGCAGTTCGAACCCGATGTAATAAGTCATCTCTGTTATGGACTGGCCTTGAATAGACTTTAGTCTTGACATACCCCAATAAAAAATCCAGGGGTGTTAGGTCAGGTGATCTGGGAGGCCATAGAGATGGACCATTGCGTCCAAACCAACGATCTTCGAACATATGGGATAATTCTTGATAAACCTCATGGGTTGAATGGGCTGGAGCACCATCCATTTGGTACCAACATGAATTTAGAAGATTTAGGGATAAATTTTTCAAAAAATTTGAAACCACTCCTCTAAGCATTTCTAAATATTTGCGAGAATTTAAATTTTCGTCATACACTTCAAAACAAACACGATTATCCATAATTAAACAAAAACATTAAAACTAAATGTGTCTTGAAAGTTACCTTCGCGCACCATCCGAGGATTTTGTTCTGCCCAATAATGCCAATTTTTCCTATTAATGATTCCTTCTCTACTAAATTTTGACTCATCGGTCCAAATAATTTTTTCAAAAAATTTGGGTCTTCCTGCGTTTTCAATAAAATGCTTTCACAAAATGCTACACGACGTATTTCGTCACCTGGGCGGAAAGCTTGTAGTTTTATAATAGAAAAAGCATGCATTTTACGTTGTGCCAAAATTCTCTGTATCGACAGTAGGACAGTCCCAAATCTTCAGACGCAGCTCTGATCGATGCATGTGGATTTGCATTAAAATATGCCAATACATTTATTTCGTTGTCTTCATCACCGGTGACTACCTTGGGGCGTGTTCTAGTACATTGAATTCCAAATTGTTTAAAATTTGCTTCTATTCTCTTAAACGTAGTTTTATTTAGAAGTCGCAAGTGTGGATATCTCTGGTTAAACAATGGGCAAGTTCTTTCAATAATTTTGTAACATTCTCCATGAATAAAAAATAAATTTAGTATGTCTTCATTCGAATATTCTTGGTGGATTTCCATATCGTGTATAATGTGTCACGTCGACGTTTACAAGTTTGATAAATAAGGCACATTGTTTTAATTTCCACAGGCCACTAGTCAGAAATTATTTAATAAAATAGAGAAATATTGTGTGTCGAATGTAAATACATGCGGTGTAACCGGAAGTGCTAGAAGAGCTGAAATAATTTAATTAAATAGAACTTTTCGACCAATCCCCTATTCCAAATTTTTTAAACAAATATTTCAACAGGAAGTCCATAAACTTCTAATGAACGGGTTACCTAAATCACCCTGTACATGCAACTCAACTCCCCATATAATAATAAAAAATTTGAAAAGAATTTTTCAATGTAACCCTGTGCAACAAGTTCATAATTTCGTAAACAATTGGAACAAGTAATGCCATTGCCATATGGAAGTGCAAAAAATTCTGTATTTCCTTAACGGTAAAAATGTTTTTAAGTAACGCTGGTCCTAAATGTAAAATAAAAAATCGTAATTCGGTCGCTTTCCATAGTTCTAATTCAGTAAAAGCTCGAGGTTTGCGTTGAAATTCGATGGGAATAAACCCATAATGTACAAATAGTATATTATGATACGAGTTTTATAAGAAGCATTTTGGCGCACGCTGCGCTCGTCGTGCCTAAAGGAGTAAGTGCGACAAAATGCCTTATAAACGAGTATCATACAATATTTTTTCTATTTTGCACCTCTTTTACAAAATAAATAAAATATATTTTTGAAATAAAAATTCATGTCGAAATTTTTTAATTTTGAGGTTGGCAATACAAACTGTCAGATTATGGAACTTTGAATGTAAATTTATACAGTATTTAAAATTCCACCAGAAATTAACGATATTGCGTTTAAAACACCTAAGCATTTCTTATAATTGTTACCATAAGTTCATTCAATTGAAATAAAAGCATCCCACCTTACAAGGTTGTTTTCCTCGATTTGACTCACTTCGGCTTCCATATAGTTTCTACTAATTTATAGTATAATATAAAGTAAAATCAACAAATATGAACATTATTTTTTATTAAATGGAATTAAACATCAATGTAAATATTGTAAATTAATTTTTTGGTTTCTGCTATGTATGGTGGACCAGAAATCTTTTAAAAATTACATGCATCCACAACAAAAAAATTTCGAAAACTTAAATTTTTGATATCCTGAGAGTCTAATGTGACATTTTACCTTGAGGCTTAAAAATCGGTGAGAATCCCAATTAATCGAAATGCCTGGCAACTCTAATCGCAATAAACAAGAAATGTTATGGTTGTTTCAAAAGAATTTCTCATATTGTATTTGCTAAAATCATAAGAAAGGAGTTGGCAACTTTCCATTGTACTTAATTTGATTACGATTTCTATGATTTCAGAATCCAGTAAAAACATATAGCAGTTCGTTCATAGGTACATACATTGATAATTTGTTCGTTCGGTTTACCGTGATCACTGGAAATAAAACATATGTGGTGTTGAAACAGACTTAGTATATAAGTTTCCATTAAATCATCCATTCATCAGCAGAATTCGCAACTTCGAATGAATGTGTGTTTATTGCGTGTAGTACAGTATCAAAACAATGTTATCACATAGACTGAAATGGTTTCCTATAAAAAGCATTAATAAAATATTAAAATATAATTAGAATTTTTCTACTTTGCCCTTTCACAACCCATTTTAATGGAAAACTTACAATTGAGATATTTAGGGACTTTTGTGGTAGTAGCTAGCTACGATTTTTGAATTCGAAAATTTAATATAATTAAATTTATTAAAAATGAGTTCCGTGTACTCCTCCAGAAATACGAGAAATTGCTGGCAATACTGTTGGCAACTTACTGCCTAGTAAGTCTAGGCTAAAATACGAAAAACAATATAAAATTTTTGACGAATGGTGTGTTGCCAATAAAATACAAGTATGTTCGGAGAACGTTTTATTAGCTTACTTTGAGCTACAAAGAAAAAACTACAAGCCTTCGACAATGTGGACAATTTATTCTATGCTTAGATCTTGTTTAAGCATAAACAAAAATATTGATATTTCAAAATACAGGAAGTTGCAAGCTTTTTTAAAACGTTCTTCTGAAGGTTACACTCCAAAAAAAGCAAAATCCTGGAAGAAGAAGATATTAGCAAATTTATCAAGGAAGCGAATGATCAAACATACTTGGCAATGAAAGTAGGTATCATCTTAATAATGGAGAACTGTGGCGCTTTAAGGCGCGAGGAACTAACCAGCATGAGTTTAGACGACATTGAATATAAAGTTGATTCAATAATGGTTTCTGTCCCTAAAACAAAAAATAACGTGCCAACAGTCTTTGCCATAACCAATCCGAGTTGGATCGATTTAATAAAAAAATATGCTAATTTACGACCCTCAACAGCAACGCATAAGCGATTCTTCTTAACTTACCGAAATTGCAAATGTGTGAACAGCCCAATTGGGATTAACATCATGGGAAGAGTTTCAAATGATATCGCCTTGAAATTGCCAAACCCTGAACTTTTCACTGGGCACTGTTTTAGGAGAACCAGTGCCACACACTTGGCAGATCGGAGGGGTGATTTACTAACAATTAAGCGTCACGGGGGATGGAAATCTTCTGCGGTTGCAGAAAGTTATATTGACGCGTCTTTGAAAAACAAACTTCAAGTTTCTCAAATGCTTTCATCAGAGCCCACCAATAGTAACCTGCCTGGATGTTCCTCCTCTGCTTCCACCGATTGTCACACCACTCCTACTAATAATTTTCAACAAAATATCGTAACAAGTCATAATTTTTACCTGGTCCCGGATTTAACATTATTCCGCATTCTCAAATGCTTTCATCGGAGCCGACCAATATTAACTTGCCCGGATGTTCCTCTGCTTCTAGCGACTGTCACACAGCTCCTAATATAAATAATTCTCAGCACAATATTGTATCGACCCATAATCTTTTACCTGGTGCCGGTGTTAACATTAATCCTCAGCAAAACTTCAATGTAACTATTAATATTTATAATAATTGTACATTTTCGTCACATAATTAAAGTAAATCGTTTTGTTTGTTTACTTGTATTTATTAATAAATAATCGACCAAGAAAAAATCAAGGTTAGGTAAACTGTACGTAGATTTCTGATATTCAGTGTTAGTGTTACCAACATTAAAAAATATAAGTACACCAGCGCTATAAACGCACTCGAATTTCTATTAACGTACCGCTTTGAGTGTGGTTATAGCTTTGTAAACGACGCGAAATAGAAAAAATATAATGTGAAAATTTAAGATAATTTAATTTTGCACGTAAAATTCAAAATTTTTCAGTTTGTTAACTATTATACCCTACATATATACTATATATATTTCAATAGCTAATTAATTGTACTAAAAATGTCTAAAAAGGTATATAAAGTGAATCATTTAAAAATTGTGAGATCTTACTGGTTTGCATTTTGCTCTGTTTCCGGCAATAAACGTAATTAATACTAAACACGCTAATGACATGAAAATAACATGTTAATAGAAATACTTGCCAAATATTTTTAAAATGTGCACTCAGTAACTGTACTAAATGTGACAAATTTTGAAAGTTATATCTTTTTTATCAACTAGTTATCCTCCGATGTCAGAAGTTTGCGACATTCTATATAAATCAAAAATGAATAAAACAACAGTGCCAATTTACCGCAATTTACATGAAAACCGTAAATTTTGGAAATCATGAAAAATGTGATATGGAATAAAAGGATATCTGCATCTTCTTTAGATATCGTACGTACGAGTAAATAACGATTTAAAAAAAAGCTTACTAGTCAAAACGCACTACTACATGTACAAAATCTCAAACCATACGCGAAATATCATTACATTGTTTTATCCAGTATGGTTAATAACTACAGATTACACGAATGTTGCACGTAAAAATGTTAATAAATAAAACAACATTAATTAAAATTGCCGATCTTGATTTCCATATTGCAACTCGGAGGTTTGTGCGTTCACCTACACGCAATAGATTACCGAAATATATTTCAAGCAAAAAACAATTTCAATAAAAACCAACGTTATTTTCTTTATAATATGCCAATAAAGAAACGCATTTGTGGATCACTTACCTTTTATTAATTTTTTTGGCTAATGTCAATAAATACACTGATACACATACACACAATCTTCCGGATATTCACAACACACTGTGCCTATGCTATATAAATGGCTATCGCCAACGTGATTTAATCTGCTGACTTTGCCATTTAGCAACGAACTTCTTTTCAGAATGCAATATTTGCAAATAGGGAAATTTTAGACTGGTTGAATAAAGTTATAATTATCATTTATAAATATGCATATTTGAACAATATTAATAATGTGATACATGTATTTACAAATGTATAATAAAAATTTATCAATGAGAAAATAATATATGCAAATGTAGTTGTTAAAAGAATATTTCTTCAAATGTGATGTAGGACGGAAGCCAATATTGGTGAATCTAGTTTCAGTTTGTATTGGTTATTAAATATATGTATCCATACATTAAAACTAGCAATTTCTTTAAATATTTAACCTGCGTTTGTCTAGATCGTAGAAACACTGTTTTGCATTTCCATTATTAATTGCAACAATATCAATGTTTAATTTCTCATAGGGTACATATGAATGCTATGGTGGGTAAGTAGTAGTTTTCCTAAACCATGAAGCAAATGCTTTGCCAAGACCAACCAATCCCCAATTGCACACGGTTTAGTCACCACACTATACAGGTTTACACTGATGTTTTGGGGCACCATACATAACACTTACATCACAATACAGCATTAAAAATGTACCATACGAATCAATAAAATAAATAAGTAAATTTAAATGAGAATGAAGAAAAGTTTCTGCTAAATAATTTGTATGCTATTCAGCTTTTGCTTCAGAACAGTCCACTACTACGATTGAGCCAACATATTTGTTGACATATTTTTGATGGATTACTATTCGTGTTTATAAATAAAGTTTAACATGGAACGCAGTAAACATGTGACACAAAATAAGATTGACATCTTAAAAATGCTAGTATTTATTGCTTGTTGTCTTATGACTAATATAGAATTTCTTTTTTAGGTCTTGACTCCAAGATATATTTAGAAGCCAACTATACTAAAACATTAGCGGCAGCAAACCTGTCGCATAGGAATTGAAATAAATAATTTTGGAGCAACGGCATTGTATTCCAGCCGTGTCGTTTGTTTAAGATCACACAACATTACGAAATTTAGTGTGATTGTTTATAGTTTAGAATAGCCAATGAAATAGTTTGTTAATGTTGACGTAAAACTTTGAGCTTATTTAGATCTGAATGTTACATCGGCGTTGATACGTGCTGATAGATAAGTTGAATTTTTATAAACTTTTTATTTTTGAAAAAACGAATTTTTATTTTAAAAAAATAAGTAGGAACTAATAAGAAAAATTAGTATTGGATTTTATACATATCTTGGCTTAGAAATTAATTCCGAATTGTTTATTTATGAAATAAAATTTTGTTATTGAAAAATAATATTTAAACATTAAGTCACTAAAAATATATGTAAAACTATTGCTCAGCACTAAGTGTTATGAATTACTTAATAGTGTTAAAAAATATAACTAAGGCGTATAAACTAATATTGTTCGGAAATATAAGAATAAATTTGTTATTAACAATTGAAACAAATTAGGGTTTTGGTGGCATTAAAAAAATACTACTTTAAATAGCACTGTTGAATAAAAAAAACATCAAAACCTTAGTTTGAATGTTTGATCTAAATATTTTTTACAAAAACTCGATATCGCCTTGAATAGCGATGACCAAATAAATAAGCAGAAAATACAAATTTTATTGTCATTGTGTATATCAAAAAGGAATATTTTAATGTACATGAGATTTTATTATTACAATTGGCAGTTGTCAAATGACAAAAAAATTATTCGAGCAAAACCGTCGCTTAAAAATTGTAAAAAAAAAACGTAATCAAGCGAAAAATTCAAATTTGTTTTGTTAGTGCGCTAAGCACGAGAATTAGAGTCGAATATAAAATATGATAGGCATTTAAAATGAGTATTTGTTCTGTATTATATAAAATGTAAAATGCTAAAATGATGTATGTTTACAATATACACAAGAAAAATTAATTTATTAAGAATCATCCGCGTTCCGCCTTCATAGCGACATTTAAATTAAACGAATATTTTAGTTTTAAGTATTCCATGAAGGATCTGGGACTATGCATTTCACTACTGTCTTAACAAGAACTAAAAATTCACAGAAAATAATTATTTGACCGTATCACGGGATTTATTTCTTGCACTTCACCCCTCAATTCTGCAATCGACACAAGGGGGCAACATTTTACAAAATAGTATATTAAAGAACTAGTTTCAGAAGACGCATTTTATAAGACAAGTTGATAAAATGCCTTCTGAAACGAATTCTTTATACTATTTTTTCTATTTTGGGCGTTTCAGATTGATTTTAAAATAAAATTTCGTGAGTTTTTAAATTTAGGGAGTTTATAATTGCTAGGGTGGCAATATTTTCATTAAATTTTTGTTTAAATGCGTTTATGTTTAATTAGAACACTTATCAAACATTTAATTTAAAAAAAATGGCTGAAAATAAAAATAAGTAGATAAATAAATCTACTAAACATTAATTACGATGTAAATTAAGGCACGACGAACGTAACGACAGCTTTGACGTTTAATATCAAATTAGTGTTAGCACCGTTTGGAATAAAAATTATTCTATTTCTATAAAAGAACTCATTTGGATGCTTTTATAGCTCTGTAAGCTACCCAAAATAGAAAAAATACGTATGATAAACCTTCTAATTAAACTCAAACTAACATTTAAAACAAAAATTTAATGAAAATATTGCCACCCAATTATACTTCAAAATTCCCTAAATTTAAAAACTCGAAAAGCTCAAAATAGAAAAAATAGTGTAAAGAATTCGTTTCAGAAGGCATTTCAGCAACTCGTACTTTCGACAACTGTACTCGTCTTATAAAATGCGTCTTCTGAAACTAGTTCTTTAATATACTATTTTCAACTTTGCAACGTTAATAGGTCTTTAAGGACACCAATATCAGTAGCATTATAAAGTCACTGAAAGTCTATAACGATACTGTTGCGTACTTCAAGTTGGTATTTGAATGATTGTTTCAAATATAATGGACGCCAAATTTATCGTGGTACCAACTACGTAAAAAAAATTTATTAAATGTCAAAGTTTAAACATGGAGTTATCTTTTTAAATTTTTTTTTAGATTTAAAATGGAAAGTCGGAAAAATTGTGTATATAATAATATACTATTTTTGTTTTTTTCAATTTATCAACTGCTGCAATATTTATAATAGTACATTATATTATAAGTGAGAGAAATGCATCATTATAACAATAATTTTCATGTGCTTTATAATGGCATTTCTCTCGCGTGTGATATACGACGTTTTATCTTACACCAGCAGTTTTGTAATTGTAACGGAAAAGGCAAAATTTGTAATTTTGTCATAGTTACGCAGATTTCGTTGTCAAGGTTATTTTCATAAATACAGAAATATTTGCCTTTTTAAACATTTTAGTCATAAGTGAATAAAAACTTACTTTAGTCACTAAAATTAGTGACTAAAATGCATCAAAAACTCCTGGTGTAAGATAAAATAATTTAAACATTTTTCATTAACAACCTAAAATTATAATAATTGAGGCTTCCGCTGCCGAAGTAATTATTAAAATTTAAAATAAAATGATCTTCCAGGATTGGGCCGTGTCTAAATGGTAACCGTTGTTGCATACGGTTACCATTTCGACACGATCCAATCTCGGAAGACATTTTCAGTTCCATAACATAATATTGTTATTTTATTAATTTCAGTAAATTTTACAAGCTCGTTAAGACAGAGGTGAAACGGACTCGTAACAGAGTTTGGAAAATGTTTTACTCGATATTAAATGATGTTAATTAATATAAAATAGTTCTTCACATGTTTAAATATATTTTCGTATGTTAAGTTTATAAATATTTATGTTGATATTTATTGTTGCGTTATAAAACTAGGTGTTTGCTATTTATTTTTTAATATGCACATGAGTGTACAAATCGTATTATGTAAACGCTGCCAAAGTACACGTTATGTATTGTTAACGCAACAGATAAACGATGATTTCTATGTACCTATACGAATATTTATTAAAAATGTTTTTTTAATGCATTTGTTGAATTTTTTTAAAACACTATACAGTGCGAGTCAAAAGTTTTAATTAGATTAATTTTTAAGAAACAGCCCACATAGCATAGTTACATATCAAAATGTTTTAGAGATATCTCAAATGAAACTTAGGATATCTCAGAGAGGTTCTATTTTGTGCTCGAGATGTATATGAGACTTTTCAGAGATATCTTAATGTCCGCCTTGGAAACATCTCAAATATATCTCCACGAGACATATCTGATATATATTTGACATAGTGTTTATATGTCTCAGAGATATCTTTTTTTGAACTTGCGATATAAAATGAGATTACTTTGAAGCATTTTACTGCTTCTTCGAGATATTAATGAGACCTTTCAGAGATATATTAATGTCAGCCTTGAAGACATCTCAAATTATCTCCACGAGACTCTGATATATCGGGTGTCCCAATAAGGATAACGAGGTAGCGTATTAGGGAAACGAATGTACCTAGAAATTTGAAACAAAAAAATTATTCAGTAAATCGGCTATAAGAAAATGCTAGAAATTATTTTCGAGTTTCTGAAGTGGCCTCCAGGGGGTGTAGATGCCATCTTGAATTTTAAACCCCTTTTAAGGAAATAAATAAAAGTTATGGATACGATAACGATAAAAAATTTAATCATTATTTTCGTATAAAAATAATAAATTTTTTAAAGAAAACTTCACACTACGCACAATTAAAAATTAATTTCCGTCTTTTGCCGACTCTCGGTCCAGTCTTAGTTTTCCTAAGCGCAACCAGTTTTTCACAACATCTGCAATTTCGTCGTCGGTCGTAATTTCTTGGCCCTTCTGGCTCCGAATAGTATCTAAATTTAACATAATATTAAATACAGTACATAACTGTTAGTTACTGTTACCTTTAATGACTTTCACCAGTTGCAGTGAAGAAAAATTAGTTTTTCTTGGCTCCAAACCAACTATATTGGGAAGCCACAGAGTTTCTTATAAAGAATTTTAAAATATTAATAATTGAATTTTTTGTATTGTTTCCCAGCAAAAGTTTACTGCGTCTGACCTAAATAATTTTTTTAATGTAGTATTTAATAATAATTGCCGCATGTATTGCTTACCACGTATAAGTAAAAATTGTTGTTTTCTTTTAATAATTTATTTACTTCATTCATTTCGGCTACAGTTGTTACAGGAAACAATTCTCGAACAACTTTTCTTCTTCCTCATTATTATTTACTGTCTTCTCCTGAGAAGTTTCATTTTTGGAAACAATATTTTCGATGTTTGCGATTCTTTCTAAAATGCCTCTCATAACGAGTGATTGAGCAACCATTTCCCTTTGAATTTTTTTAGAACCTTTACTGTTGTATCGTCATTATTTGAAGCTACAATTTAAAGTCACTTATCAATTACAAAAAAAAATAGTTTATTTAATTATACCTGTCGCGTTGTTGTCTTGGGTTTGAATGTAGGAGCACGATGGTTTTGATACTTGTTTTGAATACTGTAAGGATGAAGAAGTTGATGGTGATTGTGTCGAAAATGTTTCCGAAATGGATGGGGATATTGATGGTTGTCTTGTATAATCTGTAATATTGAAAAAGAATGTGATCACAATTCATATACCTATATATATATATATAGAATATATTTACTTAATTTATTAAGATTCTGAGGTATTGTTGGATAAATTATTTCTTCATTTACTAAAGTGGTATTTTCATCAGATGGCAGCGATGAATCTGAATCTGAATGTTGTGCTCGTTTTTTCTTCTGCCTTCTGTTTTTTTCTATATCCGAATCTTCATCCGAACTGATAGTTTTTTTTGCATTTCGTTTCCTGTTTTTTTTTTCGGTCTCTGAATCAGTAGTATTAACATCGCTTTTCGCTATGGCCTTTTTCACCTGTCGCAGTCCATAGTGAAAATCATCTGTAAATAAATTTTAAAAATTAATAAACAATTAAAACACTGTTTTAAACCCAAAACTAACCTGTCCAATACAATATTTTTACATATTTGCAGATTGACCAATTACTTCCGCCTGGAGACATCATTGTTTCGACGGCTTTGTTGTATTTATTGAAGGACTGGAAATTTGGCCAATATGCTTCCAGCTTCAACGGATTGATCCAGTTTTGTGGAAGCAACTGCACCCCGCCGTCTTCAAATTCAACGACGCAAAATTTTTTTATGTTAGAACTCGTCATTCTATAAACATAAATAAATATTTCAGAATATTTTAAAAACTTAGCTACTCTGGAATTGTTACGTAACTATTTTATACAATTTTATACCTACTTTTGTTTCTCTAATATGAAGAAGGGGAAGGACAACAAATTTGTTGTTTTTGTATGGTAGTTTTAGACATTTAAATTTAACGCTTGATATTGAATACATTTTCAAATCCGAAAACTGATGTTGATCTACAACATATGTATCTAAAAATGACGAGTGACATGGCTTCTCGTAAAAGTCTTGTTTATGTAGAAACTCCCTTCCTATTAAAATATGACGTTGCTCATTGTTGTAAAACGCAATATTCTCTAAAATAACAATTTCATTGTTATGAGTAAGAAAGCAATTGTCTGCCACAGATGAAGATTTTAAAAGAAACAAATGATTACCCAAAATATCATATTGGGGATCGAAACATCCATCTAATAAGGGACCTCTAGTGTGCATTGACTTTTTCATTACCTCCAGTTTATAACTGCACGACAATGACTTATTCAAATTAACAAATTCCATTTCGGCATATCGAAAATGTAATTGTTGCAATGGTTTGTCGGACTTTCTAATCAGTTTTTAATTTCTTGCATAAAGTTTTCAAACTTAAAAGCACTTACATTATCAAGATTACCAAATTTTTTTGCATCATCTGCTAAGTGGTATAAATTATGAACGTTGTGGGATATGTTATGTTTTCCATAATTTTTTTCAAACTGATGAACAAAAGTATTTAATAATTTATCTGCATAGTCTAAATAATCAGAAGTACTATTTGTTAAGCAGAGAAGCCTTCCAGCAACATGCAAAACTAAAAGTTTTCATATATTTCTTTTTCAAAATTTTTTAAAACAAAGTGGTCCAATATATAGCAAAATTAATCTAAATTCCGTGGCTTTAAATAGATTTAAAAATTCCAGCGATCGGGGTTTTCTTACAAATTCCTTGGAATATGATTTTAACTTTTTCAATAATGCCTGATATAGACTTTACGTCGTTACTTTTTAATCTGTATGACAACTCGCCTCCAACCCACAAGTTTATAAGTTTTCTCATAACACCCAAACAAAGGAGGTGCATGTAATCTAAAGCGACTCCTTGAACTAAATCAAAATCAAGAAGTTTTATAAAGGCTGATTCGTGCAAATGATAATCATCATCACGACGAGCTCTAAAGCTTTCATTTGTTCGGCTTAAAGAATTATTTTTGCCAGGAAAACAAATTCTATTTTTTATAAATTCTCCACTTATATGGCATCTCGTACAACTAGAGTAACCAGAATGCCCTTTGACACCCAAAATATAAGATTTTGCAGGAGCATCGCATATAATTGCTTTCATAGAAACAGAAATATTTTTTCCATTAATTTCAAGTTGGTCTCTATTGATTGTCAAATATTCCTCCACAAATTCAATTACAAAATCATTCGCGCTTTTTGGTTTTTTTGGACCAAAATATGCTCCAACAATAAAAACATCGTGAAAACCAAAAATGTTTCCTAGAATTGGCCATATTGCGTTGTTGGATGAACGACTAATTGGTAAACCATCAATGTTTATCAACAATTCTATTTCTGACAGATTATAGAGCACCGCAAGTTGTTTTAATTTTTCTTTTAGTCCAAAATGACAGTATTGACCCGGTTCAATAAATTTAATTGGACATGACTTTGGCGTTTTCAGCAAAGTTCGACAGTCTAACGGTAAATCGTCAAAACAAGGATGTTTTTTCAAAATTTTTAATAATTTTACTGTACTGTGTGGTACATTATTTAGTACTGACCACTGTGCTAAGTTATTTTTAAATTGATCATTATCTGGTATTTCTGTATTATTACTACAACTGTTCGCATTGCAATTACTGGTGCTTGCAATTTCAAGAGATTATCATTACATGATATATCAATAATGTTACTATCAGAAGAACTGGTACTGACATCCTCACTGAGATCAGTGTCACTGATAACAGGTTGAGATGAAAAATCAGTTTTCTTATAGGTTAGTTCATTTGCAAGTGGTATGTTTGACAAAGACTCAAAGTCAACATCTACATTTTGTTCACTGACACTAATTATGGTATCTTTAATTTTCTTAGCAACAAGTCGTCGAAAATGTCGTTTACTAACAGCATGCAGGCCTGTTCTACGCATTCGTGAACGGGAAGCCATGATTCCTTTAAATAAAATATAAAGTTAAAATTTATTTCCACCAGGATCGTACACTCTGCTAGCATCACTTGTATCCATTTATTTAATTTAAATATTCTAAAAAATTTTTTCCACTACTAGCTATGAAGTGGACCATTATTGCGTCTTCTAGACGACTGAGAAATTGAATTTCTCTACTACTGGTTAATAATTTTTTTTATTGTTGACCTAGGTCAATAATGAACAAATTCCAATTTTTTGAGAATGCAAGGATAGTTATTTAACAAAAACGAGTGCAATATATGCATAATTTTATATTTCCAGGAGATCATCTTTAATGTATTTGCTGCTGAAAATTACCTAACACGATAACATTATTTGAATAAAAATGTCATTAGTTTAAAATTCGCGCCCAATCAATGACTGATGATATCCCCGTAACCATAAGATACATAACCTGAATTTATTTATTATTTTTAATTGTAATTAGCTGTGTTATTTCTTGTTTTATATTAACAATTTAATTGTTAAATGAAATTTTAATTTAGTGATTGTGTAAAAATTTGTGTGCGTGGTAAACATGAATAAAAAAATTTGAACTGTACGTTTGCTGTTGCAAGTTTTTCAGGAAGGAAAGGTTAAATCTAAACAGGCGAGTTAAGGTACATGAAGAATTTTAAGTAAATTTCAAACATTTTGTTGTAGGTGTTTTGAATGCGTAACAGACTGTGGAACGTTCGATCTGTTGCAAAAATGTTGACTATTTTTGTATCCAAGAAAGTATGCGAGGCCCTGGTTATATTCTACTGCCACATTGCCATTACGATTACTAAATCAATTACAAGTGTGAATTCCTGAAACCCAATTTTCAAACGATGCAAGGTATATTGGCGAAGCAATAAATGAAATTTTTAGATGTTTTCTACAAGTGTTTTCAGAATCGATGGAAATAAATGCCCGTTAACATCTCCAACTGAAACCCAAACAAAACGTGAGAAGGAAGCGCATCAATTGACGTTATCAACACCAAACGAAGGCACGACTGCAAGGTTTAAACAGTTACGTGATCATTTTCTTCCTGAAACCGTAGCAGAAAGAAAACCTAAGTGGACTAAGAAAATAAACCATTAAGAAATAGGAGATACACAGAGGAATATAAACAATTTTTACTAAAATTATATCCATATTAAAAGACACCCGAACACGATAATTTATCACAAACGTTTGAAAATAACTTATTAGTGGAAATGAGAGATAAGGTGAAAATGTCAATCTTTATCAGACTACTAGATTTTGTTTTATTACTGGAAAGGCAAATTTGCATTCCTGTGCTACTCGATTTTTTCAAGAAAAATGTTAATTTTTAATTTTTGTTTTAAATTTGGCTAGTAGTGGAAAAATAGTATATACACCATGGTTGTGAAGTCCATTGTTGCCTACGCACCTTATTTCGCTCGGGGCTGCGCCCTCGCGAAATAAACTGGTGCTAAGGCAACAATGACAGACTTCACAACCTTGGTGTATAATGTACTATTATACATGGCCAACTCTTTTATACAAAACTGGTTCATCTTTCAATTTCAAAATTACAGCAAAATGTAGATTCACATAACCTTATTCTTTGAAACATTTTTTAAATACTTACCTTAATATCTAACCGACGTTTTTAAACACAATATATTTACAATTAAACAAAACAAAAACAATGTTATTAAATGTTACAAATAAAGTAAGGCACAGGACACTAAACAAAATACACGTTCACCAATTTCTAAAACCAAGCACTTTCTACTGCAACGGATGCAAATGAATCAAAAATTGAATGGTGGGGGTGGGTGCAATCTTACTGTTCGTCGTTCTTCAAGATCCCGGGCAGTGACAACGAAAACAAAGAATGCACATCTCTGTGGTTTATTATTGCATGTTGAATGCGTGATCACCGCGTGCTGTTACAAATTCCCATTGTCATTTCTTTCTACCTAAACTAGATATTGTAAAATAAAAAGTTTTCATAAAAATATATATGAGACGTTTCGTAGATATACACAGTTTCGTGAAGTATTTGAAAAAAATGTGATATCTCTGAGACCAGCTATAAATATTCAACATTTAATACGCTTTTTTTATTCAATTGAGTACCTCTCAGATATATCTCGTAAATATCTCATTTTTCTGAGATATTGTGATCAATTTGAGATTAGTTTGAGATGTCTATGATACATTCGATGCTATGTGGGTTAGGCGATTTTTTAGAAAAATTTTTGGACATTTTTTAATAAAATTTACACTTTTATTTTTATTATCAACACTAGAGAAAAAAAAAAAGATTTAGAGATTTAAAAGAACAACAAAACATTTAATGCTTCTTTACCAATTTTTTAGAAAAAAAAAAATTTAAAAAATTTTTTAATTTTTTCAAAAAAAAAAAATAATTAAAAAATTATTAATAATTATTAATATTGTTTATAAATTTCTTTTATTTTTTTTTTTTTTATGTAAAAAAAAAAAAAATAAAAATTAAAATAATAAAAAAATAAAAAAAATATAACACGACAAAAAAAAAAATAAAACCAAATACAAAATTTTAAATTTTAAACTTTTCTCTATAAATCATTCTTTTTCAATTCAAACAAAATTTTTCATATTACAACAACAACAAATATAATTTACAAAAAAAATAAAAATTTAAATTTTTTTTTTTTTTTTTAAAAATTTTTTTGTTCATCCATTTTTTTATATACAAGTTTTCCCAAAAAAAAAAAAATTATACATTTTTCTGGAAAACAAAACTTTTTAATTTTTTTAAAAAAATTATTATATTATTTTTTTTATAATAAATTTTTTTTTTAAAATTTTTTTTTTTATTTTCCTCTTTTTGTTCTAACAAAAGACAACAACAAATTTTTTTTTTTAAAATAAAAATAATTTTTTTTAAATTTTTGATTTTAGCTCCTAATTTAAAACAACTTCATTAAAGTTTGTAATATCTTCTTCTTTAGTTTTTAAAAATACTTAAATAAAAAAAAAAAAAATTTTTATTAAATGGTAAAATTTTAAAATTTTAAATTTTAATAAAATAAAAAAAAAAAAATTTATTTTTTTTTAAAAAAAAGTATTTTTTTTGATTAATGTGATCAAAAATGTTCAGTGTAATCAAGACATCCACCATTGATTCTCAAAGTAAACAAACTTCAAATAGCAACAGTCTTTGTTTTAGACGATTTTCAAGCTTAAGAATTTTAGGGTTGTTAAAATCAACTTTATGTTTATTATTATAAGCGTGTTCTTGTTAATGCTATGTTCAAATCTGGAGGTTTATTTTTAGTTTTAATTGAGTTTTTATGTTGGTATAATCTTTTATGAAGGTATTGTTTTAGTCTGTCCTATACAGGGTGAGTTTTTAGTGCGTATTTGCTTTATAGCGCCTTAGCTACTTATTAGAAAAAATTGTGTGCTATCTCAAGTTGTTGGTAACCATTTTTGGTATTTTTAAAAATATCTGTGATAATACAGAGTGTTACATATTTCTGTACAGCAACTAACTTTCTTATTTTAAATAGAACACCCTATATATTTTTGAAATTCGGAAAGAGCACAAAAATTTAATTCAAAAACATGTATCGCACCCTATGCTAAACCCTAAGGTATCGGAGGTATTTAACATAACAAGAAAAAATTTCAGTTGGAAAGATCTGGATGGAGCCTTATAACATTTTCCATATGTTATATCAAAATTTAATTTTTGGCATACCGTAAGTACATAGAATTGTCTAACTTTTGCAATTAAAACAGATTGGAAAATAATATACTAAGTGTTACATTTTCCAGGTCACATTTAGCTAACTTTAAACTTCGAAAACATTTTTTTTCAAATAGAACACCCTGTATTTTTATGCCCAATTATGTAAAATTAAATTACCTTTCTTCTGGTATAGCCATTGCATGGGTTAAAGTTAGCAACTTTTGAAATTAGCCTTATACTTAAAAATAAAAAACTACATTCCGCCCATTATTTGCTATGGATAACTCAATTCTCTGTCTAAATGACCGCTGAACATTTCCCAACATTTCTAGTGTAATTGTACGAAAAGCATTTCGTATTTTGTTTTCAGATCTTCTACATTTTCTGAAATTTCTTGATAAACAAGATTTTTAATATGCCCCCAAAGAAAGAAATCTAAGCAACTTAGATCGGGAGATCTTGGGGCCAACTGACTGGACCACCGTCCAATCCATTTATTGGGAAATAAGTTATTCAAAAATCGGCGAACATTTCGATTGTAATGTGGCGGAGCCCCATCTTGCATAAACCACATGCTCCTGATTACATCCAATGGCACGTTTTCAAGTAAATCAAGTAGATTATTTTGCAAAAATTTAAATATCTTTCTCCATTTAGATTTCCTTTGAAGAAATAAGGACCAATTATGTATTGACCAATAATGGTGATAATTTTGCAAATCGCAAGTGTTTACATGTGTTAGAGAAAGTGCTCTCATCAGTAAATAACACATAACTGGAAAATAATCGGTCTTCTTGTATTTTTGTCAGCACCCAGTTACAAAAATTTATACGGTTTTGATAATCCTGTTCAGTAATATTTTGTTCATATTCAGGATGATAGTCATGAAACTTATGTTTACGTAATGTTTTAACTACCGAAGTCTGAGAAATATCCAAGACAGCACTAACTTATCTAGTACTAATCTCAGGATTTTCAACTACTGCAGTAACTATATCAAATTGCATAGCTTCATCCTTAATTTTTCCTTGCCGTGAGTTCTTCTTATAATTAGCATTAGCTGTAAGTTCAAAACGTTCCTTAAGTCTTTCAAAGCATTTAACTTGACGTTTTATTCGCTCAGTATATCGCGTTCCATATAATTTGGACGCCAATAAACAATTTCTATTACATTCTCCTAATAAATAAGTCATGTCAACTAATTCTTGAGTAGAGCAATTCATATTAATGTTTCATTAAGAACAACACAGTTGTAATCAAGTAATTAAACGAGACTGTCAAAACCTGAGAAACTGACAGTTTTGTTTGTTGTCAAGGCCTTCTAGATTCTACTCGTGTGTTATTCAAGATCTTCTATGAAGTATCAATCTAAAACATAATAATGCTTTTTTTTGTTAAAAATAATTAAGAAAAAAAATATTTTCGAATTTTGTTATTAATTATTCAAGTACAAGGCTAATTTTATGTGCAATTTTTAAGCAAAATCCTTATAAATCTGTCACCTTGAAAGAAAATTGCAAATATCTCAAAAGCTGCTAAGTTTAACCCCTGCAATGGTTATACCAGAAGAAAGGTAATTTAATTTTACATAATTGGGCATAAAAAAATACAGGGTGTTCTATTTGAAAAAAAAATGTTTTCGGAGTTTAAAGTTAGCTAAATGTGACCTGGAAAATGTAACACTTAGTATATTATTTTCCAATCTGTTTTAATTGCAAAAGTTAGACAATTCTATGTACTTACGGTATGCCAAAATTAAATTTTGATATAACATATGGAAAATGTTATAAGGCTCCATCCAGATCTTTCCAACTGAAATTTTTTTCTTGTTATGTTAAATACCTCCGATACCTTAGGGTTTAGCATAGGGTGCGATACATGTTTTTGAATTAAATTTTTGTGCTCTTTCCGAATTTCAAAAAATATATAGGGTGTTCTATTTAAAATAAGAAAGTTAGTTGCTGTACAGGAAATATGTAACACTCTGTATTATCACAGATATTTTTAAAAATACCAAAAAGGTTACCAACAACTTGAGATAGCACACAATTTTTTCTAGCTAAGGCGCTATCGAGCAAATACGCACTAAAAACTCACCCTGTATATACAGCATCACAATCACCACAATCGATTTGGTATATTAAATTAGAACAATTTAAGGTTTCAGTTTTAGTTTTTAATTTGGTGTTTTTATAGGATACTTGAAAGTTATGTTTTAGTAATTCTTTTTGTATTTTTTCTGTTGTCGTAGGAATATACCTATGGTTACATAAAAATCTTTTTTTATTAGAATGTGAGTTTAAATTGTTATCATTTTCTTGATGTAGTATTATTTTTGAATTTTGATCTATGTTGTTATTATTATGTAGTTGTAACACTCTTTTTTTAATGTTTTTAACTATAAAATTAATGGGAAAGTTATTTTTTGTTAAAATATTTATTTTATAGACTTTAGATTGTCATTGTGAAATTCGTAGTCAGAAAGGGTAATACCTCTGTCTACTAAACTATATAGGACACTTCTTTTGTATTTGATGGTAGTGTTAGAATTGAAGTTTAAGTATCGGTCTGTCTTAGAAGGTTTTCTATAGCAATTAGTTTTTTAACAAACCATTGTGTTGTCTGAAAATCGTCAAATCCAGGAAATTTAATGCTTTATTAGTGTTTTCATGTTCTATTGTGAATTTTAATCTTTGATGATATTTGTTAAATGTGTTTAGTAAACAATTAATGTCGTCAACATCAGCTGTTATTAAGATATCATCGACGTATCTAGTATAAAATGATTCCTAAAAAACAAAAACAAATATTAGAATTATTATTATTCTAAGTTGTAAAAAATTGTTTCTTGTTGCAGATGTACTATCAAAGCATGTGTTTTAACTGATGAAGCTACGGATTATAGCGAAACGTTTTAAAAAAAAATATTTCTTGTAAATGGCTGTTTTTTCTTGTGACGCCTTTATATTTACAAATCATAAACAGCGTAAAATTGCTTAAATTAATATCATTATTATCATCTATCATTACATCTGCCATAGTGTCTGTCAAATAATAAAGAATAAAATTGTTGGTGGAATAGAAAACTTGATAGCATACTGTGAATATAAAAAAAGCTCACATTGAGGTCCATCAGGATATTCAATTACAAATAACATAATGTATAAGCAACCATATACGTATTATATTTACAAGATAATCCTCAAAAAGCAACTAGAGCTATAACAAAACAATTAGCCAATTTACATGTTATCCTTAGCCTCAGCTTTAACTTGTCGAACGAATTGAATGAACATATGATCCACAATATTACAAAGCTGAGAATAAACCTAATAATCCTATTATTGAAATAGTACTTTCTGGAAGAGCGGGCTTGTCAGTGACGGCAATGACCAACCAAAAACAAATAAATTTGGATCTAAAATACGCAAATATCTACATTTATTTAATATTAATACAGAAGCACAAGTGTTTCTATTTAACTTTATTTCACATGCCCAACTAGCGTCGGTCAGATTTTAAGATGTCCCAAGTAATTCTTATGGAGCACATATTTAACACTAATAAGTAGTGACTAGTATAGTTCCATAAAGCAACGTGAAAAAATAAGATAAGTTTGTTACTAAATCACCCGTTTAAGTAGCATATTCCAGAAACAAGAATACGGATATCAAAAATTGAGTCGTCCGATATGCTAGTAGTAAAGGAAAAGTAAAAGAAATTAGAAGGAGAGTTTTGAAGAACGAAGATCAAAAAGAAAACCCCAATAGCGATGAATGGATAGGGTGGAGAAGAATCTGGAAATTGCAAAACTGGAAAGGTGGAGAAGGTTGTAGATGCTATAAGAAAATGGTCAAATGATGATGTAGATAGAAGACTACATATGAGTGACTAAAATTATTTCAAATGTGAGTCGTCCGATATGCTAGTAGTAAAGATACAGTAAAAGAAATTAGAAGGAGAGTTTTGAAGAACGAAGATCAAAAAAAAACCCCGATAGCGATGAATGGATAAGGTGGAGAAGAATCTGGAAATTGCAAAACTGGAAAGGTGGAGAAGAGTTGTAGGGGTCAAATGATGATGTACATACAAGACCACATATGAGTGACTAAAATTATTTTAAATGTGAGTCGTCCGATATGCTAGTAGTAAACAATAAACGCAGAAAAGCAAAACCAAGAAACGTCGGCAAAACTCATACAATTATTTGTAGGAAAATTGGATATGTCGAGTTTAATTGAATGAATGCTTATTTATAGTTTCAGTTCACACAAGTTGAAATTATATTAATTTATTTTATTTGATTGAAAGTGCATCAACAGCAAAGCACTTTATTCTTGTGTTGTTTTTGCTCGTGTATTCGGTGCTCACGGTTTAGATTTCATCTAATAGATCGCATTCACTTAAGAATCTGAAAAGGCGTTTGGCGGCGAGCCCTTCATATTTCAAGATGTCACGAATTTCTACACCTTGGAAGTCATATTTGTTTCTTAAGTGATGGACATTCCGCTAGAATGTGTCGCACGGTCAAGATATCTTGACATTTCTCACACCTAGGGGACGCAAAGCCCTTTTGCGAGGTAAGATGATGTAATTCTCGTATGACATAAACGAAACCTCGTAATCAGTACCTGTTTCCTACGCGTCAACTGGTCAGTTTTGTTGTCGCTTATAGATTCGGTTATTTTCCTTAAAAACCTGACAAAACTAGAGATAACTGTCGCGCTATAGCGTGAACTTTGTAGATGTAGGGAGTGTACCTGGCGTGGGTGAAAATATTGACACCTGCATTATAGACGGCGTTTAGCAAATTTAAAGTTGGTAATGCAGCAGAGCAGTACACGATCGAACCGAAATCTAACTTGGATAGCACTAGAGATTTATAAAGGTAGAGGAGTTGATCCCTGCAAGCGCCCCATTTGGTATGCGAGATACATTTAATGAGGTTTACCGCTTTCATAGATTTACTTTTGATATTCTCTACGTGACGTTTCCACAATAGACGGTCGTCTGAACTCAGTCCCAGGTAAGTCACCTCAGGTACGCATTGAAGCGTTCGGTCGTTCATAGTAGGGTCTGTAATGAGGAGTCCTCAGGTTACACAAGAATGTCAATCGCTACCTGCAGTTTCTGATTTACGTCGTATTTCAAAGAGCCAGAACGAAAAATTACGATATCGTCGACGTAAATACTACGACCGATGCTCGGATCAAGGTTTTCGCAAACGTTATTAATGGCGATCGCAAAAGAGTGACGCTCAGGGTGAAACCCTGGAGATGCCATTTTCTAACATTCGGCGACTAGAGGTTCCAGCTCCAAACGAACTCTAAAATTTCTTTATCTCAAAAAAGATGTAATGAAAGAAGGCAAGTTGCCTCTGTAACCCCAATCGTATAGTCTTTCCAAAACACCAAATCTCCACGTCATTGGCATAAGCCTTCTCTATATGGAAGAAAACGGCCGTTAGGTGATGTTTGGCGTTGAAGCTTTGAAGGTTCGATATGAACCAGGTTGTCGAACGATGATCGGCTCGCTCAAAAACCGGACTAATATTTCACCAACTGGTCATTCCTCTCTATACACCAGACGATTCTTCTGTTCACCATCGAATCGGGAAGCTTACTCAGACACGACGTGAGACTTATCAGACGGTAATTTTGAGCTAACAAAGGATCTTTATCGCTTTTAAGTAGCGGAACAATGATGGTTTCAATCCAACATTAAGGGTCCGTGCCGTCGGTCCATATCCGATTACAAGTCGCTAACAAGGAATTTTTTCTTAAACTTTCTAGCAGCCGACCGCTAGCGACCAGCTTCTCTAAACCCCACATGGGATTATGAGCATTAAAATCGCCAACGAGCAAGTACGGATGTTGGCAGCAATCAAAAAGAGGTAAGAATATATATTTCATATACACAGTGTGAATGAATGAGTGATTATAATGCTAATGTAGGTTGGTGTTGAGCAGTATACGTCTCGCTTTTATGTCCCTTCGAATGGCTAATATTACCCCACCGCTTGCTTGCTGAGCGGTTGCGGTGTCTAATCTAAACATCTCGTGTTCCTTTAGTAAATACGGTTGCCCTGATTTCAAATGGGATTCTTGAAAGCATAGACACAGAGGTCTATATTTATTTATTAAGTATCTCAAATGGCAGTAACGTGCTATGAGACCGTTACAATTCCATTGAATTATGTAAGACATCTAAGAGTGTTAAAAGTGTATAAACTATAAAATAAATAAATAAATAAAATCTACTACATCTAAATAAATAAACAAACTAAAAAATATTATAGGATTTTCTTTAGCAAAAATATCACAAAATAGTATCGTCACTTGCAGAAGACGTGACTTTCCTAGGTTTGCCTTTCGGCCAACCTTTTTTCGATTTACGGGGAACTTGACTATAGTCTAACTCTTCCCCTTGCGGAGAAGGAGTCAGATCGCATTATTTCCGTTTATCGTAGGTGACTAGAGTTAAATCGATATTTACGCCAGAAGAGTTGGCGCGTAGACTGGGTGCATGACTAGGTATTACAATTGGTGGTGACATTGTCGCCAATCTAATCACGTTCATTTCCTGCTGTATCACCTCTTTTAAAACTGCTTTCAGTTGTTTGACAATTTCTTTTCGCAGATTCGCGACGTGCGTTGGATTACTCTTGACCATGTCTGAGTAGGATACGCCTGTTTCAGGTGTGCGTATGACCATCTTTTTCTTCACATCCTGATAAAGTATGTTTTCGCGAGTTTTAATTTCTTGTACAGCCTTTTCTTCTTTATAAACTGGACAATTCCTCGATCGAGAGGAGTAGTTGCCTTTGCAATTGACGCAAGTCATAGGCTCTTCATAAGACGTGCCTTTGTGTGGTAGTTTTCCGAGGCATTTTTCGTGCTGCTAATAACCACTTTTTTGCATTTTAAGCTACTGCCAGATATACAGGGTGTAAACCATCCACCTTGACAGAGCCCTGCTGTTCCGTCAACTTAATGACGGTAGTATCAAGATAAGGGATTTGATACGACATTGGTCCCCTGGCTCACTAAAGAGCTTGAGACCCCGGGTTCGCTAAGTCCGTACCTGCTCACGAGCAAGCCCCTTCGGGGTATATTAATTTAATTTATAAATTAAAATCTATAAGAAAGTCAGTTGCATATTGAATTTGCTACCAGCAACTTAATTTATTTATTTATTTATTATTATTTCCCATAAACAAGTAATATGTTTATTATATGAATTAGTTTGTTGTTGCAATTTGAACGGCTGTTGATTTAGAGACATAACTCAACAGAATCAGTCTTAAGTATAGACAAAAGTTAGCTTCTTTACGTGTCTCTCTCTTTGATGTTTCTTTTAATATTTAACGGCCGAATGTCACATCGTATTCATAACTACATATACGAGGATGTACTGATATCTAGTTAGCCTAGACCAGTTCCTTGCATAAACAAAATATTGCGTTACCATAGCAACGAACAATAACTTATTAGAAGTGTCAGTGTAAAGTTTGACGTCAAAAAGTAAACCAGAGTCACGCAATAAATTAAATGAAAAAAGATGTCCACCGAAATTGTGAAAATCGAAAAATTGGAGTATCGAGCCATCATCAAGTACCTGTATTTAAAAGGGTTAAGAGGTAAGCAGATTTACGAAGATATGCTTAATACCCTTGGTGATCAATGTCCTTCGTATGCGACCGTCAAAAATTGGAATGCAAGCTTCAAAAGAGGTAAATTTTCCATTGAAGATGATGACCGATCGGGAAGGCCAGTTTCTGTGTCAGTCCCCGAAAATATCGATGCAGTTCATGACATGATTTTATCAGACCGTCGAATTGGGCTAAAACGGATATCTGAAGCACTGAATATTTCATACGAACGCGTTCATCATATGGTTCACGTCAATTTGGACATGAGAAAAATTGCTGCAAAATGGATCCCCAAATGTTTGAATGTTGACCAAAAGCGTGCAAGGGTAGAAGCATCGCGTTCGATCTGTGCTTGATTTGAAAACGATGTAGACTTCTTAAACCGAATTGTTACTATGGATGAGACTTGGGTACATTTCTACGATCCAGAAACAAAGCAACAATCGATGGAATGGCGACACTCTGGTTCTCCAAGACCTAAGAAGTTTCGTGTCCAAAAATCTGCTGGAAAAGTTCTTGCTTCAGTTTTTGGGATTGCCATGGAGTAATCATGATTGATTTTTGGATAAGGGTAGAACAATAACTGGAGATTACTATTCGACATTACTGACCACTCTACGGGAAAATATTAAAGAGAAAAGACGCGAAAGCTATGCAAAGGTGTTTTATAGTAGACTAAGAATTTTTTCAATATAACCTCGTACATATTTTAAAAAAATTGAAATTATGTACTGCTGGTCATAGTCCTGGAGCTAATATGGTCCATACTTAAACATGACTTCAAATTCCACTTATTTTATTAATATAAAATTTGCAAATATTCGATATTTCCTCAGAACAAGTTATCTAAGAATATACCCATATATCAATTATTACTTTTTGTATATATATCGTATTATAACGCAATTTGTCATTCGACAAACAATTTTTTTTTCAAAAATACGATGGTCATCTTATAGAAAATACTCTACAGAGTATGGTTTTTACCAGGATCACGTCCAAATTAATTGAAATATAATTGCACAACAATACATTGCATTCTCCATAAAAAGCTTCGGTATTTTGATGTTATCGTTGTACAATATTCCTTTGTAGACACCTTAGTAAATCATTACAAACGACCGATCCACAAATTATAGATTATTGAATCTCAATTTGTGATTGGACGTCAGGTATGCCCTTAACGAACCTTTTCTGACGTTGGTATATATTTTTCCTTACAGTTTTTTCTTCTGTTTTGTGAATTAGCTAAAACTCTATAATTACCTAAACAACGAGTAAGTATTCATAATAGGGAGCCTGATTTCGGATGTTTATAATTATAAATATTGAAAAGAACCACGGAAAATGTTGTATACCATTTTGTCGAAAAACGGATTTCAAAATCTTACTGTGAATTGTTAGAGGTAAATAAATAAATAAATAAATATAGCGACACAGAAAAAGTTTTCGAAGTTTTGTCATTTTAGTAGTATGTTACATTTACTATTATTTTGAAACATACAGTATGTCCCAAAAGTGTGGCGCGTGAAAGTTAATATTTTTTATTGCGTTTTTTGATTGCCCGTAAAAAATAACGTATACTTTCATAAAGGTTCCTTATACCTAAATTCAGAGTGTTCTCAGTTACGATTGTCAATTATGGCTGTTAACATAATGTCGCGGCTTTTTTGATGTTCAGAGGTCAAACTTGAATGACCTGCTCACTCACGTTAAAAAGTAACAAACATATTCTTAGTTTTACTTCACGCCACCTGCAGCGCTTTCATCGTACCCGTTCATTTTTTATTTTTATTTTGAAATATTTTTTTCATATACAGGGTTTCTCACGGCAGGCGTTCGTTAGAAGTTTTTGTGGTTAGAAAACACTTGTAATTCTGAAATTTCATACTTAAGGGTTATTCAAAATTTGCTTTCATTTCAAAATATTTTCAAAGTCATACCACTTCCGGTTATACCAGAACTCGCCATCAACTTCATTATTTTGAATAGAACACCCAGTATATCGATTTTTGGATTCCTGAAAAAATTTCAAGATGAGTTTTGTCAGGTTTCCTATACCTATTTCCAATCGTTTCTTAGATAACTTGATTTTCTTAAAAAATTTTGAAATATGGAACCCTATTTTCAACACCGCGTCGGTTACCCAATTTTGACTGCAGGTGAGCGCGTCTGAGGTAGAGGTAGCACAGGGTATCCATAAATCAATGGACAATTGCATAATTTTCAAAGTTGAAGAATTTCGTTTTTTCAAATGGGACACCCTGTATTCATTGATGATCGGATGCAGAATTTTATTCTGCATCGATTCGTTATAGGTTTCCCTATGCCTATCTCCAACGGTTTTCTCGTTAATATTTTTCGATTTTGGTGTGATTTTTCAGCATAAAAGTACGTACCGTTTGTCTTTCGAAGGAAAATAAACATGGCTGAAACTGCAAGAAATTGTTTTAATTAGTAAATGTAAACAAAACAGGCACAAAGAAACTCAGAACGTAACAACAAATTCGAAACATAAAAAAATTAACATGATAGGAAATAACGAATGAATGACCTATGATCATGAACGATTGTATGATATAAATTCATAATAGTTGTGCCATATGACCTCCGTTTTGATTTAAACACTGTATGATTCTGCCATGTACTCCTCGCGAAACGGCTCTCCTAACTTCTTCTGGTCTTAGATTATTAAACGCAGTATGAACACGGTTCAATAAATCCTGTCTAGTTTGCACAGGCGTAGAGTACACTAGTTCCTTTATGCGGCCCCATAGTTAAAAATCCAAGGGCGTCAAATCGGGTGATCTTGGTGGCCAGTTCCAGGGTCCTTGTGGGCCAATCCACCAATCCTCGAACATCACGGCTGGACTTACCCCTGCACAGTTATTTCGGAAAAAGGATGCATTTTATGTTTCCTCAATATTATGTGAATCGATGATCTCGAGATACCCAAGTCCATTACTGCTGTTTCAAGTGAACTTCGTGGATAAGCTTGAAAAAGCCAACACATTCACCTCGTTATCTTCATTATCAATCACGGGCTTTGGGTGATTTCTAGTTGCCCTCACACTCCCACTTGCCAAGAATCGAGTTTGGATTCTCGCGAATTTCCCGGGAGGTCTGGGTATCGTTCATTAAATAATCTGCATGTCCGTCTGACCATCCGTCCACATTCGCCATGTGTATAAAACAAATTTAACAAATCGTTATTGGAATATCCATCAATATTCTCCACTCTGAACAGCACTTTCAACAAAATCACTACAACTTGAAATAGATAATTCACGAATCTGCGAGGTGACACTACATTGACATGAAATCGACATTGTTGCAATTATTCCTGTCGAAGTAAGCCTACTATGTAGAACTTTCAGAGTTTAATCTGTTCTTGATGAAAAATATTAATTAACGAGAAAACCGTTGGAGATAGGCATAGGGACCTATAGCGAATCGATCCGATCATCCAATGAATACAGGGTGTCCCATTTGAAAAAACGAAATTCTTCAACTTTGAAAATTATGCAACTGTCCATTAATTTATGGATACCCTGTATGCGATAAATTCATTGTCGATGCGGATTCAGAAATTTGAATTCTGTGCTACCCTCTACCTCAGACGCGCTCACCTGCAGTCAAAATTGGGTAACCGACGCCATGTTGAAAATAGGGTTAATGATTCAAAATTTTTAAGAAAATCAAGTTATCTAAGAAACGATTGGAAATAGGTATAGGGAAATCTGGCAAAACTCATCTTGAAATTTTTTCAGGAATCCAAAAATCGAATAATATACTGGGTGTTCTATTCAAAATAAGGAAGTTGATGGCGAGTTCCGGCATAACCGGAAGTGGTACGACCTTGAAAATATTTTGAAATGAAATCAAATTTTGAATAACCTTTAAGTATGAAATTTCAGAATTACAAGTGGTTTCTAACCACAAAAACATCTAACGAACGCCTGCCGTGAGAAACCGTGTATATCTGTTATGTCAATATGTTTTGCGTTGTATTGTAATAACGATTATTTTTACATGCTGTTTTTTTTTTTATAAGACCAAACAAAGTTTTATTAGTTGATCCTCATGTCGCATATATATATAGTGAGTGTGAAAAGAAAGATTTGTTTAAATACATTAATCAAAAATATAATTGTTACAGGACATATATGTATGCCAGATTCTGCAGTGAATACGGCAGATTTTTAATTGTTTTTGCTAAATTTTTGTCATCGTTAATGGTAGAACTATAACAGCAGAACATGGAAAATTGTTGAGATTTTAGAGTATTAAGTACATCCTCTCATGTAAAGTTTTGGAACTAGGTGTTAATTGTACGAAATACAATAAAAACAAGGTTTCATATAGTTATAGAAAAAACTGGAATGGAATGGATTTATGTATTTTTAAAATTACAATTAAATTAAATTAACAATTTTGTTGCTCCTAGTTCGCCATGAACTCCTTGTGAACAGGACCATAGTCAAGGTGCTTTAGATTGTTTAAAAGAATTTATTATAATGGGTGATTCAACTGATAAAGACGTTGTTTAGTCAGATGAAATTGACAATGACGAAAGTGAAACATTTTCATTTTCTTCTACAAATCTTCTGAATACAAATACCCATGCATACATTGCTGGTTATCTGGCAAAAAATATATGTTTAAAGTTATCTTCTTACAATTTCTTTGCCACAGCATAAATTAAATTGACATGAGCGTACGAGACAAAAATATTCTCTGGCTAGGCACAGAGTTACAATTTAAGAAGAATGCATTGAGATAAGTCATAAATTTTTACCTGAAATATGCACTGGTAGTAAATAATCTTTAGAAAGTCCTTTCTAAAAATATTTGTAAATTCATACATTTTAGTTTTAATTGTCAAGAACATAATCTGCAAATTTATGTTCATGAAAAAATTCGTATTGTTTTATTTTAGAATTGGGGTATCCAATATTAATAATAATAATAATAATAATAATAAAAACCTTAGTTAAAATTAAATTTATTATCTGCAGCTAGAATTGTATTTAAAATTTGCATTTTTTAAGTTGTAAGTATTACTTTGAAAAGCGCCATATATTAGTTTTTTTAACATTATTTAACAATATTGTTATATTCAGAAGAAAAATACATTCAAATGTATTTGTCTTATTTTCAATGATTTCTTACTGAATATGTACAAATTTATTTTAATTGGTTAAGAATCAATACTGAAAATTGTTGAGCTAAAAACCAACCGGATTTACATTCTGGGTGCAGCGACAATGCGACATGAGGTATAACCTCGGTACAACTAAAACTTATTAAACGTCGTTTATTTTTCAGTCTGACAAATTAATTTACAAGAATTATATTTTAGAAAATTTAGGGAAAAATAAAACATAGACCCTCGGTCTTGTAAACTGTCGCCTTCGAAGGTATAAACATCCTAATTATACCCTAGATACATAAATAACTATTATAATATGATTACTATCTTATACAATGATAACAAATAGTAGAATAAATTATTGAAATAAGCAGAACAATATACTATTTTGTTATTGAAAAGTACGGAACATAATTTAGGAGAAAGGATTCTTATTTGAATCACACCATTTTGATTGAAATGCGCAAAGAAGAGATAATGAAGACCCATTTGATATCGTCATATCTCATTTTTCAGGGTAAATCTTGCTTACCCTTTTCTATAATATAAATTTCGTTAGTTATCTTTTGCACGTACACTAAATCGTTAACTTGAAGTATTGAGTAAATAGAACTTCAACGTTGATATTGCTAATCCGATTTACTGTTGCTGCTTTCAGAATATCTATTTCTAGCACTGACTACACCCGTTTATTTGACTCCCATTTTATTTATTATTATCCTATTACTATTTAATAAAATTTCTCATGTGTCGTTTAATTGCTTTTGCAAAAGCAAATCTTCAAACGGAGAGCTTTTAAATATTAAACCAGTAATTTATTTTCATTTAGACATGAATTTCTTGCATTAATAATATTCATCTCTTTCTCAGAAATTATGCAAACAGATATTTTTGGAAAACGTAAAAAATAAATTTCGAAATTAAATTCTTTAGAAGTCAATACAGGATGTTAGTAAATAATTGCGACAGGCTATAGCTGGTCATTCTGCATGAAAAATAATGACAGTTTACTGTATAAACGTATGCCCGCAAACGCTTCGTTTTCAAGAATACGCGGTGTTCAAGTTTTTCTAAAAAACGGAAGATTAATTTATTGCTGTAACGGTCGAGATATGTAAATGAAATTTGGTGGGTTTTAAAAGGTATAGTATATTTGCTGAAAAATGTAACATAAGAGATTAAGTCGTAAAATAAAATCCACTTAGAAGGCGACCGATAGTTGTATTCAATATGCACCTGAAATGCAAAGTAAAAACCAGTTCTATACGGGCGAAAGTTGGTTAAAACAAACCTTATGGAAATTTGACAACAATAGAACAATAAGTTTCAACTACCTAAGGGTCAGCGGTTCTTAATATTTTTTAGTGTTTTATTTGTTACAAACAAAATTTGATTTATTAAAAGTTAAATAGATAAATTTTACCGTAAGTAAAGGATAATACAAAAAAACACAATAAGATTTCAAAGCATACTTTTAATATGTAATTAGGAACAAATATAATTAATTATTGCTCACAAATAATGAAGGAATTCTGTAAATTATGTTAATAGGCTACGAAGAATTTAGGAAATCCATTAAAATCCAATTAGTGGAATAATGAAAGAAAACTTTTCCCAAATATATATTGCAATATAATCACTGCGCTAGCTTATTTTCGTATGGAACCCGTGCGCAATGGATGCTACTGAAGCTAAACGTAAAATTTTGTTGAATGTGTATGATTATTTTGAAAAGGAGAAGAATCATGGTGCGCCACTTACTTCAGTAAAGGCTGTTCAGCAAAGAACGGCGGATGCGGTACAAGTAAGCAGACAAACAGTGCAAGTGATTTAAAGAGAATTACATATCGCCGGCCTAAAAAATGTACGACGAACCTACCAGAGACCACAAAGAAAACCATCCGAGACTTGATTTATGATATGTATGCAAAGAAAGAGCATATAACTCTGGACACATTGTTAGCCGTATTAAAATTGAAATATGTTTGCGATATTGGCAGATCAAGCTTATACCTTGTACTGAAGGAAATGGGTTTTAAATTTAAGCAGACCGATAACAGACGAGGTTTATGCGAGCAATCCCATGTGGTTTCCATGCGTAATGTATTTTTGAGGAAGTACTTAAAAAATCTACAGTCCAAAATTCCACACGAGTTCGTCTTTTTAGACGAAACATGGATTTTTAGTAGAGGTGCAAGTAAACGTAGTTGGCAAGATGACAGTGTTAAAAGTTTAAAGCAACCTACTAAAGCTTCCGATGGTAAACGTTATATTATTGTCCATGCTGATGGCCGAAATGGTTTTATAGAAGGGGGCAGTTTAATATTTTCTAGTACCAAGAAATCCGCAGATTACCACGATAATATGAATTCGGTATTGTTTGAGAAGTGGTTTGAGGAATGCATCCTACAAAATCTTGAACAGCCGTCAATCATTATATTAGAGCGTGGTTAAAAAGTAAAAACATACAATTTGATACTATGATGTTCAAGGCTGAGTTGTTACTATTAGTGCACGAAAACCACGAAGTTCTGCATCTGCCGCCATATCATTGCCATTTCAATCCCATTGAATTGGTGTGGGGAATTGCGAAGAAGTTTTACGACGACCATATAGGCGCTACTTCAGGAAAAGAAGAAGACGTGCTTAAAACTTGGAACGACGCATTAACTAAAATAACTTCAGACGTGTAGAATCGCTGTGTAACTCACACAGAAGAAATAATCAAAGACACCTACAAGCGTGAACAAATTATAGACGATGTGCGACCTTTGATTTTTACTGTAAATACGGATAGTGTCTTAGAAGACGATCACTTTACTTTTAGTGATAGTGACAACGATCTCTAAATAGTATCCAAGTGTAGCCATAATTAATTATATTTGTTCCTAATTACATATTAAAAGTATGCTTTGAAATCTTATTGTGTATTTTTTGTATTATCCTTTACTTTGTAACAAATAAAATACTAAAAAATATTGAGAACGCTGACCCTTAGGTAGTTCTATTGTTGTCAAATTTCCATAAGGTTTGTTTTAACCAACTTTCGCCCGTATAGAACTGGTTTTTACTTTGCATTTCAGGTGCATATTGAATACAACTATCGGTCGCCTTCTAAGTTAATTTTAATTTACGACTTAATCTCTTATGTTGCATTTTTCAGCAAATAAACTATAGGAGAGATTTTTTGTCACAAATAGAATGAGAAATTCAAAAATGATATTTAATTTAGAAATATCTCAAGACGTACAATTTGTTCTATAAAAAGTAGAAGAATTGAAATTTTTGTTTCAAGGTATCCGGGATGTTTACGAATTTTCGAAAATTGTAACGCCATCTATAAACATATGTATGCGAAAACGATCATAACGCAAGCAAAATCATCTCTGGTGCACCGTCAAATTTGTATAATTTTCTGAATAAAGAAATAAACAACTAATCGAACCTTACTCTAAGGTGGTGTAATAACGAAACAACAAATAATATATTCAACAAGCTTTTAAACGATATAGTATAATGTAGGGTATAAGTTAATGGATGTTTTATATTTGTGTGTTCTCTTATTAATTAGTACACAACCTAACGAAACGACAAGAAGTTTTATTATCTTACTGTACCTTCAACAGGTGTGTTCTTAACTAAAATTAGGCCGCATTCTACTAACTTAACTAAGGCGCGTTTACACGTATGTGACAATGGAAACGATAAGTATTTTTATGGAAACCAAAAAATATTGTATTTTACGTGAAAAATTAAGGTATCTTACATTTTTATATAAAATTTCTTGTACATTTTGGGTTGAAATTATAGGAGGGTGGCAGACTTTTGATTCTCACTATGTAATAGTACTCTGAAAATCATACTTTCAAAATTTGTCACATTGAGTTCAGTTATGGAGTAGATATTTAAAAACATTTTGATCATTCAGAGTGTTTCAAAAAGTCGTGGTAGCATAAACTTACTTTTTCTTTAAATAGAACACACAATTTCTTCAAGATTCTAAAAGATCTAAAAGATACCTACTTTAACAGTCTGTTACAAAGTAACTTAAAATAATTTCACATATATTTTTATTAACATGTTATTTTCATGTAATTAGCTGTGTTTAATGTTAATTACTTTTATATTAAATTATTTCAAGTTACTGCCTAACACATTCTTAAAGTAGGTATTATTTTTAATAATAATTAGCTTTATCTTCTAAAATACTGTGTACAATACATTGACATGCTATATTTCTTTAAAGCTCTTGATGAAATATTTTGAAGTCTTAAAGAAAATATAGTATGTTGTATTTAAGAAATACATGTTTATGCTGTCACGACTTTTTGGAATACTCCGTAATATCACAAATATTATTAAAAAGCACACTCAAAAACTAAACTAAAGATAACCACTTTTATAGTGAAAGTTTTCCCAACGATGTTATCCTCCAATGTCAGAAGTTTACGCCACTCTGATTATAGGAATTATCTTTAGAGTACTATTACAGTAATAATCAAAAGTTTGTGCCTCCCCTTTAATTTCAATCCAAAATGTACCTGAATTTTTATGTAAAAATTCAAGATATCTTAATTTTTGCACGTAAAATACAATATTTTTCGGTTTTCATAAAATATTTACAGATACTCTTAAGACTGGTATTTAAGTGCTGAAACTTACAAAGTGAATTATATTATTGTAACGTGCTGCCACAAAACCTAGCGCGGCAGACAATAAAATTATTATTTTAAACTAACGAGTAATAAACAATCCTTATACATCCCACATCGAATTGCACACGTGCGCGTTAGATTATATTATCGTGTTTTTGTAAGAAATCAGGTTTATATTTCCTAATTTATCGGCGTTTCGGCTATTACAAGGCGAATCCTTTATCCAAATATTCTGTCTTTATTGATAACAATAAAATTACAAACATAATCATTAATAGTTACAAATTAAAAATATGTTTTTTCACGGGTGACATTTTGCTAATAGAAGATACTCTTACCGAACATAATTAATTTATCCCACATAACTTTAGAAAATTTAAATATTCTCACATATGTATTGAACAAAATACGTAGAACAATTAAATATAATTTTAGCATGTAATGTTAGTACAGATAAATCTATCAAACCTTTTTAATTCGTTTATGTTTTAATTAATTAGGATTGATTCTATTTTATGTAAAAACATCTTTTTAATTTGTAAGCATTAATAATTATTTTGTAATATTACCTATTTGTTGTCAATAAACACAGGCTGTTTTGATAAATTCTACGCCCTTTAGTAGCCGAATCGTCGACAAAAAACTAGTTTTTTTGTTGCCTCCATAGAAAAAATAAAGTGAAATCAAGAACAGAATAAATTTTCATATAGGTAAAATATACCATAAGTGGTAAAATTTATGGATTGACATTGTTAAAAACCCCGAGTCGCAAGCGAGTGATTTTTGATCAATGTCACGTGATCAATTGGGATATATTATTATTTTATTTTAGGTTTGATGGAGTTAGCATGGGCATGGCTAGTGAGTTTTATTAGTTATTGTTTGCAAAACTCATTTTTTTTTTTTTTTTTTTTTTTTTTTTTTTTTGTACATCCACATCTTATGAAATAAGATGGGGATTATTGTAAGTTATGTTACGACGGTTATCGGGTTATCGGGCGATGTGGAGTTCTGCGGTAAGCGCTTGTTTTAGATAGTGATGATACCGTCGTAGCCCGATGAATGTGGTTAGTGATTTTTAATTGCTTCCTTTCTAATCCAACCTTTACTGTCTGTTCTCGGGTTCATTTTGACAACATGCTGATTGCTCTAGGCGAGTCTATATACCATTTTGCAGTTAGGGTTGTTTAATAGGACAAAGACTTTCATTTTTACTGTTTTTAATTAACCACTTACTTGTTGTGATTGCTAATGAATCTCCTGTTTTTGAAAAAAACTGGGTTATATAGTATTCTTTAGGTCGATTTTTCGTCAATACCTACTTCATCTCCAAAATAAAATGTTTTACAATTAAACATGCTTTGGCAGATTATGAAAATAGAACATATTATAGTTTTTTAGGAAATCTAAAAACAAGACAATTTTTTATTTGATTTGTGTATGACACTATACAATATAAGTTGTACGAAAAATTCCACCAAATCTTGTACAATAGATTTCGTAATGTAAAATAGCTCAACAGAAAAATACGACGACAGAAGTCACCATATATGGTGTATAAAGATTCAGATCTGGTCACAAAAATAAACTTACAAAAACTGAGATGAGCGGGAGGAGCTAAAAGGGTTAAAAAGGTACACTCCAGGACAGCTCAAAAAGCAGAGGGAGGTCAAAGACTGAAGAAGAAACGGATCAAACATTTTTAGTCTTTTGCTGTATTAGGTGTGAACCTTACAACGCCAACACGTCCAGAAGAATATTTGAAGATTAGAAAAAATGAAGACAGTTAGTGATAAAAATTCCCGGCTAAGAAAAACTTCAATCGCAAATAATTATATGTATTAACTAGACCAGAAATTACAAAAGGCGAAGTGGAAAGGGCAATAAAAGTAGTAAAGGTTGGTAAAGCAAAACTAAAAATATTATGAACGACAATGTTAATACATAAGCTATGCGACTTCTAGTGTCACAACCTCGTACTTTCAAGTTAAAGACTTTAAACGAGTCGTACGACCCACCACTGAAGATGTTTACCGTGGCAGCAAATAAATTTTTGGTAGAAGAGAAAGAAGTACCAATAAACCAAGGTTTAAAAGCAATCCGACAAACAGATTAGATTTTATTCGACACTGACAGCGAATGAAATTTAACCAAGCCGTAAGCTGAGAATTATCACGAATTTTGGAAAATTTTGGAACAAATTCTGACGGAGGCAAAAGAAGATTGTGGTAGAAATCCATCTATTAATTTGATTAAACTATATTTCATTTTAAATTTCTGAAAAGCTAAATTTAACTAACTTTTGATGACAATTCTTCAGAATTTTTAGAAAATACTCTGAGCATGCCAAAATAATTTATTATGATAGAAATTGATCAGACAATTTGTTTAGATGTTATTTGACGTTGAAAGTCAGGAAAGCAAAATTTAACCAAGTACTCAACAAAATTTTGCTATCTATTTTCAAGAGTTTTGAGAAATATTTTTAAAATATTCTGATGGTGCCAAAAGATTTATTATAATAGAAATCGATCCGACAATTCATTTAGATCTATTATGAATTGAGTTGCGTCATACGTGTACAATGTTTTATCGACGTCAGAACTAATTTTTGCAAATATAAACAGTTGCTACAACAGGAAAGGCACATTTAAATCACATTCTATTTTTACACACGATTTTATTTTTTTACCCGCGAGGTTTTTAAAAGTAACATTTCACACAGAATTATTTAGTAATTAATGTGTGGATAATAATCTATTGGTTAGACGTAGATAAATAAATTTTATAATACAAATGCTATAGTAAAACTAGTAGAAAGGGCGGACACCTTTCCGGGTGAAGAGAAAATAATGAGGAAAAAAATTAGAAGAAAAAAAAATTAAGAGAAAAAAATGAAGAGAAAAAAAATGAGGAGAAAATTTGTTATCCACCATGTGCTGGCAGTGCAGGTACCATGCCACCGGTACCAAAAGATGCGAGTTGTCATGACGAACAACATTGGTTTCAGTCATGAATTGAATTGAACCTGTTTTGGACATGATTGTGGTGGGGCTGGGACAGGAAGGGTGCGTCGTACCATGCCTAATTTCTAATCAGCTCTTTCTTGTAGTAGACCAGACTTACTGTCAAAAAATGAAGGTTCTAGATGCTTCCTGTGAGGCGCTATCGCGCGTACTAACTTGCAAGCTTGCTTGCTTGCTTGTTTACAGACATAGGTTTTCCGGACTTTCTGGATCACAGTAATGAGCTATCGAAAAACGGTTTTTAGCAAAAGACGTGGAATTCCGAGGCTAACAATCGTACAGCGAGGTATTTTTTGGTTGGGTGGGTGATTAGGTCAGAAAATGCGAAAAAGTGGTTTTGCCATCTGGACGATTGTAAGTTGGTAGCAACTTGATGTTGCTACCAGAACAACATTAAAGTTATCTAAAACACCTAATCCGTTATCAGTATCACATTACTGATTCTGCATTTTTAAATTGGCACCGAAACCAGCACCATCTATTCAATTATCAAGGAACTGTTTGTAATGATAGATGCCTGTACAAACGCCCATTATATCAGTGTCATGGCTTATGTAGAACATACATTCATAACTATAAGTTTTGCGACATTTAGTGTCGCCTCGTGTTAGCGATCACGTACGCAAATGGTTCGCCTTAAGCAACTTTGTCGACAGGTGTGTAAAAGCAGTTACATAAGTCGATCCTTCGATAATTGTAGCCAACATAAGCGTTAGCAAAAATAAAAATCTCGAATCGCCTGTTGTAAGTTCCCTAACAATCCCTGAAAAGACATATAGGGCGATATATTTACACATTTTGAAATATTGCTTTGTTTGCATTTTGCTTCGCCCTGCATTAATGAAGTATCCGTTAATAAAAGTAATTAATACTAGACACAGCTAATGACATGGAAGTATCATGTTAATAGAAATACATACAGAAGTTTGCGCCACCCTGTATAACCACAATATACATACTAAGCGAAACTTTATGTTTTACTCAAAAACGGACCTGCGTCAAAATGCACATTTGTCAAAATGGCGTACAGCGATCAGTTGATTTGTGTTATTTGTCTTTTTGTAGTATTAATTCAACATTATTAACTGACATTAACTAGTTTTATGTGTTTGCCTGTTTTAAGTGTTAAGTTTAGGTAGACATTTATTAATTTATTTATTTGATAACATTACTATTTATTTAATTTCAGAATTATCTTCAGTTTTATCACAAGTATACGTACTAATATGCCTATACAAGTTTCGGGGTATAAGCAAGCTTGCTTATCATCACGAAAATTGCATAAATCAACCATAAAATTATATTAATTTCCAAGTGATGAAGCAAGGTAATTTAGATAACAGATGATTATACTTTATCCTCTAATTGTTGTTGTTTTTGAAGCAGGTGTAAACACTGAGTTAATAAACTAAGAAATGCCAACAGTTAACTATAACGATAATTGAATGTTAATTTGCAATATCGTCATCAAAGGGATATTGCATTATCTGCATTAAAAGGTCGCTCGGTAAAGATCAACCTCTAAACATAACCGCTACATAAACAAAATGTCATTCAATATGGGCTTAAAAGTTTTGCTAGAACTTCTCTCATTGCTTCATTCTTTATATGATGAGGTTATTTCAGGCATAGTTAATCACATATTAAAAAAATCAATTCAAAAAGTTCTGGAATTTGTAGTTTTTTAAGCAGAATGAAACCGTCATAGAGAACAATAACTGTAGCATAACCTTAATCTTCTTAGTTTATACTATTCATACGTGTCAATGTTTACACGAGATGTCGCAAGACACAACATTTTACTCATAACCTTAATGTTCGGCTGATGGCTGCGTTCACAGAAGGACACGATAATTGAATGTTAATTTGCAATATCGTCATCAAAGCGATATGCAAATTAACATTCAATTATCGTTACAGTTAACTGTTGGCATTTTTTAGTTTATACTATTATTTACGTGTTCTTTATACCCGAGATGTCGTAAGACACACATTTCACTTCATGAACGATTTAGATAACCATTTATTTGAAGAGGCGTATCCTGATGTTGAATCTTTCGATCAGTCGTGTTTACGTACAAGTAATGAAATTATTTATTTTAATAAGCACATTAGGGGTATTACTTAGTGTATTTATAATTCAACTCATCCACCAAGCCTATTGTAACTAATAACTCTTTTATGAGCTAGGTATGTAGATTAATGTTTATTTATGTATGTTAAGAAATCAAATAAGCGCAACCAACATTACACCGATGCAAGTATTTATAAAAATATTTGTTGAATGTACATTTGTTAAAATGGCGTCAAGGTCATTAAACACATAATTCAAAAGTTTCATTACGGTCGTTAGTATGTACCTATACTACGATATAACTATAACTGCAATGTCGCTTCACCGTTATTGTCGCAGCACCCATATTTTTTTTTAAAATTAAACATTACTAACTAGGGTGGGTAGATTTTGGAATAGTCTTTGACTCAGCTGATGCAAAGTTTAGGTTAGAATTCAAGGTATCTTATAGCTTTTTCTACCGAGTGCTTTGGAGCGATTTACGAGCGATCTCCGATAGTAATCTATGTTTGGCTGCCCCACCTACTGAATTAAAAAGGTCTCGGAGATTGCTCGCTGTGTATCTGCAATAAAAAGTCGCTCGGTAAAGATCAATCTCTAAACATGACCGCTACATAAACAAAATGTCGCTCAATATGGGCTTAAAAGTTTTGCTAGAACTTCTCTCATTGCTTCATTCTTTATATGATGAGGTTATTTCAGGAATAGTTAATCACATATAAAAAAAATCAATTCAAAAAGGTAAACGTAAAAAAAACAAAAATAATTATATTCAAGAAGAATGAAGGGAGGGAGACGAAGGACAAATGGTGGTGGGGAAGTGAAGAAATCGAAAAAGTAGATAGATATAAATACCTGGGATACGTCTTAAGACATGACAATAAAGACAATGACCAGATAAAAGATTTGAGACAGAAAGGAAACAAAATAATAGGGCAAATATGGGAATAGGAGAAAAGTATTTGGGCATGATACAGAAAGGAGAAAATGGTTATTCGAGAGACTGGTTAAAAGCGTAATGATGTACGGGGCAGAAATTTGGGGTGGAAAAAATGGGAAGAGTTAGAAAAATACAGGAAAGATATTGGAGATGGACACTAGATCTGGAAAGAGAAACACCGGGATACTTAATAGAAGAAGAAATGAAATTGGAGAAGATAGAAACAGGAAGGAGAGAGTTAAGGTTTGAGGAGAGGATAGAGGAAAGAAAAGAAAATGATATATTATATGAATGTTGGAAGGAGATGGAATTTCAAAATAAAACATAGAGAAGAAGAAAGAAAAGTATATTATAGAAGAGGAGGTTACGCGAGGGAAGAAGTAAGAAGATTAAGAAGAGAAGGAAGAAAGTTGGAAGATGAATTAACACAAAGAGACAAAGATAATCAGCTACAAGAACGAAGGATGAAGATAAGAGAAGGAAGATTCAATATGAATTACAAGGATATAATGTGGGAAAGGATACCACAATTCATAACAGGAGGATTGGCGATACAAGAAAAAAGGACAATAGCTAGATTTAGATTAGGAAATGAGAAAAAGAAAATCAGTATTGAAGAAAGATGAAGAGAGATTGTGCAGAATGTGTGGAAATGACTGGGAAAACATAAAACATCTTACAGAAGACTGTTTGGAATTGAGAGAGGAAGAAAGGAGAAATAAAATTTTACTTGGGGAAAAAGGAGAAGGTTTAAACTGGATGAAAGGTAGTAAAAAGAAGGAAATGGTTGGACGAAAGAAAACGGAAAATAACGAAAATAGAATAAAAGTTAAATTTAATATAGAAGAATAAGTTAAAGGACAAAGAAAAATTTTAGTTTTTTATGTTTGTTCAAATTTAACTACTGTAAATATATTGAATATTTGTAAATCATAGTCCATAAGTTATGGTAGAGATAAAAGCCGATTTCATTTGTTAATTTTTAAAGGACAAATAAATTGATTGATTGATACAATTAAGTATGATTTAAAAAATTTTATAATTCTGTTGATTTGAATTGACTTCCATTATTACTACCAAGTGTCGTTGGTAATCCGAATCTTCCAAATGGCCCTCTTACGATTAGTATGTCAATGGTAACTTTCGTATTTGTAGTCTTTCTAGGAATACTTCTAAGTATTTTGTATAAGCATGTATACCGTTATTAGAAAATACTTTCCATCAAATGGTGCGGCATAATCTATTTGTATTCGTTGCCACCGATACTTGGGATATTCCCATGTATATGAAGGAGTTTTATGTTTAAGGTTGTTCCGAAAAGAACAACTTTTGCAACTTTGCTTTAGTAGTGTATTTCATACTTGAACCCTGCCATAAAATTTGCATAGTGTAACAATCGTATAGATCTATCTCAGGATGTGAAATCTTTGAAAGTTTATTATCGATTATAATTAATTACCATCGATAACAATATTGGAAAACCTTTTTTAAACCGGAGCCCAAGACAGTTGTCTCATTGTCTATTTGGCTGTAGTCTTCTCCGATATGGTTAAGGACCTGGACGCAAAATCAATTGGTCACTCATCACTCATCGCTCATTTTCTGTGATACGGGAAATTACAGTTTCCTAGTCAAAAGGTGAAACATTCGTTTCTAGTATTAGCGTTAGTTAAGGGTTGTAAGTTATTAAAACTCTTTCTTTTGAAATTTCTTGCATTAAATTTGAAAACGATTCTTCAGAGTTGCACATTTGAATTTTCTATTCTTCTGTGGTAGGTTATTTAGAATATGTGACAAATTGGGAATAAATTTCTGTTAGTAATTTATTATTACAAGAAAAGTTCTTATTTCTTCAACGTCTTTAGACTGTGAACAACATGTAATGGCTTCGACCTATTCTGATAAAGGATGTAAACTCTGCCACATGTCCTAAATAAATTACAGAATCTTGCAGAAACTTACATTTTTCTTTGTTAAAATGTAAATTGTTCGATTTCAATTTTGCAGAACTACATCGAGATTTTGTAACAATTGCATAAATGCAGCACCTTTTACAATGATACCATCAAAGAAACATCCGACTGCAGGTAAATCGGCAAAACTTGATCCAAACATTTGGAGCAATTTTCACATAGAACATTAATCGGTTTATTTTGAAAACTCCTTTATGGGTACTGATGGCTTGTATTTGGGCACTTTCATCATCCATTCTGATATGTAAATACGTTTGACTAACATCTAGCGTACCAAAGTATTTTCCTCTGTTCATTTTTATGAAAATTTCATCCACCCTCGAAATTAGGTAATTATCATCTTTTAGAAATTTATTTAGCGTTGCCTTGTAATCGGCACATAGCCTAATCGTTTACTACTCTTTACGACAGGAACAACAGGACTTCCTCATATGGAGTGATCTGGTTTCTCAATTATTTGAAGTTTTTCGAGTCGATCGATTTCATCTTCAAGTGCGGAAGGTACTGGATGAAGACGAACAGAGAGAGAGAGAGAGAAAGAGAGATGTGTTTTCTATCAACTTAATCTTATACTTATAATTTGGAATTTCCCCTACTTAAAGTAAAAACAAATCTTGGTATTTTGACAAAAGATTGTTTAATTCCATTTTATTGTGTGTGTCCGTAAATGAGCTTAGTTGGTATATTTTGGACCAATCAATTTGTATTTTGCGAAACCAGTCTCGTCTACTAAATTTGGCAGGACGTAAATATTGTGTAACTTGGTCATTGTATTTAATGCGTTATGTACAGGTTCCCAGTGGTTAATGATTTCTCCCATGTACCTAAGTTTTTATTTTTAAGTCCGTACTTTGTGATTATTTTTCCGGGTAAATTTGTTTGAAATTTGTGTAAGAAATTGTAGAAGCTGCTGCGCCGGTATCTAGCTCCATTTTATATTTGGAATCTTCAATTTGTAATTCAACTTGAAATTTGTCTATTGTAACCAAATTTAGAGTTTATGGTATGTATTCATTCAGAAGGAGATTTTTCCTCTTCTTCGCTTAGTTCTTCAATTTGATTTTGATTTGTAGCCAATTTTTGTAGGCAAACTTGACTAAGACAACCTTTTCTCTGATATTTTGCACATTTTAAATTTCTTGCGTTGCGGTTGGTTTTACCACATTTAGAACATGCATGTGAAACTTCTTGTAATGTTTTACCAAGCTCTTGTTCCCTTTTTTCTCCTATTTACAGTTTAATTAATTTAATTTAAAAATTAAGCTGGGAAAACAAAATGTATAAATGCGCTTAGAAGGCTATCAAAGAGACTTTGGGTATTTTATCGGTAAATGGGAAAAATATGAATATTGTATGTATTTACATTTACTTCTTAGGTTCTCTCGTTATCTGTCACTAAGTAAACTAAGCACATGAGGTAATAAAACAACAAGATCAATTACATAACACTGACAACTTATATAGCATACGACGTATTATACAAATCAAACTGAATCACTGAATTCATCTACGCGGATACGATTTTTGAAACTTCAGGTAACTTACATAGGAAAATGTGTGACTTCTATTAGAAATATGGTAATGTCCATAATTAATTTCCAATATAATACAAGTATTTGTTTAACTAAGTGTATATTTTAATAAATAATTATACAATACACAACACCAATTTAGCCACAATTTAGCTATCGAAGAGTAAATTATTGTTTTTGGATGTTGAACAACAACGTCTTGGCGATCTTCTTCAGTTTGATCTTTATCTCCCCATCCCCATAAATCGTGACTTCCGTCTCCAGTTCTTAAGACGCGTTTTTTGATCATGTCTTCCGACGCAGTTTTAAGATCGTAAGCCCAACCAATCTTTGCCATTAAGTCAATAAACAAGGTAGTGATATTGGTACTATATATTCCAAGTTCTGACGTTTTATAATCCCAAGGAAATGAGTGATGATAGTTATGCCAGCCTTCTCCTAATGTTATCACCGACATACTGAAATTTTCTGAAGGGTTCAGGTTCCTACAAACGATTTAGTTTTATAAAAAAACCTACTTTTTTGTTATTTTATCATACTTGTCATATGGTTTGGCTCCATATCTATGAGCGAATGAATTCACCGCTAAAGTACTGTTCAATGATAAAATGTATCTTAAAATATTGATTGCATAAGCATTGCCAAAAGTTTCCCCCCAAAAATACATTGGCAAAAAAGTTGGAAGTATAAAACATACTAATGGCATAACATAAAAGTAATATTTTTTTTGAAAAGCTAAAAAGGGATCTGCAAACAAATCTGAAGCATCAATGCCTTGGCCTTTATTTTTCACTTCTGGGTGCTTGTTTACAAACATCCAACCAATGTGAGAAAAGAAAAATCCTCGATTAATATTGTAGGGATCGGCGTCTGTTTCGTTAAATTTATGATGCACACGATGGTCTCTAGCCCAATCAATTACTGGATCCTAAAAATTATATTAGACATTTTTTATTTGAAACTTAAAGATATTACTTGAAATGCAAGAGTTTGAAAGGTGGTTAAAAGTAATCGAAGCTGCCACGTTGCCTTGTAAGATCGATGGGACCATAGTCTATGTACACCAGCGGTAATTCCAAGAATTCCAAAAAAATAAAGTACAGGTACTGCAAAAAAACAATTATGTCAATAATTTTGAAAAAATTTTTCTTGAAAAGCAAGACCATTATGTAATAAAAATAATAAATAATCACAAAAAGTGTTTATTATGGAACTTTTTATTTGTAGGTTCTGATAAAACTTTGAAATAATGTACTTGTGTACAAACAAATTCAATTAAACATTAAACTTTATATTTACCGCAAATATTTAGTTTGTTTATTATTTTGTTATAATTGTTACCTAAAAGAATGTTTTATTTATAAAAACAAGAACCCAAAATTAAGCACTTTTTAATTGAACAGTTTGAATTAAAGAGTTTGTTCAATAAAACATATTGAATGTAAAAGTTTGTTTTACAAAGTTGGTTGAATTAAACAGTTTCATTACAAATAACAAACAAACTTGTTAATTGGGCGCTGCTAACAGAGGGTTATTTGTTGAACCCGGCTGCGTAAAGACAAAAATCGGTTTATGCGCATGCTAATTGCACTTCTTGTCGCTGTTTACAGCGCCCAACTTTTTAATTTAACTAACTTTATAAAACAAACTTTTAAATTCAAACAATTTTATTGAACAAATTTTTTAATTCAACATATTTTATTAAACCAAGTTTTTAATTTGAAGTTTTTACATTAAGTTATATACAGGGTGAGCCAATGAGAATGGACGTCGGCTATATCTCGGAAACGGTTTAGTGTAGACAATTGGAAACAAAATTGTTATAAGAAAAGTGACCATAAAAAAGTTCAGGAAAATATTTTTAGTTTTAAAACGGCTGCTAGGGGGCGTAACAGTCATGGCTGAATAGAAAATTAGAATTTTCTCCGCTTTTTGCGTATTTAGATGGTCAAAGGAATGGAACACTAAACTGCAGTGTCTATTTAACAAACAGAAGTTTTTCTGAAAAAATTCAAACAGAATGATAATGAAATTTTACTACTCTATCTCGGGAGCACAGTGGGGAAAACAAATCGCAAATTAAAACCTTTGACACTTTGACCTCCCATTGAATTTTATAAGAAATTTAAGATTCGAATTACACGAGATATTCAATTTCAGCTATCGTAAGCCACTTCGCTGATTATTCCCAATAATTACAAGCAATTGTATTGATACTAATATACTTTGGAGTTAAAGTAACGATGCTAATTTTTGTATCGATTTAAATAACCATACAATTTATCTAACAGAAACCAATAAACATAAAACGCACCAGAGAATTTAAACCATAGAACTATTATAACTAAGAAATAAATAGTAAATATATTAACAAACTAAAACCCAAATAGCTAAAACTAAAAAAAAACTCATTAAGAAACCTAAGAACTATTAATTTGGATCTTGTTGGCCAATAAAACAGACTTCCACGGCCTATCCACCTCTCAAGATATGTTTCTATCAAAAAATGTTTAACATATCGCGACGTAACTCCAGAGATACATCTTCCATAAGCAATGGCAATTCATTTCTTAAAAAGTTTAAATAGAGGTTTCCGTTTACAGTGTCGATAAAAAATTGACCTATAATTCATTCACACAAAATTCCACACCAAACATTTATTGACCAGCGGGCCTGCTATTTGTTTCTAACCAATAATGCATGTTGTGCATCTGACCATAAAGTTCGCATAAGGAAACCAGGGTCATCCTCGAGCATTTGCGACAGCCAATTGTTTGACATTTACAATTTTATAGTTGAAAAACATAAACTTGTGAGCTAATATCTAGAGTTAGAAAGAAGATATCAAGATGCGGTTTTTACAATCTTATTAAGTTTGTAATTCTCTATTTAATCGTGTAAAATTTGATGTATCATTTTCATTTTTTTTTTAGAAAATCGGCTTTATTTGCTGATTACTTATTTAATGCTCTCTAGCGGCAACTAAGCGCAATCAGAATAAGATAAAATAAAATGCAGTCGATCAACTAAAGAAAACCCTTTCTAACGCATTTAAGTTTATTAAATTCCGTTGGAGTAATTCAGAGTAATCGGCTGTTAAATTAAAAACACTTTGTGCTCTCCCCATCACTTTATTTTTAAAAATGCAACAAGTTAAATGCATAAAATATTCAAAAATGTTTCAGAATTCTATTAAAACTATTATCATTGATTATAAAGTTACTAAAGATGCGCAACGGATATGGGGAAAATGTAACGTACAATTTCACCGATTTGTAGATGGATCCACCGTCAATTTTCAGGGAAATATTTTTAGTTGCTTTTTAGTGCGCGTTGTATTAGTGTCACCGTTGAACCGCTCTGAGTTTGTGCGTGTGTCTGGAAGTTATTGTGATTTGTTGTGACAATGGCTAAATTCAAATACGTGAATTGCAAAAAACAATACGAAGAAGAACAGAGACAAAAGTGTTTTTAAATTTCCAATAAAGATGTACACCGCGCCAGCGACAGACACATACCTCACTTATAAGGCTGTCAAAGAAACAGAACAGCCCCAACTTTTAAGATATGAACAAGTATTATAATGAAATAAAAAAGATAGTAAAACCTCTTCGAAAACTGCAGAGTTAAATGAAAATAAAAATGATGCATAAGCAGCACATTTTACTGTACAATAACAGTAAGGACGCCAATATTCACAGCAAATGATATTTACATGAGAATTTTATGTTTCCGAAATCCAAACACACCACTGTGTATATTCTGTTGATTTTTAGGAAAAAGTGCGTATTTTGTATTTGTTTTCCACAAAGGGAGTCATCAAGCCACCAAACTATCTGAGTAAAAAATGTAGCCATAACATTAATAGCATCTGAAGAAGAAATATATTTGTCTGGTAGTAAAGGACAGGGTTTTTCAATTTATATTTGTATATTATATATTTTGATGTTATAAGTTTATTTTGTAAAATTCAAAAAACATTATGGCTCTAATCCAAAATTATTGTTTTTGTGAAGAATCTATTGGGGGTATTAAAAGAAGCGACTGTTATACTTCTAGAAAGCCGAAGTATTAAAAAGAGCATAGCTCGCCACAAACCATAACGCCACTTCTCTATTTGATGACGTCACATGAAGTGACGAGGACCAACGTAAGTAAAATGTCTGTTATAACAAGAAACAAAAAAAGGGAACAATCAAAGGATACCAAAATATACTAATTCTAATAATTGACGAAATCATTGGTATTATGTTGGAAACAAATGTCATACTCTTCTAATTCTAAATCAGGAAGTGTCGAAATTGGGAGGATTCCTCCTTTCTTTTTGTTATGTTTAGTTAAGAAAAGTTTTTTAAATATAAAAACCAAAATCATTTATTATTTTGCTACATGTTTCGAAAATGAATTTTTTTTTTCAACACCTGCATTTTATGAATTGAATGGAAATATTTTCAGGTTATTTTCTTATACAAGTCGGTGACAGTATTCTGAAATTGTGACAGGATACATACTTGTGACATACATAGTATATGTGCGTAAAGTGTTACAAATGTTATAGTATTCTGATTGAAATTTTTCAATTTTCAATTGTAATTATGTGGTGTTATGTATGTAATTATGTAAAAATGTGTATTGTATTAGCTGTATCCAATTGCAAATTTCAGTTTTGACGTAGATAAAGCATTGCAAGACGCACTTTTCAAATTTCAATTGTAAATAGGTCATTTAATTTATGTAATTGCAGAATATTATTGTTGTTGGATGACAAAGTTGCTAATGACGGTAACGAGATAGTAAATATATTTGCCGAATACTTCTCATCAGTGTATACCGCACCTATCAATGTTAGATATAATAATCATTTTTGCTCGTCCATCGGGAGTTCTCATTTTAACAACTTTAACAGAAGAAGTATTCATCGCTGTATAGCAAGCCTAAACCCAAGTTATAGTATTAGTCCTGATAAGTTACCTAGCATATTAATTATAAACTGCATATTTTCATTATGTGTTCCTATACACATTTTGTTTGATTTTTCTCTCACCAGTGGGGTATTTTCATCTCTATAGAAAACATCATACATAACACCAACACATAAATTTGGGAGCAGGGCCCATATTAAAAATTATCGTGGTATTAGCATTCGCTCCATATTACCTAAAATACTAGACAAAATAATCACTAAACAAATTGCTTGGTCTACAAAAATTTATCTGATCCCTCAACAACCTGGTTTATGCATCGGTAAATCTACTGTAACTAATCTACTCATTTATAGGTAATTCATTTCGGATGCCCTTGACAAATGCAGTCAAGTCGACTCAATATATATATATGGATTTGTCGAAGGCATTTGATCGAATTTTATTAGGTAAATTGGAGTCGTTGAGGTTTACCAATCATACACAAAAATAGATTGAATCTTTTTTATCCAACCGCCATAAAATTATGCAATAAGAAATTATGTTTCCTTCCCGATTGACGTCCTTTCAGGAATTCCCCAGGGATCACATTGTGGACCTACTACTGTTAATGACATATTTTACAATATAAATTTTCAGATTTTTTCTTTAACTCATTTCTGAGATAATAAGAAAAACCAATTTTTAATTGAAACTTTACAGAACCGTACCTCCTTAAGTAAGCCCAACTGAACAAAAGTTTATAAGAAAAATGTTCATAACTTTTTATGCTTAGTAGCGTAGTAGTTTGAGACCTATATTTTTGAACCACCCTGTATAAGATATTTGCAATAAAGCGTCTAGTAAACTGTGCCTACGCTTTAGTTATGACCTCATCATTGATTGCTTACGAACACTTTACTGTGCATTAGTACGTAGTCATCTTGAATATGCATCAGTGATTTGGTCTCCATATACCGCCAGCAATTGTAATATGGTCGAAAAGGTTCAGAACAAGTTTTTACGTTCGATAGAATTTAGACTAGATAAACCACATACACAAGGGGTCTACCAACGAATTCCCAATAAGCTGAAATTACACAGTCTTAAGGACCGCAGGATAATTGTCAACCTTAAACTACTTCATAGCCTACTAAAATGTTCCACCGATAGTCCTGAGCTACTACAGAGCATCGACTTTAATGTGCTACGAAGAGGACTAACAAGATCAACACCGTTATTGCAAATCAGAACATTTAGAACGAATATTTGATACAACCCTCTTCGCAGAATGATGTCTTTAGTCAATCGATACATGAAGGAATCGCCTTTTAATCTGTTCTCCTTTAATGCCTTCAAACGGAAATTACACAGTATATTTTCGTATTAACAAGCATAAGACTTTACTTTAATGCATGACGCATGAGTAATAGTAGAAGACGAAACAGAAGGCCTAGATCCAACAACACTACAGCCAACAACAACTCGACAGCAGTAATACAAATAAAACGGGAAATCTTCCAAGGCGACTCTCTAAGTTCGCTATGGTTCTGCTTGGCCTTAAACCCACTGTCAAAACTCATAACCAGAACAGGTATTGGATACAACCTAAATTCAGATCAAAACAAATACACTGTATCACATCAACTATACATGAATGATCTGAAACTTTACGCACCATCTCACGAACAGATACAGCAGCTCATCACGGTGATAGAGCAGTTTTCCATCGATACGAGGATATCTTGAAAAATTCTTAGCCTACTATAGAACCAAATAAAATTTCAATGTCAAAATATTTTATTACTCAACATATTCTCCTCTTAATTGGATACATTTATTACAGCGAACCTGCAACGTCTCTAGACCTTTAAAAAAAATGTTTCTTCTTGCTCTGCAAACCAGACCTCCACAGCTTCTATTACCTCCTTGTTGGAAGAAAATGTACGACCTTTTAAACTTTTTTTCAGTTGAGGAAAGAGGTGATAGTCGGACGGAGCCAAATCGGGTGAATAAGGGGGGTGTTCTAGTAATTCAAACCCTAAATCACGAATTTTTTGCATGGCAACATGAGATTTGTGTGCAGGGGCGTTGTCCTGCAAAAACAAAACACCTTTGGATAGCTTTCCGCGTCTTTTCTCTTTAATATTTTCCCGTAGAGTGGTCAGTAATGTCGAATAGTAATCTCCAGTTATTGTTCTACCCTTATCCAAAAAATCAATCATGATTACTCCATGGCAATCCCAAAAAACTGAAGCAAGAACTTTTCCAGCAGATTTTTGGACACGAAACTTCTTAGGTCTTGGAGAACCAGAGTGTCGCCATTCCATCGATTGTTGCTTTGTTTCTGGATCGTAGAAATGTACCCAAGTCTCATCCATAGTAACAATTCGGTTTAAGAAGTCTACATCGTTTTCAAATCGAGCACAGATCGAACGCGATGCTTCTACCCTTGCACGCTTTTGGTCAACATTCAAACATTTGGGGATCCATTTTGCAGCAATTTTTCTCATGTCCAAATTGACGTGAACCATATGATGAACGCGTTCGTATGAAATATTCAGTGCTTCAGATATCCGTTTTAGCCCAATTCGACGGTCTGATAAAATCATGTCATGAACTGCATCGATATTTTCGGGGACTGACACAGAAACTGGCCTTCCCGATCGGTCATCATCTTCAATGGAAAATTTACCTCTTTTGAAGCTTGCATTCCAATTTTTGACGGTCGCATACGAAGGACATTGATCACCAAGGGTATTAAGCATATCTTCGTAAATCTGCTTACCTCTTAACCCTTTTAAATACAGGTACTTGATGATGGCTCGATACTCCAATTTTTCGATTTTCACAATTTCGGTGGACATCTTTTTCATTTAATTTATTGCGTGACTCTGGTTTACTTTTTTGACGTCAAACTTTACACTGACACTTCTAATAAGTTATTGTTCGTTGCTATGGTAACGCAATATTTTGTTTATGCAAGGAACTGGTCTAGGCTAACTAGGTATCAATACATCCTCGTATAAACATGAAGTTTGGACTAGATAAATGTAAAGTAATAAACTTAAAGAGAGGGAATACAACACGAGTGGCGTACAACTTGAGACAGACGGCATCATAGAAGCGATGAATGAGGGAGACGTGTATAAGTACCTTGATACGAACAAACAATATTCATCAAACATGGAAACATTAAGAAAGCTCTCAATGAAGAATACATGGCAAGAGTAAGAAGATTCTGTCAAACTGACTTAAACAGTAAAAATATGTTCAAGGCGATCAACACCCTAGCCGTACCAATACTTACGTTTTCATTTGGCATAATTCAGTGGACTAGCACAGACGTGGACAACATTATGAGAAAGGCCCGGGTAGAATTGACAAAACACAGAAAACTACACCCAAAATGAAGTAGTCTCACAGTCAGTCTACCTAGAAAAGAGGGTGGCAGAGAATTAATAGATATAAGAATTCTTAGAGATAATCAAATAAGCCTGCATACAAAATATTTCAATGACAAAAGTGATAGCTCACCTCTACACCTAACTATAAGACAGGCAGATAAGAACTACAGTCCTCTCAACTTATCCAGTCAGACAGAACACAGGAGCAACACACACAGAAACGTAGCAATGAAGCTGGAAGAATGGCGAAGTAAACCTCTGCATGGGAGACACCCCAATGACCTGAGCCTTAGTAATAAGTAACGCTTAGCTCAGACATGGACAGCTCTTCCCAGAAGCAGAGGGATTTATGGTCGCAATTCAAGATCAGGTTGTGGCAACGAAAAACTACTTAAAATACATTGTAAAAGATCCTCTTGTCACCGACAACAAATGTCGAAAGTGCAAGGAGAAATCAGAAACTATCCAGCACGTAACATCCGCTTGCAGCAGTCTCGCGCAAAATGACTACCTTCACTGGCATAATCAAGTAACAACTATAGTCCATCAACATCTCTGCACCAATCTGAAACTGAAAGAACAAAAAAAAGTAGTATACTATAAATATGAGCCACCACCAGTTTTTGAACCCCCATTACACACCCTGTACTATGATCGATCCACCCTAACTGATAGAACCATCCCGGACCGGACATCGTATGGCGCGACAAGGTAAAAATAAGACAGCTTACCTGATTGGCTATACCAAATACTTACAATTTGTATAGTACAATAACTGAAAAGAAGCGAAAGTATCAAGAGCTGAGCGATGAGGCAAAACGCATGTAGAACCTGGAGATGGTAGTGATAGTGCCAATAGTTCTATCTGCAACAGGGGTTGTACCAAAAGATCTGCACCGAAGCCTGGAAACCCTGAACATCAAGAACAACACCTACATCCTCTTACAAAAAGCTGTCATACTGAATACAACACGCATCGTGCGAAAATTCTTGAGTTCGTAGGTGGGAGTGCTTGGCAACAGCCCGCACTCCATCGAAAACAACGGCGTTAAGCCGAGAAAAATAAATCACCGAAATAATAATAATATTTATACTTTCAGGAATAAATCAAAGTATAAACTGAAACGCTGAAAAGCGTGCGAGAGCCAACAAAAAGCAACAATAATGTGCAGCAAAAACATTTAAAGACATTTTTATATTGAGCTTCTCCCTCTAATGTAGTTTCAAAACCTATACTGATGTTAGACCCAAATCAAATTTAGCAGCTGTAAACTCTGCATCTCTAATACTAAATGTTCCTGCTTTTTCTTTTGCCCGCTACATTTTTAGAGTCTTCGAATCTATTAACGACAATAATAATAAAAAAAAAAGTTATTTCTGACCAAGAATAAGAAACTAAAACCGAGAAAGAAAGTTTTATAAAACCGTTTCAAAAGAAAAACATTATATTTACAAAGTTTATGTGCTTGCCAAACGCGAAACATTCCTTATCCTAAGTCTAAACTTCGTAGTGGGGTGCACATTCTCATAAATTTGATGTTCGCTACTTGAAAAAAAGAAGATGTGGAATGATTGAGAATACTTATCTAACAAAATTCACAAATATTCACGCGGCAGATCACATCTAATGGCTACAACCCAAATACGCACATACTTGAAGGAAATTTCAGTTGATGCAAAGTATGCTTCAGATTAGAAGAGATGGAAACAGGTTCTCATGTAGGGGTACCTTTAAGCGGTCATTCCAATGATGTATACCCAACATTTGTAAAGATACTATCCCCAACTGCATTACCATTTATTTGATGGAAATTAAATATCTATGTACGTCAATAATGGAAGAACAAATTCAACTCTTGCAGTTACCTCCAAAAATGATAATTCAAAAAGACAGACCAAATAACGGTGCTAATTCGTTATGTACATTTAGACAATTAAAATAATAATGCCCAATCAAAGAGGTATTTTTGGATTTTTTACCTTAAAAAACATGATTCTAATGGATACATTTGCTTGTTGTTAGATGCATTCAAACATGACAAACTAAATACAAACAATCTGGTTGGCCAAGCTTTTATTGTAATCTTTGATGTACGAAAATCGCGTGGCTAAAAAAAATGCTTCAAAAGAAACATCATTTATTTAAATATTAAAAAATGCTACCGGTTTTTTGATGAATGTTGTAATGATTCTGGAATCATTTCGAAACTGTAAATGGAAAAGTGAGAATGAAATTAAATTTTTTTTAGGGAACCAAAAAATATTAATTCTCAAAAGCTTATCCAAAATTAGGTGGTCATCAAGATCCAAAGCTACAAGTGCCTTAATTGTTTATTATTAAGTCAAAAATTTAAATTTATTTCATCTTTTTTAATTAGAAATGTTAGTTTCAAAACTTATACTTTTTATTTCCTTGTTTTGGTAGTACTGTTTTAGACTATTTGGAATATTTAATTGACCATAAAATTGTAAACATTTTTTTTTAACTTGGAACTACTGTTTCCCATAGGAATATCAAGTGTCCTTAATAATACGGATGTACATGCAGAATTATCAAGAAATAAATATACTTTCGATATAACCAAGAGATCTGGTAAAGGATCACCTTCGATAACACAAGAATCTAAGCTTTTAGATTTTAAACCACTTTGTCAAAAGGTAATCTTATGTAAATGACCCCGTGTACGATAAGTTATCTTTTTAATTTTCAAAAAAATAAAGTCTAACTAACAAAACATTCACGTGTGGCGTGTCGATTTTGAAGCTACGTAAAAAACACTGACCGCAATCGTAAGGTTCAGGTCAGAATTGCGCAATGTAAAATCGTAAAAATAATCATTTGCGTAAGTATTTAATGATCAATGGGAAATGCACATTATACACGAGCGCAGTGTAAATTCCTGTATCCTTGAAATAATCAATGTTGCATTAATTTTGTAGAAACAATGATTATATTGTGATTTCAAAGTAGAATACATACTCGAACAATAATGGATACAAATTTGATATAATTATACAGGGTGTCCGGGAAAATGGGGGAAATCTTTATGATTCGGATAGAACATGAAAAAATAGGATAACAAGTTCCTTTAAAAAGATTTCCTACAGGCCCTCTCTACAAAGATATGTGCTCCTCAAGAACTTCGCTGGAAATAAGTTTTTCTTTAATAACTTTTGAATTTGTGATGGAATTTTACAAAACTTTAATATGATGAACACTAGTAAGGAGCACTTAAAATAATGTTCTTGAATCATAATTACCTTGTTTAGTTTATCAGGACCGGACTGAGTTTTAAAACTTAATGCTACTATTTTTAGCATCCTCTGTGATAAAGGCTTCCAAAATAATATATTTAGGTAGCTTGAACCTAAGGGGCCCATGTTGAACCTTTTTATGAAGTGTTCCAATAATGTCTTAAGGTACCTCCTAGGACACCACTGCGTTTTTTGTTTTTTTTTTCTTTTTTGTTGAAACGGTACAATTTTATGGACAATAAACAAGATTTCCTTTTTTTAACCTAAGGCTCACCTACCCAAATTTATTTTTTGAAGCTTTTATCACAGAGGATGTTAAAAATAGTAGCATTTGGTACTGACAAACTAACCAAGGTAATTATGATTCAAGAACATTATTTTAAGTGCTCATTACTTGTGTTCATCATATTAAAGTTTTGTAAAATTCAAAAGTTATTCAAGAAAAACTTATTTCCAGTGGAGTCTTTCAGGGAATCTTATTTTTTCATGCTCTAACCAAATCCTATAGATTTCTCACATTTCCCGCACACCCTGTATGAACTTAAAGTAGCTTGGAAATAAAAGAAATTATTACGAAGTTTCAACAAGAAAAGCTTGGATCTTCGATTTTTTTATATTTTAGCGTTCTTTTGCGTGAAACTGAAACATATAGATATGTAATGACTCATGAATGTATATAATTTGTTTACGTATTTTTTATTCCAGAATTAGCAAATGTTCATAATGCGAAGAAAATTTTTTGCAAACAATAACGAAAAAAATTATTATTATTTAAATGAAGTGTTTCGAAATTGTAGAATAGATAAAATGGAATACTTGAGTCCCTCAGAAGGAACATTGCACAAGGCGTCATAGCCAACGTTGAAAAAGTATTTACTAAACGCCATTTATATTTTTAGATTGTTAACGGTGCACAATTCCAACATTTAATATCCATAATTTTTATTGTTTACGATGATTTTCCTTTATAATTTCCTTACCTTAATGTACGTAAAAGGAAGTATGCTTTCAATTTCTGAAGAAAATAAGGGTTGACATTTAGAAAATAAACGCAACAATCTTAAAAACAAGAATCGACGGGTTTCTTGTTTTCAAGTTCTATTGAGTCCTATTAACACTGTATAATAGTAATGGGGCTACTAAATTTGACATTTCTATAGTCTTTTATTATTAGGAAAAAGTATATATATATATATATATATATATATATATATATATCGTATCATATATATTTGTAAATGACGTGTTAAATCGCATTGGATGAGCTACATAAGTCAAAATTATGTTGACGTATGCCAAAGTTACGATGGTCAACTTTTTTTTTAAATAACACATTGTATATTTTTTGATAGATTCTTGTAAGGCATTTTTCTCCATACAACCGAAAAAAATGTATACAGTTGAATTATACATTTTTTGAGAAACATAGTATAATAGTATATTATGCTACTAGGAGTAGAACGCATTTTTTGTGTTGAGCGAAGGTATTGCGGCCGAAGCGCAGCTGAGGCCGCAAAATACTTTGCGAAACACAAAAAGGCGTTCGACTCCGTGTAGCATATACTATTTTTCTTCAAGCGTAAAAAACCAAATTCTTGAAGTAATTGAGGTGGTTTTAGAATGAATAGGCAACAGCGTTAACTCAACTTTACAACTGTCAAACATGACTGTCAAACAACATTATTTTTGTTGTGTGTATTAACACGGTTTGTAAAAGGAAAATTTTTGTATTAATTTGTAGAGTAAGAAAGAAAGCTATAATTATTTAACAATACAACAATAATAATAATTAACTCTTATTTCAGATGAAAACTTAAAACAAACATTCTTTTGTAGTAACTATATAGTGGAAAAAATACCTATTTCTTATTTATAGTAATATTAAAGGTACAATTTTGTAATGTCGAGTTAATAATATTTAATCCACTACTTGCTGTTTTAGAACTGACATTGACGTCATTATAGTCGTGATGGATTTCATATTCACTTGACTGGGATATGCTCGATGTTGCGGTGGAAGTACTAGGCCTGTTAAGATCACCTGATGTTACGGTAGATGTGTTACCTTCATCGCACCCTAATATTCTATTGGCAATTTCACGTTTGTTTGAAAGGAGTCTTCGATGTATCCCTCAGCTACATTGTTAGATTTCCATCCACCGTGTCTTGTTAGAGTGGTAATGTCTCCACCATTGTCAACTAACAATGTAGCTGAGGTTCGTCGCAGTGTATGACCAGTGTATTCCTCTGGATTAGGTAGTTTTAAAAAAGTTGCCACTTGTTTTGGTATACCTGAAATTTTATGTATCCCCATAACGACACGGTGGCATCTACCATTTTGGTATTTTAAAAGAATCTTGTTATGTTGATGTCATTAGGTCGAAGTGTCATATATTGTCTACATAAATTTAAATAAAAATCTCCAACTATGGTAAATGTCCGTGACTTATTCGTTTTAGTATTAGGAATTTTTACTAGTATTATACGTTCCAGGTCTTCGATATCCTGTATTCTTAAATTGACTAGTTCGTCGCAACGACATGCCCCACTAACTCCGAATATTAATACGATCTAAGAAAATAGTATCTACTTTAGCGATTGAAAAAGTTATATTTGAAATTACCTTCATGGCCAAATATTCATTGTTTGGCGCATTTTGTAAAAAAGTTATTAAAATGTTCTTTTGAGAAAACTTTTGCTTTTTTTGGTTGATACCCATCAGCTTGGCGCTTCAAGAAGGAAATTAATTTTGCATAATTTTTAAGTTTATGTCATGTTTAATATTTAATTGGCACTTTAGCATGGAATATTGTGCCCATAATGACGAACTTTTCATAGTTTCCGCCAAATGGGAAAAATACGCTAACATAACATTTTCTGTGTAATTGATTATATTATTTTCTTGCGCCCATTTCAAAAATTTATTGTAAGCAAAATCATATATTTTGCGCGATTTGTTGGGGATCAAATTTTCAACTAAGGCATCGGCGATTTGTTTTATTTTAGGTGGAATTCCTTCAATTTGCGACATTTTTAAAAGTTTAAATTTTAAATGGCGTTTCTGCTTAAAAGTGCTAATACCTCTACCGGCAAACTAAGTTACTAATTGAGCGTAAAATAATAATATTATTGTACGCCGTAAAATAATGTAGTCGTTCTATATATTCAATGCGGTATAGTAAAATTCATATTTTAGCACGCTTGAAGAAAAAGTAATTAAATGCTCCCCCATCACATTACTTTACTATTAGGATTTGTTAGCCATAAAAAATAATTAAAATTAGAAATTTAGAATTTAGAACGGGTTAAAAAAATTTTTTTTTAGTTTATATTAATCTATGTTTTTTTCTCAAAAAATTAATAATAGGTACAACTGTGTAATTTTTTACTTTGTTTATGGAGAAATAATACCGTACAAGAATAAAAAAAAATGTACAGGGTGACACCTGACAAAAAAACTTACTATCGTAACTTTCGCATAGATCCATATAACAAAAAAATAAAAGGCCGCGAACATCAAACTAAATCACCCGGTATTAAAATATAAAAAAACATATTCCGAACAATAAAATATAAATAATTAGTTTCAAGTGTAATTAAAGTTATCTTTCGCATTACAAGAATGTCAAAAGGTTACAAGATGTGTATATAATACCAGTTTTTAGCCAATTAAAAAAATAATTTTGTGTATTCGAATACGCGAATTATTCCATTATACAATCCTACCGAGCAATTTAGTAATTTACATTGCCGTTGATAAAAAAAATTGGATTAGACGTTATCGTCAATACCGCATTGTCTACTCTTCTAGTCAATTTAAATAATGAATAATTTTTTTTTCTATAAATGCCAAAGAACTTAAAATCGACAGAACAAACGGATCGTACGACTAACAGTTCAATGCACCAGTAAGGTTTAATGATGGCACGATACCCTAGAATTACATATTCGAAGTTCTTTTTAAACACTTACCTGTTAGTGTAGTCCATATTTTAGCGGACACGAAAACCAAGTACAATCCATATACAGCAACCAGGTGAAAATAAGAGTAAAGAACAATCATAAACCAATAATATCGATTTTCAACACTTTTCTCGTATGGCTCAGTTACTTTTTCTACGTTAACGTGATCATCGGAATCGAACAAAACGCCAGTTGGTTTAAGATTATTTGGGGCCATAATTTTACCTAAAAAAAATGTTTGTTTCTAATTTAATTTAAGTCCGCTCACTATAATTACCTAGTTTCGATTATAAAGAATTTAAGAAGTTGAAAATTATGAAGAACCACCGTGTACTAAGGCAACACGGAGACTAATCGAAATTTACAGTACAAGACATAATAAAATACTATCAATTAGTTTAAATTAAATCAATGGTTTGTGCATCCGCGGCTTTAGTGACGGACCACAAGAGAACTTTAAACTCGCACGAACCATCACCTGATTCGCACTGTTCCCCCACTTGCCTTTAGAAAAAAAAATATTAAGCCATGCATGAAAAAGATTGCGATCAATATAAAATTAACGTAATGTGCAATAAAAATCAAATACAGCAAAACTAAGGATATTTTCTTACAAAGAAAGGTTAACATTTATACGACCTGTACAAAGTTTAAACTTTTAATTTTTACTAGTAAAGTATTTTAACAGTTAATGATCCTGCTGAAACAGATTATTCAGCCCACAAATATTTTAAAATACACTAGTATTCAAAATTATAAATAAAATTTCTACTGAATATTGGGACAATTTAATATTCTAATTTTAATATAAAGTTCCATTTTTTCATAATCGTTTAAGTTCATAAAAACTAAGCCCTAAATGATAGCTAAAACATTTTTTGTATGTATGACTTATATCAAAATATTTTTGTTCCAAACAAATTTTCTTCGAAAAGAGCAAAAAATTACGTTGATGAGAAAAAAAAACTATTTTATAATAACCGTTTTTGAATAGTTAATATCTTTCAGGTTAATCCAGAATAAAGGTCACGTAATTATTGTCTCTCTAATTATTAATAGGACTAAAAAATGATTTAACAAAAGTTGTGTATACCTACAGAGGGTTCAAAAACGGTTAGTTGTAGACAGTTGCGACAAAAAAATTTATCACAAAAGCCGTAGTAATCGAATGGTGATATTATTATTTCCCGGAAAAGTCGGGATCCCAAGTAGATGGCTCCAGAATGTCCAGAACTTCATAATTTTAAATGGCACCATATGTCAAATGTGGTAACGTTGAAAAGATCTTTAAAAAATAAACAACTTTTGTAGGATTTTTTTTTTATTACTGCCACATTTTTCGAGTAATATTCGATTGAAGTTATTAAATTTGGTTCATTAAAAGTCAGTATTTAAAATCTATTATCAGGACACAAGTGTTCAAAATTTCTCCCATTTACTTCTAAACACTGTTGAGCTCTTAGTTACATATTGTCTAAGGTAGCTAGATTTTAAATATTGACTTTTAATGAACCAAATTAATAACTTCCTGAAAAGAGTGGCAGTAATAAAAAAACTTTTCCTACAAAAGTTGCTTATTTTTTAAAGATCTTTTCAATGGTATTTGGCATTTGGCATATGATGCCATTTAAAATTTTGAAGTTCTGAGCCATCTACTCGGATCGCGACTTTTCCATTTGATTCCTTACTACGGTTTTTGTGATAAATTTTGTTGACCACCTCTCTACGACTAACCTTTTGAAAAAATGACTGAATCGAATGGTCTCATTCACCCTGTATTAAGAAAAAAACATAGTAGAAGAATTATTGTTGTAAATATTCTAAAAATATACACAGTGAAGTGCTTTTTTTACAGCAAATATCTCCGTTACCATAGGCATTACAAAAACAACGTTTAGAGAAAAATTGATCAAACCTTTTTTGCTATTGCAACGTATTTGGTATAGGGTGGTCACAAAAGTCGTGGTGGACTAAAAGTTTTTGAGATATTGGCATATTTAGTAAAAATAATTCAATGTATGAATGAACAAAAACCAGAAATTTTATTATAACAATTTACCCTAACCTAAATTATTTCTTATAAAATCTGTTCAAATTGATGTATTGGGAGTCCTATTTTCGCGAATTGATAGGGAAAAATTGTGGCCTGGATCCTTGGCCCGATTTTTGAGATGGTCTAAACAGCACTTTGATATTTCGACTCGTTTGGAAGGTATAGATGGTTTTGCGTGTTATGCCGTTCTTTTTAAAGCTTCATAACTTTTTTGTTTGTAAATATTTTTTATTTTAACCAAAACATTTTTTGTGCATTTTTTATATGCAATTCAATGGCGTACTCGAATTTATTCTAGCTTAATTTGTTTTCGAGTTACAGACCAAACGTGCATTTTTTAAAATGGAAACCATAGTTGGCTATGACTCCATTGATTAGAGATTTTTTTGTAGCTTTCTGAAAATATAGGGTTTTGTATATTTATATCGCCAAATAAGGAAATTATACTCGATTTTTTGAAAAACACCTCTTGATCAAAGTCACCTATGAACCTTTGTTTACTGCGCGCATTTGTTGCTAGTTTTTTGACAATTCACGCAGTTGTTTCGAATAAATAAATGGCCAAAACATACATAGATGAGATATAAACGATTTAATTTTTTTTTAATTTCAAAAGGAAGCGTACTATTTTTTGTACTTCCTATACAGTGTCCGGCACATCGAGCGTGCATTAAAAGTATATGGAGAACTAATTCTCTTCATTTTCTGAAAATAATGCCCGACGACATCACTGAACTCAGACAAAATATTTTCGTTCATACAGCACTTCCGGTTGTACTTTCTTATTTTAAATGAAACATGCTATTTTTTATTTCATTTTCAGATTCTACGTAAAATTTAAGGTGTACTTTAATTAATATACCATATTCAAAAAATGACTGGTTTTTTAGTTATATCGATTTTTTTGAAACAAAAATTAAAATCATGTGAATGTTATCCTTCATATCTCCAGATGATATCAATATTTTAGTTCTTAATTTGTTGTGACAATTGTCTATATGTTACAGTAACTTACATATGAATGGAAACTCGAATTGCATGTACAGGGTGATGAAAATTTTCGTGCCAATATGAACAACTTTCGATCTCAAAAACTTGCTTAATTGAAATGGGACACCCTGTGTTTTTAATCATCAATCGATGTCTTTTGTTGTCCTCTTTCGATACATATTAACATGTCCTATGCTCAAATTGATGATTAAAACACAGACCCTTAGTTTTCTTTAGCGCCCCCATTTTTTACTTTAAGGCCCGCATATATCGTTAATATCGAATTGACCCGAGATTTACGATTAATCATAGACAAAATAATAAACATTACAAAATTATGCATGAGAAGTGACATGAGAATCACTACAAATTATTCTTAAACAATCAAAATTTTTTCAGAAAATATATAAATTAAATTGTAGAATCTAAATATAAAGCAAAATTTTCTAAGAGTGCAGAACTGGAGTAAATCTTACATAACCTATAATTGTGAAAGGTTATTTATTTAAGTAAAATGTGTGTCTTACGACATTTCGTGTAAAACATTGACACGTATGAATAGTATCAACTAAGAAAAATGCCAACAGTTAATTGTAATGACATGTGTGCGTTTAAAGTGCATAGCGCTATCTAAGCGTTGCGTGTTATGCTTCTGTACAAGTTTTACTTTGCTTTATCGACACACATGTGTTTCAAGCATTAAAACTATCGCTTAGATAGCGCTATGCACTTTAAACGCACACATGTCGTTACAATTAACTGTTGACATTTTTCTTAGTTACTTATTTAATTCAATTAACTGATTACAATAATTATAACTTGCTAATATCTATGTTATTTTTTTTTTAAAGTTGCTTTCAGTATAGAATAAAATGACCAAAGTGTAGAAGACCTGGAATCTCCGCAAAAGGCACTAAAAGCACATTTTCCGTGTAGTTTGTTGCTCTTTTAAGTCGACAACGTTTTAAAAAGTAATCATATGTCTTTTCATATATTTTTCTGAATTTAGCAAGTAACAAATCCGGAACCACGTTAACATTATTCACTGATTTTGGAAGCTTTGTAATTTAAATGTTTAAATGACGTTTGGGAATGCCGGTAAAGAAGAACATTTTATTCTTAATTCTTGTAAACTACCCTAAAGGTCGCGACCAATTTACGTTTGTAAATTTAATTTTTTTAATTAATTTGTTGTTATTTTGGAGGTATTAATGCAAATCTAGAGTTATTAATAACACTCTGGTGTTCCCCAAGGGTCACACCTAGGTCCATTGCTCTTTCTAATTTTTATTAACAATGTTAATTTGAGAATTTATTCTTCTCGTTTCTTACTTTTGATGATCTGAAATTATACAACTGTATTAATGATCCCCTAGATACTTATAATTTACAAAAAAGACCTTGATAACTTTTTTAATTGGTGTATAGACAATGATCTTGAGTTAAATGTTTCAAAATGTAAAGTAATGCGTTTTTTCTCGTAAAGCAGTAAATGACCTTCCTTGTTATTTTATACATAATGTTCAACTTGTATCTGTTAATCAAATGAATGACGTAGGTGTTTTGTTTTGTAGTAATTTTAATTTCAACAAGCATATTGAAAATACAGCTAGCAAAGCAAATAAAATGTTGGGATTTGTATTGAACAGTGTGCTGAGTTCTCAAATCTTAGCACATTAAAAAACTTGTACAATACATACGTTAGATCAATACTTGAATATGTTACTTTTGTATGGTCCCCTTACAGTATGACAAATAAAAGACGCATAGAGAACGTGCAAAGGCGGTTTGTTGTCACTCGTCGTGAATACCAGTATATTTGCTTATTTTATAAAATTGTAAACGGTTTGTGTGACTGTCCAAATATTTTGTATATGTTTTCTTTTTATGTACACTCATGAAATTTAAAACTTGGACACCACAATTTCTGTAAACAAAAGTTTGCACATTGTGAAGCGGGCTTAAGGGTATCATTTACAATTCTAACAGCAGGTAGTCTCAGCAGGGGTTATCTTATAGAAGGACTGTAGAATGAATCATTACACTAAGCACGTTTTAGAAAATAGGTAATTTACGTTGCTTACTTAATTTTTTCTTTAAAGAATATATTTGAAGGTATCGCTAATTAAACACCATAGCTCGATTAATTATCGAATCAAAATTTTGTTTAGGAAATGTTTACAAAATAAAATTAGAAATAATTTTGATTTAAAAACGTCTACAAGCAATAACTTTTAAATTAAATCAAAAACTAAACATGGTTATTTGGGTTGACTGATTATTACTTATTTTTAAATAAATCTAACCTACTAATTATTGTAAGTTATTAAAAAAAATCATTAAACTCTCTATTCATAATATTTAGTCCTTACAAAATGTATATTTTATGACGTTTCATTTTTTTCTGTAGTTAATATAAAAAGTGAAAATAAAAACTAAGGCAATTCTTATTGTCAACGTATATATTTAGTTTTTGACAAGAATTTATTACATAATTATAATTAAGATACCAAGTTATAGTTTAAAATTAAATGAAAACTTTTTTTTTAATAAAGGTATTACTATATAAATAAATATAAGAAATCAATAATGGGTGTGACCTCCATTATTATTGATACATTCTTGGAGGCGTCTGCTCATTGACGCTATCAAGGTATCAATATAATTAATATTAATCGTTTCCCATGCGGTATCAATGGCTGCAATTAGTGCATTACGGTTTACTGGTATAAAATTTGGCCCTTGTTGTCTTCGGATAACAGCAAGTATTCGAGCCCAAACATTTTCGATAATGTTAAAATCTGGGCTTTTTGCTGGCCAGGGTAACAGCTCCAAGTTATTTGCTTGTATCCAGTTGCGCACAACCTGCGAAGTATAGGGTCATCATATCCCGATAGTTAATTATCGAATGTTCCAAGAAAATATGTGTAAATAGTAAATGGAATCTACTAACGTAACGTTAAGTCGTTAATTATAGTTACATAACTCTCCTTTCATAAGATATAGTTCATATTAATATGCTTATTGTAAAGCTTCGTACACACCTGAACAACAAACCGAGGAACAAACAGAACAACGAACCGAACGGCAATCGGAACATTAATTTGGACGGTGCTACGTACGAATTTTAGAACAGATTCGCAAGTCCTGATTGTTCCACGAACGGTTTGCGGCGTTCCCGCAACTTGTCGGTTTTTTCTCCGACATCAAAGAAAATGCGCGCGAATGCGTTTGCAGGTTTGGACGAATCTAAACAAAACGGCGAACAAACTTATGCGGGAGAATTAAATTATTTATTTTTGTCCTCCCTTTTGTGGGTTTGTTGTGTTTTAGGTAATATTATGGAGTTGACAGAAGAAAATGTTTTAAATTAATCAGTGTTTAAGAATGCAAGAAAAAAATGATGTCCCTATTAGCATCATTTGGGCGGGAAATTTCCAAAATAAAAAAAAGCGAAGTAAATTATAATTTTTACTCTTCTTTGTGCGTAAAAATTTGGTTGGCACTATCTTCTTGTTTTCCGCAATTTTTTCTTCTCAATAATAAATATATATGAACTGAAAACTACTGAAAATAATTATGGGAACAGCACAAACGTTCCGTTTGTTGTTCGGATTGTGGAAATCATAAAAGATCGTTTGTCGTTCTGTTTGACTTTCGGTTCGTTGTTATGTTTGTTGCTCGGTTTGTTGTTCAGGTGTGTACGAAGCTTTACAACTTAAGCAACAATTTTTGGCGAATAAAGATTAGTTTGTGATGTAATATTAGAAACACAAATTTATATCATATCAAATTTATGACAACTTAAAAACAAGAACGTGTATGTTATTGCTAAGAAATTATTAAGGAAAAAGCGCAATTGCAGTGTAAATATTTATAATTAGATATTTTCGAAAGTTTATAAGTCCTCTATTGTAATCTTAATACTTAAAGAAAATCCTGTCCATTAGCATTATAAGGAAATGGCTTTTACTTTATGAATAAGTTTCAATAACAATAGAATATCCTTGCTTGTTTAATTTACTTCCTTTGAGTCATATTGCTCTAAGGGTTGTTACATTGGTAATTTGTAAACATTTCCTAAACAAAATTTTGATTCGATAATTAATCGAGCTATGGTGTTGAATTAGCGATACCTTCAAATATATTCTTTAAAGAAAAAAATTAAGTAAGCAACGTAAATTACCTATTTTCTAAAACGTGCTTAGTGTAATGATTCATTCTACAGTCCTTCTATAAGATAACCCCTGCTGAGACTACCTGCTGTTAGAATTGTAAATGATACCCTTAAACCCGCTTCACAATGTGCAAACTTTTGTTTACAGAAATTGTGGTGTCCAAGTTTTAAATTTCATGAATGTACCTAACCATTCGGTAAGAAATAAAAAAGTACTATACAATAGTACTTGTAAAAAAAACTATGCTGCAAATGGGCCTAAAACGAAAATTGGCATAAATGTCAACAATGTGTATAGTAGGCTACAGTTTTTCAATATTAATTATGGAACGTTTAAGCATGATCTAACAAAATTACTCAAAATGTAATATTAATAAAATTTGTACATGTAAATTGGAAACAATATTGTTCCGTATACAATAAATAAATATTCATAAATATTAATTAACTTGTTTGTTTTTCTAAACTTTTGTACTATTATTTTAAAATTTTTTTGTATGTATTAAAAGTAAAATAAAATATGCAATTAAAAAATAAATCTGTTTCCACTTAGTATTACTAAGAAGGGCAAAAAAATTTGAATGCACCACAGGTGTAAAGTACTTTTAAGCCCGAGCATGAAAATTGTTGAAAGGCGAGGGAAATAATTTTTATAATCGGGCTTTAAAGTGTTACTTTACACCCTTGGTACATAAATAACTATTAAAACTAGAAAAAAATGCTTATTGATTTAGAAAAAAAATAACAACATTTAACAACAAAGTATTTTCATATTTTAGGTACCTACTGTTCAAATTGATGTCCGTTATGATACTACACATCGGGGTAAAATACATTAAATTGCTCTAATCAAATAAATAGATGTATGTCTTAAATATTCAAATGCTGCCCTGGTTGAACTGAGCAATTGTTCGTATGTTTCGGACGAGTATGGTATATTTTATTTTTTTTAAATCCCCACAAAAAGAAATCCAGCATTGAAAGATCTGGAGATCTTGCTGGCCACTGAGTAGGTCCGCTATTGCCAATCCATCGATTGTTAAAGTTTTGGTTTAAGTATTCTCGGACTTAAACAGTCTTATGACAAGGCGCGCCATCTTGTTGGACATAAATATTCACCCTCTGGGCTAATGGAATTTCGTCTAGCAGTTATTGAAGGCAAATGCTCAATATTTCGATATACCTCGCGCCGTTAAGGTTGCCGTCAAAAATTTGGTAAGCAAATCTACACCCCAAAATAAAGCATGATACATTAAAACCAAATCTGCCCTGATTTTGGCGTGCTAATGTAAATTCTTGCACTGGTAATATGACTTTCATCAGACAAAATAATATTGCGCCCAAAATTTCTATTTTGCCTAGTCTGTTCTAAATACCAATTACAAAAAATAATTCGCCGTTCCAAGTCACCATCATTAAGATGCTGAATTACTATTTTTGTGTATGGAGTATAATTATATTCTTTTAATATTTTTTGCACTCTTGATTTAGATACGCCAGCTTCTGTTTGTCGGCAGGAGGTATTAGCATTTTCCTCAACTTTTGCTAAAACTATTTCGTCGTCTTGTTGGTTCATTTTTGTATAATTTTTGGTCCGAGGGTTCTCAAAAGATCCGTAGGTTAATAGATGTTCTTTTAATCTGGCGAATATATTCTTGTTGGGATGCCGTCGTTAAGGGAATCTTCAATAAAGCAGTGTTATTATATTACGTTTCCATAAATATTATTAAAGCAATAAACGCACAACCTACCTATTAAAATATACCTCGGCAGCTTGGTCTGCATTAAAATTACACTGATAGTATTTACCAATCATATCCAATTTTTCAAAATTTTCATACTTCATATTATTAACATCAGCCATTACAAAAAGTTATTAATTTCAGTAAATAATTACTATTTTAAGCAAAACTTTGAAACATTAAATCTAATCACATATATGTATTTTTCGGACATTGATTTATAAGAAACAACTGCGTGAAGTGTCAAAAAACTAGGAACGAATGCGCGCAGTAAACAAAGGTTCATAGGTGACTATGAAACCATATATTATCAGAAAGTCTCTAATCAATGGTTTCCATTTAAAAAATGCATGTTTGGTGTGTAACTCGAAAATGATTTAAGCTAGAATAAATTCGAGTACGCAATTGAATTGCATATATAAAAATGCACAAAAAATGTTTTGGTTAAAATAAAAAATATTCACAAACAAAAAAGTTATGAAGCTTTAAAGAAAACGGCATAAAACGAAAAACACTTTGTATCTCTCAAACGAGACGAGATATTGAACTGCTGTTTAGACCATTGAATTTGTGTCAAAAATCGGGCCAAGGGTACCGACCACGATTTTTCCCTATCAATTCGCGAAATACCTGATACCTCCCAATTTCATCGAAAATAGGATACGCTGCTAGTATCATATTTGGTGTTATTGTTACAGGCAACAAGGATTCTGTTTTTTAAGTCTTCAATATTTGTTCCAGAAATAGCGTAAACTTTAGATTTTAAATATCCCCAAAGAAAATAATTTGAACACATTTTATAAGAAATAATTTAGGTTATTGTATTTCATTTTACTAAATGTGCCAATATCTCAAAAAACTGTCAAGTTTAGATGCCATAATGTCTAATAAAACTTGTGTTCAATTAACCACAGAAACTAAACATCCAGCTATATCAGGGTGTTCCATTAAAAATACCAAATACGTTGCAATAGCAAAAAAACATTAACAGGCTTGATCAATTTTTGTCTAACAAATTTTTTAGTAGTTGCTATGGTAACGGAGATACTTTACAAAACTATACCATCAAAAAAAGTCGATTTAACAAAACTGAGTCTGGAGAAAATTTACTTAGTTTCGGTGCAATACGGTCAGGAAGAAATTATGAAATCTTGTGTTTGAACCGCTTAAGCGATTTTCCTAAAATTTGGAACGTTTACATAATTTTACAGGCCAGAAAATGCCACATCAAAACTCTGACAAAAATGAATCCATACGTAGAGGAATTGGGTTTTGTAATAATTAAACATTTTGAAATGTTTATGTCAATGGATAAAAAGAAGGTTTATTTATCGGTTGTAGATTAAGTGACTTATTTCCCAAAAAAAATTTAGAGGATTTATACGGGGTCATCCCCAAAGTCCGCACCAAATGGAAAACTTATTTATTATGGGTTTTTCGATAAAAAGTTATTCTTTATAAAAGTTTGTGCATCCTCTAAAACTAAAAATACATCAACAAAATGTGGCGTAAGACGCGCAATGTACGAGGTGCATTCAAAATTTTAATTTTGAGTCAAGAGTAAAGTGACCTTATTTCAGTAAATATCAAAAAAATTTATTTGAAAAAGTTGTTCATCATTAAAAAATACATTAAGATTTGAAGTTTGTAATTTACAAATTGCCCAATTATTGTGCTAATTATGGCCAATTTTTTATTCATTAGAAAAAACTTCAAAATTTTTGGTGCAAAGTTCTTTTGATATTTTGTTGAAAATTGCTCAAAACAAGTCAGTATCTTAACAAGAATATCATTTTCAATAATATTGAGGCACTAAACATCCAAATTAAATTACATCTCAGTATGATGTCCATCCCGCAACATGCACAGTTAAAATTTCTCTTAGATGGCCATGACTTCAAATCTTGATGTTTTTTTTAATGAAGAACATCTTTTCAAATAAAATTTTTGATATTTACTGAAATAAGGGCACTTTACTCTTGACTCAAAATTAAATTTTCGAATGCACCTCGTATATTACGCAACATTTCGCAACATTGTGGTGGTGCATTTTTAGTTTGAGAGGATGCACAAACTTTTATAAAGAATAACTTTTTATCGAAAAACCCATAATAAAGAAGTTTCCCATTTGGTGCGGACTTTGGGGATGACGCTGTATCTGATGAACAAGGTGGCCACGGTTCTCCGTCTATGGATTGATTTTTGACACAATTTCGATATGATTCTTTTTGACCCGTAAGCGTATCAAAATTTGTCAAATTCGTATGAGCCGTTCAAGATTTTTGAAAAAGAACAAAATTTTCAACAATAATGCTATCAATTAGTAAAATGCGGTTTTTGCGAAAAGGGTACAATTTATCCAATGTTATGTAGAGTACCATAAGTCACTTAATCTACATTTGATAAATAAACCTTCTCTTAGGGACGCTCTGTATATATGGATTGTAGAATAGTAGACTCTGAAACAAGGTTAGAATGAAAATTTGATACATGTGGAAGACCACGAGTAGGTTGAATTTTCATTCTAATCGAGCAGCAGACAGTATTTTCTCTACGATCATATCTGATTCAACTCGATCCTTCAATCATTTTATAAAATTTAAATTACCTAATACTTGACATCTAAAACGTTGCATTTACGTTGACAAACAGTTCAGAAAATCATGGCTGTATAATTATTTTGTTGACAGAATATTCATTCTGTCATTTGTTATTGAATGAAAATACATCCAAAGCTATAAGAAGCAAGTGTTTCAGAATATAATATATAGTATCTCGCCATTAATTCATAATGAAATTTAATTTTGTTTTACAACAGAAGATGGCTATTATCTTATATTAGTCAAAACAAGTAGTGTTCTTTTTCTAATGGTCTGTTTAATAGTTTTACGACAATACATGTTTACAATAAAATGTATGAAGAAATCTAAAAGTGTAGTTTAAATCATGAAATTTTCATTAATTAAAGTTAAAGATAATGGGACACTACCTATACGACATGAAAAATGATTTTCTTAGGCGACCATAACAAAAAAGTGAATTTTTAATACTTACTACTCAAAAGCCACCGAAAAATGTGTTTTCTGGCAGCTTTCATTATTGGCCGTTCTAGAGTGGCGCCATCTATCGATATTTTCTCAAATTACATATCATATCGACGTTACCGCCAATATTATATTTTTCTTTCAGAGTTACAAATTTTTGATAACAATCTTCGTATGAACCCTATTTACAATTAAAGTCGCAAAAAAATGTTTGTGTGCACCCTTCCACAAAAAATGTTATTTCGTCCTCGTTTAATTCTTGGCCCATGTTTCGCCTCCGCTATTAATCTCAAACTCGGTCGAAAAAGATGAACTTTTGGCTTTGATACACAAATAACTATTTTAGTACAGCACATAAACTGTAAAACATAGATACCAGTAAATTTTCGTTCGCATAGTAATAATAAGAAGAATACAAAGGTGTCCTGATATTCCGTGTATATAGAGCTACTGTAGGTTTCTGGGACTAAAATATGCAGATTTAACTCAAATTACCTTAGTCCAAAAGTTTATAGTTTCCGAAATACAGAGTGTCAAAGTTATTATTTTTTATTACTTTGTCTTGGATAATTTTTTTAATAGCTAATATTTGCACGAATTCGGGAACTCGGTGGTCTTTAATTAAATAGCAAATTCGCCAATGCCTTCCTTCAGAGTTTATCCGAGCTTAAAACTGGTCCAAATTAATAATTGAGCGTGTTTAAAGGCCAACGGGCAAACAACAATAATAAATTTAAAGGCCAAAGGGTCAACAACAGAAATAATGTAAAAGCAAACTGGCCAAGAAGATAAATGATAAAGTAAAAAAGATAATCACTTAACTTAAGTGGTTTTGGTTTCAGAATAAATGTGTAACACGCTCAATTATTAATATGTTGAGTTGAGGGAGAAAAACGTTGGAAATTCTATTGTCTATAGCTTTAGTTTGAACCATTTTTCTCTCAAACGCAATTTCATTTTCGCTTTGTGAGAGTGAGAATTTTCAACTCGTTTAAATTCGATTTTACAAATTGCTTCGCGGTGCACATTTTCTTATAAATATGGATTTTTTCCCTACAACGTAACTGATTTTTACTCCACATTTTATAAATAAGATGTCAGGAAAATCATTTTATATACCGGGTCAATAATTTAAAACCGAACATAGGGAAATTATTATAGCTCCCAAACTAACTTAAAACATTTAAAATGACCCCAATCAAAATATAATTTTTTCATCTAATTTACTAAAAATTTATGAATTTGTAACTTCAGTTTTTATTATTTTATTCTAAATTTACAATACATCTTAAATTTAAATAAGGTGTTCAAAAACCGGCCATTATGTATTAAACAATATCCTACCCTAATATAAAATTCATTTTTCACATTGGACAATTGTCAATTGGTTTATACGCTCACATGTTTCAACAATTGCATTCCTCAAAGAATACAACTCAATTATTAGGTAAAGATATGTTGTAAATTTTAAATAAAGTTGAAAATGCATAAATTTGTAGTAAATTAGATGAAACATATTTATTCTTTTCGATTTGTGTTATTTTAGACGCTCTAAGAAAATTTGAAACAACAGTTTGCGGGTAACTATTTCCTTATGTTAAAGTCCTATTATCGGTTTTGAAGTATTCACCCAGTATAATAGTGCAGATCTGATTAGATTTTGGGCACAATCAATCAAGCCAAAGTGGTCGTTAACCTACATAGATTTTCTAAATCTTAGAATATTTACAAAAATATTTATTTTACACATTTTTTTGTGTTTTTTTACAACGAATCCATAGTTTCCATACGTTCTTTGATGTTTATTAGTATCGGGGCGATGTGGAGTTCTGCGTTAAACGCTTGTTTTTATAGATTTTCGATGTCTCACACATTTCTATTGGTCACGTCGGATTTTCTTTTGTAAACTATTATTTCTTGTATGGTCAAACTGAAAATATTTTTTGAAGACCTATTTTCGAACACATCATCCATTCTAGAATCGATTGCGACAAAATATACTTAGCAAGCAAAATCAGTACCTATACTATAAATTATACTCTAGAGACTAGCAATAATATAGGAAATATTTCATATTACTAAGTACCGCACCAAAGATTTTAAGAAGGTAAATATTTTCAAATTTTGATCATAAAACAGTAATTTTTGGTAGTAACAGTTTACGAAAGCCAATTTTAGATGGAAAAAATAACTGGCACAGTTGTGGGGCTTTATTAGATTCGGGTAGTCAATTTAGTACAGTAACAACCGATAAGGTAAAAGAATTAATCTTGAAAAGAGAGCCTTGCAATCAAAATATAATCGGAATTAGAAAAACTTCTTCAAAATCTCGATATCAAACAACACGTACAATTTTGGATAAAGTAACTGCTGATTTGCCTCAATTAAATGTATTCAAATTAAAGCTACCAAATAATGTATTAGCGGATAAAAAATTCAGGGGGGACCTGTATCTACACTGTGGCTCAATGGAAATCGGAACACTCCCATAAAATTTTTATTTTACATCCGATTTTTTTTTAAATTGTAGAGCGTTTAAAACTATACTTAAGGACAAATTAACACAATTTTCTTACAAAAACCAAGACCTACTGCGTAATTTTTCAGGGATGAAAATTAAAGAAATTGTATTCGAAATTTTTTTTTCAAAAATTCAACAAATGGCTAAATTATGAATCATATTATTCTTATGAATTTATTTGTTTTGATGAAAGCGAGAGAAAATAACTAGTTATACTATAATAATGTATCATAATAGTTTTAAACGCCTTATAATTGAAAAAAAAATTAAAAGCGGACAATGAATATAAATTTTATAGGAGTGTTCCTCTTTCAAGTCAGTATATTAATTGGAGCAGATTTAATAATGAACATGAATGTTATAAAATATGAGAGTTACAGAATAAAAAAAAACTAAAATTGACATAAGAAAAAAACGTACGCACTAACAATTCAATTAATGTAAGGGACATTTTGTATCACCATGGTACACCCGTGGCTTTAAATAAAGCCCACACCTTCATAAATAACCATAACATTTGGACATTCCTGTGACATAAAGTGCTTAGTGAAGGTAAAGTGTTTACAATTTTGAAGCGTGTACTTAATTCTCTAACGGGTTTCTTTATCTTGCTTGTGTTTATATTACAGGCATTTCAAAAACACAATTAAAGTATTTTTTGGTCTTAATAGGTATTTTTGGGAAGGTTAACTTTGAAATTTCTATACATTATTCAAAATTATTGTTTTAATTTATGTTGCATTTTACATTATTTCATCCACTTCTTTTATTTGTGTTTGATCTTGAAATATTATATATATTTTTGGAAAAAAATGATTTAGACATAAAATCAATTCATGATAAAACCATTAATATAATACTGTGTTTTTTGTATTATTTCAAATATTTTTTGAGACTTTTACAGATTCTTATTAAATGTATTAATTGTATTATAACTTTGATGATAAAATTCTGTCGGTAAGGATCTCACAAATATTCCTTGGGCGAAAGTGTTCCCAAATTCTACTTGCATGTTGCATCAACGCCTCAACAGTCTTTTCTCGAATGCCATTATATTCATCGTCGTTCCATTCTCTAACAATGTTCCTCCATAAATTCTCAATAGGATTTAGATCCGAAGACTTACTGGGCCAATTTAACAATTCGATGTTTCCATGATTGTCGTTGAACCAATCCGTCACTCGCCGTGCTGTATGAAAGCTACAATTATCATGAAAAAAAATAATTGGCCCATCTCGCTCCTCTTCCGGGTATAAAATGTTTAAGGTAGGTAGTATCACATTTTCTAAAATTTCGATATATCTATGTGAATTAAATGCTGGAGGAGACACTTGCACTAATTCCCCAGGTCCGGCTCTATGCATCCGACCCCAAACTTCTGCAGATTTCTACACTTGTTGCTAATAGACAGCGTTTCTTATAACGCTGGTTGTTAGGCCGTCATAATGTAACAGGTGCATCCTGTGACGAAGAAAATGTAGACGATTTTCGGTATGTTGCGGAGAGAGTGTAATTTTTTTGGCAGATTTTCGGCAGATAATAGCATTTTCTTGCAAACGTCTTCTAATTGTTCTGGTACTGCAAGGGATTTGCAATTGCTCTTTCAGTTGAACGGAAGTAGTAAAAGAAATTTGTTGTATAAGATTTACTATTTGTTAATTCTTCTCCACCTTCTTCATAACGATCTCTCCATCGTCTGATCTGCCTCCTCTAAAATTGCAAGAATATTTTTGTTAACAACATAACTACCTTTTTAATTGAGAAAATCACTTACAGAGATATTACATCGGCGAGACACTTTACTTATTGAAAGTCCAGTATTTAATAAATTCCCCTTTCTAACAAAGAAGTTTCCGATTGCCCTAATTACCGGGGCATTGTGACTGTCACAACTAAAATTTTAACGTCAGTTTCACTCACATTTTTGTATGAACAGGAAATTAACAATTTCCGTATACTTAAAGATTTTTTTGAATAGCATTAGTAGTAACATTTACCCATGTAGCTATAAATATTGGCTACACGTTGGCTTTATATTGGTCCAATAATTGAATGTTGGCAAAGAAAATTTTACATTCAGCCAATATCGGACCAATATCACCAAACGCTAATATTGTATAAAATATATTCAGCCAATATTGGCTGAATGTAGAACTACTAGATTAGTTCAATATACAGGTTGAGTATAGACCCAATGTTGAACTTAATTAAACAAATTAAAATTGTTAAATGTAAATAGATTTGTTTATATTTTTGCATTATTTAGTATTATATTTTTAGTGGCAGCACAATCTATTTGAAAAATGTGTAATATCAAAGATCATTGGCGAAGCTTTAGCTACCGCTGGAAACCAAGAGATCGAGATGGTGGGATGAAGGAAAGACAAAATTATGTAATTTGATGTATAATCCTAGTATTCCTTTTTCTGGACTATATTAATTATTTGAGTAAATTAAGCTGATGCGATTTATGATTGAAATGAAATTGGTCCAATATTATTTTACAAGTTGGCGTAACACTGAATCAATATATTTTGTAATATTGGACCAATATCATTTCTAATGATAAACCAATATAACTTATCAATATTGGTACGATATTGCACTTTGTCTCATTCATATATTGGTCCAACATAGAAAAAGATTGAACCAACATAGGGCCAATATTGCATAGCTAATTGGGTAGTGCCGTACTATTATTACATACAATGAAGGGATTAAACCATTTAAGTTAATGATTTTAATCAGGAAAATTTTTTGTGGTATGAATAAGTAAATGCACTGTGAAATAAAACGCTTTCCGACATACGTCCGCGAAGCTTAATTTACCGGACTTATGACGTAAAATACTATTACGATACTGACTATTCAGCTTTATTTAAGAATTATATACTCTTTGGTATAAGCAATCTGCAGGGAGCACAATAGGACATACTTTAGAAACTAAGGCATTTATAGAACATTGTCGAAAATGTGCAAGATATTTATAAGAATTGTAATATTATAATACTTTCAAACTTATTTCGAAAACACTTTAAATGAAATTATAATTGTAGATATTGTTACGGATATATTTTCAAAAAGTATACCAATCTTAATTAGTACTAGTACTAACACTAATAAGACCTACGCATTATTCGTTTCGCAACATACAAAAGAGTCGGAATCGCATTAAGTAGTAATTAGTAATTACTGTGCTCAATGTCAAGTCCTGCAATAAGGGATTTAGGATAAATGAAAATGCACAATTCTTTTGTTATATTGTATACACATAAACAACTAACTGAACAACAAAAATCTACCTGAATTAAGTAAGGCATGTACGAATCAAAAATGTAAAATCGCCTTAAGGCCTGGGCTTTACTTAAGTCCAAGAGTGTATAACTATTTAGAATTTTCAACACGCTTCTTTTTGAAGAGAGTCGTTTCGTTAGAAAAGAACGTAACCAAAACTGGATAACCGTGGAAGGAAACGAAAAACCTCTGAAATTCGTACATAAAGAACCAGGGCCGTAGCCAAGAGGTAGCGTCGCCCAACCCGCCAAAATTTTCGCCCGACCTACAGCTTCCTAGGGGAAAAACTATTATCTTATTAAATTTTAAATTATGAAATAATAGAATATAAACTAAATTTGAAGGAGGAAAACCAAATTATTTGTCTATTTATAATCTATAGGAATTTTCGGACAATTACGTCAAATTGTTTTTACGATATTTTAGTTGCACAGTTCCACTATGGCTACAGTACAGCGTGAATCAAGGGAGTAGAGTGGCTGCACTGGCAGCCGCTCAGTCAAGGTTGGCGGGGTTGGCTGACCTTGACTTGATGCGTTTGCGCGACTACGCGGCAACCCTAGTAATAGCCCGGTTGCTATGGCGACGGCTCATGAATCATCAGCTGTCTGTACACAAGCGCTATTACGACAACGTCTAGTTCACTGTTCATTGCTTACTAGTTCATTGCAGGGCCCGCCTGCTCTTGACATCGATGATTAGTGTATTGTGTATCGCGCAGTTCGGGACTAAAGTGTGAATATTTTAAACTATTTTCAGCAGTTAATTGGTTGAAGTTGTTTAGTGGTTCTTACTAAGTTCGTCATGGATATTCGTAATTATTTTAAGAATAAACCTGTGCCTCCTCCTTGCGATTTCCCGCGAGAACGTTGAAGAAGACGTACGTTAGTGACGTACAAATTGAAAATAGTACCAGTAAGAAAGTTAGCTCTTTAAATGCAAGTGAAACATAAAACTCCACTCAGATTATACAAAAAGAGCTATAGTCCGTTCAGTCTCATCTGGCGGTTATAGGATTATAGTGTAGGACGTTCGTTTTTTGTGTTCATTGTTATAAATCACGCCCTTAAAATACTTTCCATTCTATGCTATAGAAAAGAGAAACAAAGATAGTTATACACTGTCTCAGAGGTAGTGCGTGCTATTCTTGACAGTGTATTCAAACTTGATTTTTAATAACTAGGTAATAGAGTCCAATTTTGAATGACCGACGAATTGTCTACATCTTACAAATAATCCAGAAGTTCTCAAAATTCTACTCGATTTTTACTCCACATCATAGTATACGATGGGAAGTTATGCGACGATTTCTAAACCGAAAATTTTAACCCTCTTTTTTTCACTTTTTCCGACGAAGTAGAGTTAGTATGTTACAAAGAAGCAAAAAAATTTTGTTTTTATGCCGACCGGCCGTCCGCACGTATGTAAACAAGATTCCGGCTAAACCACAAGTCCGATTTTCATGAAACTTGGCATGTAGATGTTATTTATAAATGCCCAGATCTGATTAATTTTTGGGCCTAATCCATCCAGCCAAAAGGGTACATCACCCCTACATAGACTTTCTTATTTCTAAGGAGTAATTACTGAGATATTTGTTGTCACGTGACATTAATAGTTTTAATTATATAGTGAAAGTACTCTTTATTTTGAAATTCCATAACATTAATAGGTGTAATTATAATAATGTCATTCTAGTAATTAAGTATCGATTGCTGTGATTATTCTTGTTATTATTATTTATTGTTAATTGTTAGTTGTTGGTGTAACTTATACAAGTGCGGTTGATTTAATTCAAAATTTTGCAAGATGCCAAAGAAGTTGACAAAACAATGCCGTGAGTTAGTGCTAAACGTGTTTGACTATTTTTCTGAAGAAAAACAAAGCGGTGGTCCTCTACTATCTGTATTTGCAGTTCAGCAAAGAACAGCGGACTCGTTACAAATTTCACTCAGAACCGTACAAAGACTGTGCAATCTAAGAAATGAATGTGTTGATTTAGAACCAGTAAAAAGGAAGATAAATAAAATCCGTTCTATCGATCTACCAGATAGTAAAAACAAACTATTCGTGAGTTAATTTACGAAATGTACGTAAAAAAGAACACGTTTCCTTAGATTCTCTATTGGCTTTAATCAAGACGAAAAGTGTTTGTGAAATAAAAAGAACTAGTTTATCTTATTTACTAAAGCATATGGGTTTCCAATTTAAGAAAACAAACCATAGACTCGGTTTATATGAACAAAGTCATGTTGTGTCCATGAGGAACGTCTTTTTAAGAAAATATTTAAAAATGTCAACTCCAAAAATTCAAAGCAGTTTGTTTTTTGGATGAAACATGGGTGTTTAGTAAAGGAAATTCTAAACGTAGTTGGCAGGACGCAAGTTCGAAGAGTTTAGAACAACCAGCCAAGACATCAAATGGTAAACGTTACGTAATTGTTCACGCGGGTAATATAAATGGATTTGTTGAGGGAAGCAGTTTAATTTTTGGCACACAAAATAAATCCTACGATTACCACGATAACATGAATTCTGAGTTATTTGAAAAATGGTTTGAAGAATCTGTACTGTGGCGACTAGAAGAACCGTCTATCATTATTTTAGATAATGCAAGCTACCATTCTAGAAAAACTGACCAAAAACCCTCGACTTCCTGGAATAAAAACCAGATTATTGATTGGTTGCTTAGTAAGAATATAGAATTTGAGTATTCTATGTTGAAAGCCGAATTACTTGAAATAGTTAAAAAAAATGCAACCGAAGATGGTAATAAATACGTCATCGACAATTTAGCTTTGTTTTATGGTCACGAAGTCCTACGTTTGCCCCCGTATCATTGCCACTTCAATCCAATTGAATTGGTATGGGGCATTTGTAAGGAATATTATGACAAATGTATTGGAGCTACATCTGGAAGAGAAGAACACGTTCTAAGTACTTGGAATGAGGCCCTGAATAAAATAACCGCTGATACCTGGAGAAGATGTATCCAATACAATAAAAGACACTTTCGACCGCGAAAAATAATTGATGAAGTACGACCTCTGATTTTTACGGTCAACGGTGAAGATAGTGAAGACGAAGACATTTTTGATAATTTAAGTGACTCGGATGAGGATGTATAATTTCTTTATTTATTATTATTTATATTCTATTTTAAAACAGCAATTACTGTCACACCGCATTGAAATATTGGAAAACGATCCAGTAATTTTATTGTATTACGTTTTAGAATTCGTTTTTATATATAAATTTATTTCATATGTTTTTGTACGTTTCACATTTTTTAATTGGTTTGCTCACAAATCAAGTAAAATTGCTCTTTGTACTAATATTCCTAATATATATTATACTGTTTACAGTGCATTTTTTATTGCAGGCAGAAATATTTTACAATAATTAAAAATTATATCAAATCTTAACTTTTTTTGCATTTATAATTAAAAAAATACTTTTCTCTGTGTAAGGATATAATAATACTTAAATAAAAAATCGAGTAGAATTTTGAGAACTTCTGGATTATTTGTAAGATGTAGACAATTCGTCGGTCATTCAAAATTGGACTCTATTACCTAGTTATTAAAAATCAAGTTTGAATACACTGTCAAGAATAGCACGCACTACCTCTGAGACAGTGTATAACTATCTTTGTTTCTCTTTTCTATAGCATAGAATGGAAAGTATTTTAAGGGCGTGATTTATAACAATGAACACAAAAAACGAACGTCCTACACTATAATTCTATAACCGCCAGATGAGACTGAACGGACTTTAGATTTAACTAATACACAGGTTGTATTAGTTGAATACCCAAAATAAAGTAATAATCGATGTTTTCGCGTAGTATGGTATAAGCAGTTTAAATGTCTCTTATCATTCACCCGAAATTCAAAACTCAATAATTGAATGTAGGGCAGATGAAGTTCGAAAAAGTGTTGTTGAAGATGTAAACAGTGCAGATGTACCATGGTTCACGCTTCTAGAGGAGGGTACTCGTGACAAAAATATTGCTGTTGCATTGCGGTATGTAAAAGAGGGCCAGGTAAAAGAATCATTGTTACAAATTGTAACAACAACAGATCTCTACGCTAAAATATTTACAGAAACTACTCTGCAAACACTACAGAACAATGATATTGATCCCTCTTGTATGCTGAGCCAATGCTACGATGGAGCCAGTGTTATGAGCGGCGTAAAAGGAGGAGTAGCCGCTCTGATACAAAAAGATTTGGGAAAAAACATCCCTTATGTGCATTGCTATAACCACTGCCTGCATCTTGTTTTGGTTAAAACAATATCTGAAGTCCTTCACATGAAACTTTTTTTTGATCATTGTGGTTTCATACATAGCCTTTTCCATTAACAGAAGTGCAAGCTATCTATAAATAGAAAACCATTGTTCATCTTTTGGAGCAAAGGTGGTCGGGACATTACAATATAACAAAAGTTATTTATTCAAATTATGAAGAAATCATTCGCGTACTTGACAGTATGGCAGCAGGCAATGAGAAATTTGATGGCGAAGATATTGCCAAAAGTGTTAGAACAAAAACAATTATGGTTTCACTGGAATTCAGATTTTGCTTATGTTTTCGCAAACAACTTCTCGAGATGCTACATCCAGCTGATGCAGTGCTACAAGCACAAATCTCTAGCTTAAAAGATGGCCTGGAAATTGTAACTTCAAAAATTAGAGAAATGAGAACAGATTCAAACTAGTCATCGTTGATGGAAGAGGCTCAAAATCTAATTCAGCTGGAGGCTGCCGAGAATGATGTCGAGGAATCTAGGTCAAGCACCAATGCAGGAAAAGGAAAACGAAAATACCGCAGCTCCAGGACAATGGAGAATTTTTTTGTCATTTCAAAACTTCCAGCAGTTTGGTGCAAACGAGTAGCCCACGACCCTGACTCAGTGCCCGATCCCCCAATGAAATGTGAATTTTTTGAATCCATGGACATGGTACTTTCTGAATTGGATGCAAAATTTGGAAGCAAAGAGGAAGTTTTGCTGGCTATTGCAGGTGTTGAGGAATTTCATCGCTCAAAACTAAGCCTCTTGCAGAATTAGGTAAGTTCATTCTATTAGTTGTAACTACTCTCGGAGAAAAAAAATAAAGATACCCGAGTTTAAGCTTATACTGCAGCTTGACCGTTGGACATGAAAAATTATGAATAATATCACTTGTTTATAAATTTACTTCGGCGTTTATTGATGTTAGTTTACATTTTTGTTGTAGAATTTATCTTAGGTTATTAGATGGTTAAACAAAAAAGGGTAGGTTTTTTGGTGTTTTTAAACAAAGCTTGATTTGAACCTTTATAACACAAGAGCCACTAAGCTTATCTGTTTTAAAAATTAGATTGTAGCTTTAAATACTTAAAAGTAAAAATTGTGATACAAATTAATCAACTGGCCGTGATATATCTTCCTCTGTTCCAGGCTTCGAGGAAATTTGCCCCGGTGTAGAGTTTGGTGGAATCCAAGCTTTAAAACAGATCATTACCTCCGTTCCTTCCTGAGTACAAGTAGTTTAATGAAAATCACAGTAACTTTTTTTCTATTAGTGGAAAATTTCTGAAACTTTCGTTATAACTTTTAAAAGTTATCAAATTTTGGTGAACATAGGCTAAATGAGTTTTATGTTATATGGGGCCAAACTCTAGCGAAAAGAACAGAAAACATCAATATTGATAAAGTTTTACTTAGCTTTAACGCAAAAAAAAACAGGAGGTTGCAATTATTTTAAAAACAAAAACCTTTTCTTGATATTGTGTTGGTTGGTTCTTGTGCAACGGAATATGTTTATGTCATTATATTATAATTCCGAAATAATTAAAAACTTTTTCTCAAGATTTGTGTATTTAATAATACAATAATTCTTGGAAATTTATTTATTTGCTTGTCGGCAGTGGCAGTGTACAAGTTAAGGCTGCTCGCCAAAAAAAAATTTTTTGATAAATTTGTGGAAATTTCATAAATTCCTAATTTTTGGAATCGCGGATAAGTAACCGAAACCAGGTTCAACGTTGCAAATTAAGTGTATTGATTGTGATACAGTACTAGAACTTTTTGTTTTTAGGCACGCTCCTCCTAAAATACTGATCGCTTCTCCTAGTCCTCAATCCTGACTACGGCCCTGAAAAGAACACAACTAAAATAAATCTTTTACATGTATTATACGTATTCATAAGATACTCTCTAAAACGAAACAAAAAAAATATTGTATTGACAATGGAAATAGTTAAGTGTCTGATTCTATTGTCTGACGTATATGACATTTACGGTGCGTCATATGAATAAGTTAAGTTAAGTTATACGTCAACATAATTAAATATACAAATAAATCGTTAATTTGTGTAAATTAAATTAATTTCGATAAAATTAACTTTGATTCGAACTTTATCAACAAAAAAATATACTTCCATCTCTTCAGTTTTATTATTATCATTTAAATTTTGTTTGCGTCTATTAGTAAGGTAATAATAACCAAAGCTTTTTAATAATTTTTAAAATAAATATATGTGGTAAACTTAGTTTGTGTTGATGGTTTGTCAAAAAAGAGTAAAGTCTTTCATTTATTTTCTTACCTCAAATTGAAGTCGCCTAATTTACGCCAGATAAGCAAAATATAGAGTATATTAAAATTAAATGTCTTATTGAACACATATGAACACCAGAGTAAAAATCTCTATTGTGCGGAAATAGCTTTTTTTGAGAATAAGTATAAACAAAAAATACTTTCATATGGTAACAATAATAATTGTCATGCGACTCAGTGGCAGGTTAAAATGCTTGTCGCATTATTTTGTATTCGCAATTAGCATTTAAAAAAAATTAGTTCGGTAGAAAACGACGTAATTATAATTTCAAGTTTCTAATTAACAAAAAACCTAAAAGGCGTTTTTCGATTCATCTGATTAACCTACTCAGAGAATCATTTGAGAACCTACCACGATAACAAAAAATGCAGTCTGTGGAACCCACGACGGTCGTTGCTTTCATCAGATGCCACTGACGGAACCAACAGAAGTTAGTGATTTTCTTGAGATTGATCTATTATGTGGACAATTGATCCAGAATTGCTCGCAAGATCTTAATTCTTATTGTTGTCATTCACTTCAGAGTTTGTTGGGGAAGGAAGATTCGACACTCGTTGTTTCTTCGTCCATCAAGTATGGTACTAAAAAGGTTAATTACTTTTCATACTTTGGTAATCGTATTTTACTCCTGCCACTTTTCAATTATCGACTTGGAGAATCAACAATTCAATCAGTATGTTGTTGTTCAATCGATGGCCGTTATCAATTTGTTCGCTTCGCAGAATGGCGAGTAAACAGCCAAACAATTATTATTAATGCACAATTCACAATAGTCCACAATACAGAAGAAGTTAACAATACAGAACAAACACTGCAAGGAAAAAACTATGCCAGCGTAAGCACGAAGTGCGTAAAAATATCTAAGTTCATATCTGCATTCACAAATTTAGAATAAATTAACCCTAATTCGTGGATCGGTAGGAACTATTTATTAGTGTTCCTACATTGGAGGATTTCACAACGATGGCATTAAAATAAAGTGCTGAAATTGACATCCATTATGAAATTTACTTAATGCAGTTTTTTGACCCATCCCGATCAGCAATAAACAAGACGAAAGAATAAGTTTACCTGCAACGATGTGTAGCTAGACTTTCATGAAAATTTAATATGAAATTCGAACTGAACTAAATAGTTTAATATTAGGGAAAAATTACGAAAATTTTGAACGAAAAAAATAATACACTATAAATTGCAAATGGTCTCGTTAGATAAAAATGGAGTATAAAAGTAAGTAGTTTTGGAAAATAAAAAAAGAAACATATAACTCAAACTTGACTTATTGAAAACTGCTACAAAGAAAAGAAACCATAAAAAAGTTATTGTTGTACAAGATGTGTCTTGACGATAGCATATACTCCTTGTTCACTAAAGTTTTCAAGTTCACAATTTTCATATTTGCAAAACTGAGCAATATGGTGAAATATTGCGTGAATTTTCGGAATTACATTAATTCCAAGTCCATTAAAATCCTTCTGAAATTGTTGAATAAAATATTCAAAATTATCAACCAAACCGTTACCAAAACAAGATTTTACAACTGATTCCAAAGAACATAACATTTGACATATTTTACACAACCAATTGGACAAAGTGGCCGTAGAATATCAACTTTCGACAGTAACTATCTGCAAGAATTTCCATTAAATGAACCTCCACAGTAGGCTTGTCGTTCAGTATGACAAATTTCCGTCCATTTCTTACAAATATCTGGGAAATCTTTCAGCATAGCCTTATATATGGTGTTATCGGCGCCCATCATTAAATGCAGTTCAGGGGGTGAAATAATTTTCAAAATTTCAATATCTTAATGTGATGACAAAATAATGGAAGGAAAAACTCAATTAGCAAATTTCTTCAGATCAGTCCTGTTTTTTCCCGAGTAAGACCATTTATTGTAATTCTCTAAGTTGCTCTCCAATGTTTTTAAAGTACCTATTTGGGACAAGAGGTATTTATCAACTCCTGTAAGAAGTAAAGTTTTAAATCTGTGATAATATAGAATTTATATATGTCGTTCAACTTTAATAAGTTCCATAATTGGCATTTCTTCGTTTATTCTATTATTTACGTGTTCTTTATACACGAGATGTCGTAAGACACACATTTCACTTTCCATAATTTCTTTACATTATGTTAGTTTGCTTGTACACCAGGCAGAATACCGACAATAAAAAGCTGTTTAACGCCAAAATCCTTTTTAACTTTTCTGCCATAACTTCCCTGCTTATTTAAGGAATAAACATTTCTATCCTCTTGAAGACTTAAACACATTTTTTAAATCCCCCCCACCCCCACCCCTCCATCAAATTTTTTTATGTTATTGCAAAACACTGTAGGTTTAGTGACAGTAAGTTTTACATTTCGATTAACTTCTTCTGTACAGTCTATTTTTGCTATTTCAAAAAAGTCATCAATAGAGCAATAAGTATCCGTAGTTTTCTTTTAATATTTGATTCTATCATTTTCTTCCCCGTGGTTTTAGGGAGTTTTGACGATAACTTTGGTGTTGTTCTTAAATCCAAAGAAGATTGTATTTTTGAAAACTATGCTGAAACTATGGAGAAAGGCAGTAACTACTAACCAACTAATTTGTGGCAAATCGACTTTAACTTTGATGACTTTTGCCGAAGGCTTTCCAAGACAAATGACTTATAAAACCTAGCTTTTCATTAATAAAGGTTCTAGGAATTTAGTTTCTATAACCAAAAATCAAAATAAATGGATTATGAATAAATAAATACACATACTGCTTTTTTCTATTGGTTTAAGTACATCTTTATTCATATTTAAAAGCAGTAAGTGGCATATGCTGCTTATTTGCGTTGTTTTCAAATGTACTGCCTTCTTTCATTGCAAAATGTAATCAATATACAAACGAACACAAAACACAGTTAATAACTAATACATATTTTATTTAGATTTTCTTTTATTACAGGTTTTCTTAACAATTTCGGCGTTAATAGTAACTGGTAAATTTAACCAAAATTCCTTCCTGTTTTCATCCATAAGTCCTAATAAATTTTTAATTATACCGCTCTTTTTCTCTTCAGTTATTCCACATGGAATACTGTGGCAGGCTGGATCTGGAATTTGCTTTTTCTTGTATATGTTCCCTCGTAGAAAATTAAGTGTTTTAAACACACTAGAATTTAGGTCAGATTTTATCTGTAAATCGAAAGAACCTCGACAGACCTTCACTTGGTTAATATTGGACAAAAGTATTTTTCGTTATCTATTGTGTTTCTTTTTGGGCAGAAGAAAATCTTTAAAATCATAAAAATCGTCAATATTCATAACTTTTGTTCTAACCTTTCCACTGTTTGACCTTTGTATTGCTTGAACAAAGTCATTAAAATCTTGGGTCTTTTTTTGTCGTTTTAATGACAACTCTATTTGGTGATGTAGGGAATCGGCTGACATAAACGTATGTCCTGGTTCGAAATAGTTCACCAAGATCGTCTCAGCAGCTATCTTAGATGAATTGACAATATAGATTAAAAATGTCATAAACGCCCAGTTTTTATTTTGCGCCGAACAGTTGTCCAACCAGAATATAAAATGTTCAGCGTCGCGATAATGAAGTGTAAATTGAAAAACGTGCTGATTAGTTCCTCTTTTCCTCTGCCACGGATAGCTTCATGCCAAACAACTGCAACGGGCAGAACATTTTTATTTTTGTACCAAGGGGTACAAATGTTTCGTTGTATGAAACGAGTCTTTGTGTGAACAAGACTTTTTAAAGTTTTCCATTCTAGGCAGCATTATTATCTTTTCTAAGTCTGCCGAAACACATATAGTTTTGGAATCATATTCTATAGCTGCGTGTTTTTGATATAAATGTCGCGCAGTATTTGCACGGGTTATATGCTCTGACCATTTTTACATGTATCACATTCTGGATTTAGTTCTTCACGCTTATGGAGATGCAGATCCATCACTTCACAGTGCTCGCACTCTTCGTTTCCAAGTTTTGTAAATCTAATATTTTCTTTAAACAGTATTTTGCGGTAAGCTTCGTACCCACATTTATAATTCGGAAAATTTTCCAAAAGTCATCGTGCATAATTTTACCGTGACGTCGCTAGGTAAATATTTAACTCTGGGTGCATGTTCCCGACGATAATGGGATATTGATGGATTGAACGAATTAACATGCGCCAATATCACTTGCCTATCAAGTTTGTTAGGAGGTGGGTTTTTTCCTCTTTGGTCCTCGTTTGGAATGATAGAACCTGATGCAGATTTATGTAGGACGTTAAAAATCACTTTATCATTCTTCTGATGGTACCCAAGCGTTCCGAGATAAAATGTTTTACAAACATCCACATATTTTCCAGACTCTTGTAATAGTCTGTAACAAAATGTCATGTTCCTTTGCGAATTTTCACCTTTTGTCCTTCTCTTAACTGGCATCCGTGAACACGAATTCAATATGAATTTTCGCTGATCATTCCAAGATAGTAGCCAATAGTTTTGGTGTATTGATTTCCGCTGATCGAAACCTATTAAAATATTGCACCCTTTTTGCATGTTGCTTTGCAGGGATCTCGAAGTGGGTGCTTGTTTCTAGCTTTCAGTTTAGCTCTGTCTTTTCTGCTCATGGTGTGTTTTCGTTTTTTAATGTTTCTCTTTACGGCATTTTGGAATTCCGACAACGGCATGTCATCATCTGAGCTTGCTTTACCAGCTTCCACCGAGACTTCCACGGAGTGTGATTCTGCATTGTCTGCTTCATTATCCAGAATATCAGGGTGTATATTTTCTTTCTCTGCTTGATCTGAGTTTACCTTTTCAGCTTCTACCGATACACCCACGGGGTGTGATTCTTTATTATCTCTTTCATTATCAAGAATATTGTTTCGATTTGAAAATTGAGCTCCTTCTGCTAGCACGTCATAATTTATGTCTGTGAGAAGTGTAACATTTGTGATTTCATCGTTTTCATCGTTTTCTAAAGTGTCATGTACACTAGACTCTTCAACATTGTTTGACTCATTTTGAAAATCCATCTCAATTTCTAAGATTTTAAGTCGCTCGTGTTCTTGGGGTTCGATGATTGTTGAATCTAATATGATTGAAGGATTTAGTGTATCCAAATTATCTAAAAAGAAGGAAAAACATCAAACTTCTCACAAACTTTTTGGACTCGGCCAAAAAGTGAAATAATTCCATAATGCACAGGGGTCATAATTTGATCATTTTTGAATTCTCTGTTGAATAAAAATTTTGTGTTCCTACTACAGCAAAAAAACTACATTAATTTTCATAATGGTTATGCGTGTTTCATTCGCTTCCGGTGGTAATTAGTATTTTCAAAAGTTTTATCAAGATGTTCGTTATGTGTAACTAACATTGTTTCGTTGCTAGGGTTACGTTTATTGCAAACGTCGACGTTTTCAAGGATAAATAAGTTATACATTCAAATATTTTAAAAGTGGCTGAATCGAATGCCAACAAATTATATACATTTGAAAAAAGAACAAAGAGATCTTTCATTTAAATTTAAATATTTAAAAAATATAACTCAAATAATTTTTACAATGTTATGAAGTCGATTTTTTATTTCCTCTATTACCAAAAGATACTACGTCAAAAAACCTAAAACTTTTGTATTTAAAGTTTATTTCTATAACTCATAATAAGAGCTGTAGGTGGGAGTCAAAATATAATGAATAACCCTGTACGTTTAATTAAGTTTTTTCTGCCACTATTAATTTTGAATATTCACATAAATAAAAAAATTAGGAAAATGTTAAAAATACTTTGTTGTTGTTTGTTACAATTATTAAATTTTATTCGAAAATGTTATTATTTTTCTTTAATTGTAATTCGCAAAATTATCACTAATACAATTTTTCAAATATATTATTGATAATATACATCGACAGTTGCAAGAACTAATTTAACATATTTATCACTAGAATTTTATAATACTTAATGATAATAAATCAGGCGATGCGCTGTATCAAATATTATTAAATTACCACAAATTATCTTATATTTATTTAATTAACCATTACATAAACAGAAGATAACAAAATTAAAAAACTTAACATTAGGTTTAATCGTAACCTTAGAATGAACAGTGTACAGTCACTATCGTACACGATAAATAGATGTATTAGCAATATAATTGTTTTTAAAAACGATTGCAGGTTTTTGTTTTAGTTTCAGCAACTATAAAATTTTGATGCCAAATATAAATTTTTAGGTTAAGACACTAATTCTAAAATTAAAAAGTAGTTATCTTAAAAATATTGAACTAGACAAAAGCAGATTGGGTGTTTGTGATATGCGTGAAAAAACATATTGATTTCACACAACAACGGCATGGATTTGAAATTTTTTGAACCGACACCAAATGAATAATGAGTTCGATTTGTGTTGGTTGTAAATGAACTCTTTGAGTTCTGGACTGTTACGATTAGAAAATTTTCTTCTGTTTGAACGGGATTTAACAAAATATCAAACAAAACGTAAAACTAATTAATAAGATTAAAAAGTTCACCTTCCTTATTAAATTTTCTATAATATTACCGTGGTTTCAATACCCTAGGGTATCATTTTCATATATCAAATATTAAATACTAAGATCGACGAAAAGAAAAAAACATTATGAAACTGTTGAAAAATATTTATTTATATCATGAGCAAGCCTAAAATTAAATTAAAATGTTTAATAATCGTTACGATTTAGATTTATAAAATTATTTTTCAACAATTTCATAAGGTTTTTTACTTTTGAAAATCCAAAATCTACAGGGTACAGGCATAAAACGCAAAACACTCTGTATCTCCCAAACGAGTCACTTTATCGAAGTGCTGTTTAGACATTGACTTATTTCAACTATTCGTGGAATTCTTCGGATTGCTCTCCAAAAAAATAAATAATTTTAAGTTTTACACTACCTGATTCGATTTTTAACTTTCATGTATTAATTTACTTCTAAATATATTAAAAATAAGAACATACTTGTCTGTATTTATTAGATAATCGTACATAACAGAAAAGAACAATGCCAGAGTCTGTAATAATTATAAAATGCCAATTGCTCTATTTTGTTCCTCTACACTGCCATCAGGCGAATTAAAGTAATTACAAAAAATTGTTCTAATGTGAGTGGCATCATTAGTTCAGCGACTTTCACCTTGCTGTGCCATTTTTGGTAACGTTCAATCATGGGATTGAGTTCCAATAGAACAATGCTTGTGTTCCTTAATAATTGTACTATAATAGTTGCAATAAAATCCGGAGGCCTCCTCCTGTTAAAAAAAATACAATTACTCTTTAACCTTTGCATACAGGAAAGCACCATCCCCGACAAGTGGCACGTGGCAACCACCATATTGCTTCATAAAAAGGGCGATAAAGCGGACTTGGAAAATTATCGTCCCATAACTCTCCTTAGTCATATATACAAGCTGTTTACCAGAATCTTAACAACAAGACTCGAAAACAAATTTGAACTCTACCAGCGAACAAGCCGGATTTCGTTCCGGTTTCGGAACAAACGACCATCTGCAAAGTGTGAAGACCCTCATCGAAAAAACTAGTATAATAGACCCCTGGTCCTTCTGTTCATAATTTCCACAAGGCATTCGACACTATCGAATTGAAAGCTATAATAGATGCTCTGAAGGAATGCCGAATAGATTATAGATACACACAACTAATCTATAATATTTACAAAAACGCTACAATGAAGATTAGATTGCATGAAGCGAGCAACAATATTAACATCGAAAGAGGAGTGAGACAAGGAGACACCATGTCTCCAAAATTATTTATAACCATTTTGGAGCATGCTTTCAAGGGGTTAGACTGGGAAAACAGGGGTATAAACATAGACGGTCGTAAACTGAGTCACCTTCGTTTTGCGGATGATATTGTCCTAACAACCGACAACCAGAGAGAAGCAAAAAAAATGCTGAATGAACTGAGAGAGGCGTGTTCCGGCATTGGACTGAAGATAAACTTCTCGAAGACAAAGATCATGACAAACCTTGTAATGAGCGAGAAAATAAAGATCGATCATACCGACATCGAACTGGTGGAAAAATATATGTATCTAGGTCATGAAATACGAATATCCAGAGATAATCAAACATGCGAATTACAAAGAAGGATCAACCTTGGATGGGCAGCCTATGGTAGACTGAAACATATATTTAAGAGCGACCTTCCCATATGTCAGAAAAGGAAAGTATTTGACCAATGCGTCCTGCCGGTACTCACATATGGAGCAGAGACCCTAACTTTAACAACAACATCCGCCAGAAAGCTGAAGGTGACCCAACGCAAAATGGAGATCAATGCTTGGATTGAGTTTACGAGACCATGTTACAAACCAGGATCTTCGCCGAAGAACGGCGGTAACAGACACCATAGAGAGAGTAACGTCATTGAAGTGGAAGTGGGCTGGACACTTGGCAATAATGGGGGATGACAGGTGGACAAAAAGGCTCCTGGAATGGAGACCGCGCGCCGATAAACGGAGTAGAGGAAGACCACCAACACGTTGGACCGATGACCTGAAGAGAGACCTGACAGACAGGACAGACAAAAGTGGAGGGCCATGAGGGAGGCCTATGTCCAGCAGTGGACGTTGAAGGCTGATTGATGATGATGATGATGAATAGTTGTAATAAAATGACATAGCACTGTACCAATGCACATTGGAAAATTCCATACTGTTTCAAATTCCTTTGCAATGTTCTTCTATTCATGAGTATGTACTTGCTGGCATCTTAATGAAAATTCAATAGTATATACTCACATATTTGTATGTACTAAAACCTACACATGAAATTAATCAATTTCTTACGTTAATGTACTCGGGCATCAGGGTTTCTATAATGCTCTCACAAAGCGTTCGGTACAATCACTCGTTAGAATTAAAATCTCTAAATACGATCCTAAAATAATAGTCTTCAAACATGACTGCGGTTGTCTTGCAAAGATCAAACGCGCCGACGTTAAGTTGTTTCTCTGATAGTATTTGGTCCGAAGCTACTAAATATTCAGATTTTGCTTAAATTTTCAGAGACATTTCCAGTCCAGAATATACTTGTTTTTATATATTTATTTAGACGTTCACTACTCTTGTAAGCAACAAGGTATATGTGGTTGCATATCCATCTACAACAAATACGATCTAGTCTTTCAACATGGCTGCCGTTGTCTTACAAAGATCAAACGCGCCGACGTTGAGTTGTTCCTCTGGTAGTATTACTAATCTGTGATTGTACTAACAAATGCTAAAAAGAAATATAGTTTTGTATGGATACTTTAATTAATATGTAAAAAAATCCTATAAGTCAGTTTGACAGCGAAAAAAGTTTACCGTAACCAAGACTGTAACTTTTAAATCGACAAAATAGTTATTTGTGTAACTTAGTAAAAAGTGCAACAAATATGCTTTCTGCACATGTTGCACGCAAAATTTTTCTACCATTATTGAAAAATAAAAACTTTTCACACTGGTGCAAAATAGTATATTGTATTATACGAGGAGAAAATCACAGTTTTCATGCGAGTGTGTTAGCTGCGCGAGGGTGGTAGCCCGAGCGGTGATAATCACGAACAATGAAACATGATTTTATCCTCAAGTAATACATTATACTTTTTCCACCACCAGTATGTAGTATCTATGAGTTGTAGCAAAATTTAATTTAAGATTTAACTCTCAGTTTGGCAATTAAAATAAATATAACCGTTTTCATGACTACCAATCATTTTTTTATTCTCAATCATTGTCAAGTTTACTTTTTTATTTGAAGTGTAGACGTCGTTTTGACATATTTTCAGGTTAGATAAATAAATGTCAGTTCCAAATCAGCTTTTGCAACTACATTCAGTCAATTGGGGTATATATACCGTTACTAGTAACAAAATGATTTTCTGCAGATGTTTAGATATGACAAATTTTCTCTAGTTGTTTATGGCTACGAAATGTAAAGTTTTCATAGTGGTCGTGGAAAAAAAAATTTACTTTTTGCACGAATGCAAAAAAGTAAAACTTTGGGAACAGTAATTGCTGCAAAAAGTAGTAACTTTTTCCACGATCGTAGAATAGTATATTGTATTACACGAGAAGAAAATCACAGTCTCATGCGAGTGTGTTGGCTACGCGAGGGTGGTAGTCCGAGCGCTGATAATCACGAGCAATGAAACACAATTTTATCCTCAAGTAATACACTATACTTTTTCCACCACAAGTATGTAGTGTCTATAAGTTTTAACAAAATTTAATTTAATAAAATTTAACTGTCAGTTTGGCAATTCAAAAAAATATAGCTGTTTTCATGACTACTATTTCTATTCTCAATAATAAACAATAATTATGAAGTTTACTTTTTTATTTGAAGTGTAGACGTCGTTTTGGCCGTTTTTCAGGTTAGAGAAATAAATATCGGTTTCTAATCAACACGAGCAACCAATCAGCTTTTGCAACTACATTCAGTCGATTGGGGTATACAGGGTGGTCACTTTCAAGAAGCTCACCATTGGGATATTCTAAGCGATGGTAGATACATCGGTTAAATAAGAGAAAAGTCGCACATTTTAACCACCTTTAAGAATTAAAAAATAAAAGTAAGATATACCCACTCATTCTCAATTTATGACAAAAAAAACTGAAAATTGTCATTTTTCTCTTTCTGTTATAACTTTTTTACTTATTTAACAATTTTTATGAAACTTACTAGATTTACATTTTTGACCAGCTGCTTTTTAATAAGACTATCAAAAATTTTGTAGGTTCACTCAAAAGTCGATTTTTAAACGGTAACTTATCCCAATGATGAGCTTCTTACAAGTGACCACCCTGTATATACCGTTACTAGTACTAGATGTTTCAAATATGCTAAATATTCTCTAGTGGTTTATGAGTACGAAATGTCAAGTTTTCATAGTGGTCGTGGAAAAAAAGTTAGTTTCTTTTTTTCTGATTGACACAATATTGACTATTATCACGATATGTCATAACACATTTATATGAAGGGTTCTCATTTTTAATTAAAAAAACAAAACAATATGAAATATTTATTGATTAGGTGATAATAATTTCCAACAGTGCAACACTAATTTTTAGTACTTATTTACGTAAAATTGCAATTTTCAAAATTTCCGCTAAACAGAACAGAAACTTCAATAAAAATGATATTTACAAATTTTAGCAACGCAACTTACTTGGCAACTCATGTTGTGTGCATTGATTCTTATTATTTTTTACAGTTTTTACAAAATATCTGGTCAATCAGAAAAAAATATGAAAATATGTACCACGGTTGCTGATACATTCCTCGGCCTTTGTCCTCAATCTAGGGAAATATTTTAGTTATATTGCCTTAGTTGTAATAATAAGTATTTTAAACTCAAATTACTTGCTGAAAGTAACAGGACTCAACATACTCTGTGACAATTGTCAGTGAAAGTGGCAGCAAACGTTCAATTTTCAAAGAGACACAACCACAACAAAACTCGGAAGAAGAGAATATTGTATAAATAGAATACTTATCAAATTATAAATAATCGGTTTGAAGATTTGCCAAGCGGTGACCTATGAAGGTAAAAATTGGCATTTTAATCGATTTTTTTAACTATGAAACCACCTAAAAAAAGCATGCGTTTAAATATACAATAGATTCATTCAATTTCAAACGCACAACCAGAACCATCCAATACGCATTTCGCATATAATTGTAATTTCTATTTATGAAATAATAAATAATTGAACACTTGAACTAAATTGTTGTACTACATGCAGGTTAAATAAACATAAACGTAACTGACATAGACACTTAGACGGAAGTCCCCCCACCGACTTGTTTTTTGTTGTGCTGTAACAATGTTTTACTTTTTTATTGGTTTTTTGAAATTTGTAATCTGCAAGCACAAATTAACTCCTTGTTTTGTATTCCTGAAAACAATTTGTCCATGCTTGTACCATAGTTCTTGAATTGTTTCTGCTTCCTGTCCTTCCTCGTCCATATATACTTTGTTTTAAAATGATTGATTTTTATTCTTCCAAATAAATAAAAATCAAGAAGTTTAAGATCTGATGATCGGTCTGATGACCGAGATACCCACAATTCTTGACTTATTGATTCGTTCTGCATAAAATAAGTGTAAGTAAGCAATAGTTGTTAGTGTCGTATGTGCGGGTGTGCTATATTGTTGGAAATGTCCTCTTTTTTTATCATGCGTTTCATTACAAACTCTTCTAAAAAAGTATATGATAGTTTTCGACATTAACTGTTTTGTAGAAAAAAGATAGATATTTACATTGTAATAGAAATTCTAATTCTAAGGGGATGTAAAACTTTTTGCTACACAAGCATGTGGGTTCCCTGACTTTCCATGTAGCCTAACAGGTGCCCCATGACCCATAGATAAAAAAATCAAATCTAATTACCATTGAAGTTATTCAATTAAAATTTTTTAGATGTAGTTGGTAGATAACAGTTGCTGTAAGGATGCATATAAAGTTCCTTTTGACAAGTTTCATATTGTTAAGAATTAATTACTACTTCGTATATTTTTGACCTCATACTTCATTTCAGATTTCGTTTCTTCCATTTTCTTTCACTTTACCCTCTTCTTTTATATTTACATTTTTCTCTACATTTTCATTTTATTCCTATGCCTTTTGAATTCTTACAATCTTTAACTCTCAAATTTATAATATATCCCTCTTATTTTCGTTTATTTTGTCCGTTATTTCATTAATTATTTTATACATTTTCATATTTTCCTGTTAGGTATGTGTATATTGGATTCAGGTTTTATTAAAATTTAATGCGCGACATTGACATTATGAAAACTTTGATGTATTCAAATCTAAATGGAAGAAACAAAGATGAAGAAGGAAAACCAAAGCATTATTAAATTACTTTCATCAATTCCCTACAGTAATACTTATTGTATTGGAAAGTTTATTGTTAGATTCCATCGACATCGTATCAAGAAAATCACAGAGTAAAGAAGACTTGGAACATGCGTTATCATAGAAACAAGGTCAATAAAATAAGGGATGAGTGGGCAGTGATAAAAAAATCAGCAATGGAACTGTGTCACAAATGGAACAGTTCTCCACATTTTCCTGAACGACGGTTAGACCGCAGAACAAAAATGTTTGACGAATTGCAAGCAGATGACCGAATTGTTGGTGGTAAGAAACGATTTCAGGTTGAAGAGTTTTACTATAATTTCGACTTAATTAAAACTCAACTAAACGAACGCATTAAGCTATAAATGAAGTATGTTCAAATTTTAAGTGTCTGAAACCTTCCTTTCTTGTTTCTGCTCGCGATGAAGAAATTATTAGAAGAAGTAACGAGTTGGTAGCCATATATCCCGCTGATATTTCCCTACGGCTTGGTCCTCAACTTTTAAGACTGAAACTATGTTTTTCAGATCATATTAAGGGCCTACAAAACATAAGGGAGCTTACTGAAGCATTAGTAATCAAAACCAAAGTGGCTACTAGTTTTCCTGATATTACCAGAGCGTGTATAATTTTTCACACACTCCCAGTGACAATTGCCACAGCAAAAAGGTCATTCTCAAAATGAAAAATTATTAAAAACTACCTCAGAAGTACTATGTCTGAAAATTGTCTGAGCTCATTAGCAACAATTTCTATTAAGAGATCTAGAGCACGTGGTATTAATTTTGAGAATTTTGTTTCACGATTTGCATCAGAACAAACAAGAAAAAATTTTTTATAAAAAGGCGTGGTAAACAAAATTAGATTAATTGATTTATTCGTTTTCGTATATTTATATGACAAGTTTTGTTACTTTAGTACGTACATAATAATATGTGTTATGTATTTACATGTAACATTTGCTAACGTATTAAATACAATGCAAAACAGTTTATTTTATTTTAATGGATTTGGTTCAAGTTTAGGTTGAAAAGGGGCGCTAAGCTTAAAACTGCTGCAGGGTGCTTAAAGCCTAGTTACACCACTGATGCAGGTTGATGGGCACCAAAATGCTACAATAAAAAATGTTTACCTTCTACACTTTTTTTTAAATTAAACTATCTTCAAACTACATATTACAAAATTTATACGGCTTTTCATATTTATTTATTTACTAACCAAATTCACTTAGACCAATTACTCAAATTTAATTTCGAAATCCAAAAAATGTACAAATTTTAAAGGGACAAACTTGCATTACTTTCTATTGAAGCTCAACTAGTCCAAGAAATTAATTATGACGATATAATCAACGCATTTGAGCGGATCAAAGCCTGGAAAAAAAATTTTCAAATTGGTTAATATTAAAAAAAAATATTTATTATTTCTCTGTCTCAAGTTGCTTACTTATGTATCTGTTATGTTTAATAATTATACTTATTTAAAAATTATATTTCAATAAAATAATGTTATATCAAAACAATATAAGGCGGCAGCAAGCCCAAATCCACCACTGCTGGGTCTTAAATTTTGATAAATTTAAAATGGCAAAAGTAAATAGTTTACGTGAAAATTTTGTTCATAAATACTAGAATAGGCCTAAATTCTCACCAAGATCACGCTTGACCAGGAAACGTATTCGCATTTTCCTGCGACTTGAAAGTGCTTGGGTACAACAAATGTTCTTGTTATCTCTGTTTTTAGAACAACCGAAATTTCTTTCCCTTGTACAATTTTGAAACTGATCTTAACTGATTTTTCATCTGAAACTTGTATTACCTCAGGGAAAATATCCAGGACCCCTATTCTGAACTGTGGGGAAATTATTTTCTCATAAGACAAAAATTCTCTTAAAAACATAAAGTTGGTATTATTGAAAAATTTTCATCTCCCATACCTTTAACGGCGTGAGAAATTATTTTCTATTGGTCGTAGTGGGAGAAAATTAAATTAACGTGACACTTTTCCGTACTATATAAAGTTTACCTATTTTATTTGTATATTGTTCATAAGACATTCATAATGGATCTAGATGAAATCCACATGGTTCATGTACTGGTTCAAGATTTGGAAGATGCAGAAGAGCAAGCTGGTTAACGCCAAGTACTGCAAATAATGGAATACCCTTTTACCTTGTCCGAAAAAAAATTTTTAAAAAATTTCGTACAAGCGACTATAGATTTTATATGCAACATTTAGTTTGTAATTACTTTTTTGTAAAAGGTCATGATTTTTGTTGTTCAAGAACGTGGGAATTTTCAACCACTAGCCATTTTTCCATTTTGTATATTTCTGATGTAAATTTGTAAAATAAAACGGTGCCTACTCAAAAAGCACACAAACCGACGCGTACTCACTTGTTAACTACCAATTTATGTAGTTAAAATTCATATTTTACAACAACTAATTCAAGTTCTCATTTTTTATTTAATAAGCTAATATTGCTAAAATTCATAACAAGTAAAAAGTTCTTACAAAACGTGCATCACTTAATGACAGTCACCCGATTTGTGTCAGTCAATTGACAGTGTAACAATAAACATTAAAATGACAAGTGATACCTACATCTATTTTGATTGGTTAAAAGCAAAATGCATCAAGCGGCAACAGGGTATAATTTCTCTCGTGAAATTCAAACTCGACTATTCACTTGCATTCAAGAATATGAATTTTCTGAACTAGGAGAAAGTGAAAGGAATTTCAAGTGAAGTGATTTTATATTTTCTCCTGAAAATTTTCATTCTCCTGTTGTCAAGCATAGGGTTCCTGGAAGCTAAATAAGCTCATATGTTCAAATACGATTTTCATTTGTTTTAGAGATAATTAGGGTTTCATTTTTAAAAGTTAATCAAGTTAAATTTGACAACGTTGTTCCAAATGCCAATTTGAAACAAAATATTAATTAGGTAAATGTCATAAAAAGTGACAGATTATGAAAATGTTTCATTTTTTGATCAGTCATAGATCAGAATTAACATAATTAACTTTTTAAAAATAAAAACCTAATTATCTCTGAATCCTGGGAATGTCTTTAAAATATTTCAAATTCCTCTCGAATAACCCTAAATATCCACATTTACTGCAGTTGACAAAAATGGATTTAAAAAACTAAAACAAATTCTAATAAATGTTTGAATTGTTGGTTATCTATTCCAAAGATGTTTATGATTTAGGTTGCCAGATGGTAAAAACGTCTGAACCCCTATAAGTAGAATTACCGTTGTACCGAAAAAAAGTCAAAAGTTGGTTGAAGGCAAGGTTTCGCAACTCAATGTGGTTGCTTTATCCGCCCTTATTCAACTTACAGGGGTTTAGATCTCTTTACCATCTGCCAATTTACATTACAATAAATGTTCCAAACTGTATCCGTTTACATTCAAGCACCGTGTTAAGCGTAAAAGAACACCTTTCAGTGTTGATGTTCGTACTTCTTGAGAAGAGAGTTGGTCGTACTCATGTTCCTAATTGTTCTCTCGTGTTTACTGGTGTACTGTTTGATATGTCCATAGGTGTCAAATCTGGAGGTCTTGCAAGCAAGTCAGGTCCATGATCCTAACCGCCTTATCCACCTTCCAACATTAAAGTGAGGTCTTAGGAATCTTCATAGGTGCATTAGGTCTAAGCTCCCTCCACTTTATACAACAGTGTCTTTTGAAGTTCAAAAGTATGTTGTCAAGGAAATGTCAGTAACGCTCCGCCTACCATAAGGCGAATGACATAGAAACTAAACCTGACCTAATATTTTTTTGTCGAATTTTGTGAGAATTGGCTGAAGTTCAGACATGATTGTTATGCCTGCCAAATATCCTTTTACGCAAGAACTTTGACCCGCCCAGATAATTTTTATTTACAATTTACATCGGGTGAATTTTTTTCTGAATTTTAGATGTTAGCACTATGAAAATTCAGTTCGCCAGAAGTAACAGGATTGTTGATGCTACTTCGGTTTCATCAGCCACTGTAGTTTAATCAAACTAATTTTAAATTGTGTTCTTCTAATAAGGAATAATAACAACACGAAAAATTTTCATATACAAATTCTTGCATAGAAGAGATTCTTATAAGTAGTGAATTTCTGTTTTGGTGATAATCGAGTGGTAATTTTTACTTTCAAGCTAAATTTATTTCGGCCTTCAACTAGAATACAAACAACACAATTATATGGTATTTCCCAAATTTGTTTCCACTAGTGCAACACCTTATTTTAACGGCAATTTTTGCAATCAGGACCAATTGACCGAAGTGGCATCTGTCGACAGTCAATTAAAGTAAATTCATGTACTTGTCTCCTTAATGCAGATCGTCGTTTTTGTTTAAAGCTGTCGCTAGAACTCTTTAAGCCTTTCATGTGTGGAGTGTGGGACATCTAGAGAAACCTCTTCTGTTAAAACCGTTGCTTTGGATTTGCAACGAGCAGATGTGGTTTCATTTTTTTTATTTTATATTACATGTTGCTTGGTTGCCTGCAGTTACCTGGCATCATTGTCAAAAAAATCATCGAATAATTCTAATTAAAACTCATTGTATTTTTACATACGATTTTACCATTTATGCACAGTTTATTTAAAGTAGGTCTTCACACAATTACTTATTAATTTGTCGGCTGGCTATAGACTAGCCGTAGATAGACTACATTTTTTTCAAACGTTTATAAAATTTACCTCCTATTTTGGACTTATTTCCCATTGTCATTATTTAACAACTATAGACATTTCGGTAAAACCATTTTACGTCAATGCGTTAATAATATGCAAGGAAGTGTGAAAAGACTATATTGCATTAATTTAAATTGATTAATAGTGCACATGTATTAATTTTGTAAAATATAATTCTATTCATTGCTGTAGTGTCAGTGCAGTGATTGGCAATTTTAAAATAAGTGTTTATTAGTTTTTTTTGTAAAAATGGCCCCAAATAATTTTAAATCTACAGAAGTTCTGCCCGAAAACGATGAACATGTTGAAAGCGATGAATTCAAACTACTCAAAAAAGAAAAAACTCAGTATCGCTGGGTTTTGATTTTGTTTCATGTTTATCTTCATATGTTTGCTGTATATGCATTATATTTGATGTTTACTTCTACCAAAATATGGACAGTAGTTTCAGGTAAGTGAGGTGAACAACTAGATTACATTTTATGATGATACATGATATTATTAATTTCAAGTTATTTTTCTAAAGTAAAAACTATAGTGTCACAACTTTTGACATACCACGATCGACCGGGTAGGTATACACCGTAACGTTTGAGTACAGCAAATAGTAGTGGCAGATATTTTCCGTATCTACTACTTTTTCTATTTCGTAGGCGTTTATTCTACATTTTTTAGTAAGCGAACGTCAAAAAAATTGATTTGATGGTTCCAATTTTTTGATTCAACTACGACGCAATATCAATATAGCCATATACAGGATGTTTCCTAAGTAATCTAAAATATTGTAGTTGGCGCTTCGTCACTCAATTTTAAGACGAAAAGTTCTTATAAACATGTGTGATTGTCGTTAATGAGATACAGGGTGTTAAATTGTTTTATTATTTTATTAGAAGCAACAACATGTGTTTAACGTAAAGAAAAAATAGTACAGTTTAGAGCATATGTTCAAAATGTGCACTTCCAGCTAAAATTCAAGCATCCGCTCGATGTCTAATGGATTGCCGAATAAGTTAGAAGATCCCAGGATTGTTACGAATAACATTGCAGTCTTGTATGAAACGATTTTGAAGATCTTCTAAGTTTAATATCATCGGGGTTGTGTAAATGAGCGATTTTAAATATCCCCACACACAAAAATCCAGAGGATTGAGTCTAGGTGACCTAGGGGGCCAAGGGTGTGGAGATCCTCGTCCTATACAATGGTCTGGAAAAACGTTATTTAAAAACTTGCGTACAATTACTGAAAAATGTGGAGGGGCACCGTCATGCATGAATCACATGCGCCTTCCAAAAGAACTGGAAGTTCATTTTCTAAAAATTAAAAATGTCTCACCGGTTAACCGTGCATTTTAGACTTATGGCATGTGGATTTACATATGTAGTCATTATGAAAATTAATAATGCATGTCTTAAAAAGTTGACTTCGTCGGTAAACAGAATATTGGCAGCAAAGTTGGGATTGTTTGCGATTTTATTTAAAATTCATTGGTAATACTGTATACGGATGGGATATTCAGCTGGTATCAAATGTTGAACAGGTTGAACATGATATGGATACAATAAATTATCTTATAGAATATTCCAAACAGTTCTGTGACCAACATTTACTTATTCAGCAATGTTTCTGGTACTCATTTCTGGATGTTGGTCAATAATTTGAAGAATCTGGTTTTCCAATTGTGGGGTTCTCACATTTCTGGTTCGTCCAATAATATTCTTTGATTTAGCAAAAGTTCCAGTTTCTTGTAAACGAATATGTATCTTAGTAAACGTATCAGAACATGGTAAACAGTTATTTAGATAACGCTGACCATACCAGCCTCTAAGGCATTACCAATCGCTAATCGATACAAAAAGTGCATGTTAGCCATTTCAGCATTAGTAAACGCAGGCATCGTTGTTAACTTAACACAAAAAATCCGTATGATAAAAATTTCTTATTCGTTTTTTGCGTTGGTTTTTATATTTGACACATGATTTGTCAACATTATTCCCATTTAGAATAAGCATGTTCTTTCGTATTACTTCTAAAAACCAATAGCGTCACCAGGAAAAATAAATTTTACTTACACTCAGAGGTCATTTATTACAAAAAATTCAACACCATGTATCTCATTAACGACAAGACTCATCACACATTGAGTGACGAAGCGCCTACTACAATATTTTAGATTGTTTAGGAAACACCCTGTATAAATCGGGACAATGTTTTGGTAACATTTTATTCATATGCGTTGCGTATCTACAAATCTTTCAATCAACGGTGTAACGCTGTTTTTCAAGTTTTTGGTACCGAACTATGTCAATTTTTCATCAATAATTTTAAATAATAACTAAAAAATCTGCTATATTGGATCTGGATGTTTAAACAATTACAAATGATATATTACACATTAGGGTTCAGAATAGATTTAAGAACTTATATTGCAAACAATTAATTTTCACAAAAGGACAATTAACATTTCTGATGGAGTCCAATTTACAGATCGAGGCGTTAGCCAAGGCAAACAAACGGTCGAGTCCGCCAAAAACGCTTTTTTGCCGAGTTGCATATTAAATTTTTCCTTCGACCTCAGTGGCTTCAAAAAATAATTATGATTTATTAAATACTATGATAAATATTTAAAAGCTGGAGTAAACGGAAAATTAAATTTATTTAAATTCTATTTTGACAGACTAATAAATACAACATGGTGTTAAAGTCTAATATTTTCATAATATAAGTACGTTTTAAAGAAATTACCTAAGGCTTTGTCGTACTTTAATTTGTTATATAATTTACATTTACGAGAAAACTTTTTAACTTTTTATGCAGAAACATTTACATTTAATTCAGAAAAACAAAAGCTGATAGTGGGTAATACCTCTTCGGACAGCTAAAATGGCTTGACATCTTGAACGCATGGATTTAATTAAAATGTTGAAGAATTCTTGTGGAATTGCATACCATTCTTCTCTTAGAGCAATTGTACGTGGTGGCATATGACATGCAGCAACTCTCTTCCCAATGATCCTCTATTGGATTACCATGGGGAGAAGCAGCTGGCTACTCCATTATGTTTTTTCTAAATTCACCTAACCGATTTTCAGTGAAATTTGCTCGATGTGGACATGAATCATCATCCATCATTGTTATCCCTCTGCTGCTGCGTACGGATGAACACTGGGTCGCAGAATATCTTCTAGGTACTTTTGGGTGAGAATCACTGTATATGAAATGAAGATCAGCATTCAATTTTTGCGAACCAATTGTAAGCTTTTTTATCTTCGCTGTACATATCCTGTTTCAAAGAAGCGATTTCAAAGTCTACAAATCACACTTTGACTCACTTCAAACACTACAACAACTGCTTGCTGTGTTGGGCCAGCCTCCAATTCGCCAATCGCTCTCTAAGCATCTGACACGGACAGATCATGGTGCTCTTCCACTACAGCGACGGTCGTGTTAGAAGTTGCATAAACAATTGAAAACACCCTAAGCATTCGGTTTCTTCTTTAAAAATGTTTTGATTTTAACTGTATGTTTCTTTATTCGATTTTTATCAATTATCCGTTAATTTTTTGAGTTGCACTCTTAAGAAGTTCTAGGCCTTCAAAGTGGAGCTTTAAATTTGGAAAAAAAAATCAATATTTCAGTAGTGCTTCGACTTAGGAAAACCAGATTGAATGGAAATTCTAGTTGTACCAAATGTACTTAACGTTCTATTAAAATAATTTTAAGGGGGTTAAAAGGGTTAATTAAAGGTTAACAGGGTTCGAAAATGAAAAAAAAATATTATTTTGTCTTGTTTTTTGAAAAACAACAAGAATAAAAAAAGTTTTAAAATTAAATTATCGATAAGACAAAATAATAATTTTTTTAATTTTCGAACAGATTGAAAAAGTCCGTCCATTTTAAGGGCGAATTACCCTACTCACCCCTTTAAATTGTTTTAATTGAACGTTACTTACCATCAGTTAATTACATTTGGTACAATTAGAACTTCCACCAAATTTGGTTTTTCTAAGTCGAAATACTTTTTTAATTTAGAACTCCACTTTGGCCTATAACTTCTTAAGAGTGCAACTTAGTATAACGGTACTTAGGTTAAGTTAAATCGTCATATTTTAGGGTTCTCAACGTGCTCCTGCTCCGTGTTGATTCTTATGTGATACACCCTGTATATCCAGGCAACAAACTATTCGCAAAATAAACACGTTTTAACGTCGCTTTTCATTTTCCAATCTTCTGCTATTTCCAAAAGAATTAGATGCTGAAAAAGACGTTCTATAACTCAGTTATTTGTTTCAAACTTTGCAATTATTTCCACTTCATCATTTATTTGATTACTTCCATTATTTTTCCCAATGGCGAATTTAGACATTATTTATTTTCAGACCAATGTACAAAATATCTCCCACATCTGAGTTTTAAAACTAGGTACCTTTAAATCATTCCCTGCTAAAGTTGAACGATATTCCTTCTTACTTTACTTCTAAGATCACCTCTTAATTTCTGTAAACATTTGTCTCATTTCATGACATTAATTGTGTTTTCAGTCATTATTCTTGTCTTAACTCTTTTAATCTTTATCTGAAAAAATTGGAAAAACTTCGCCTCCTGTAAAACTTTCTCTTTGTTTGGTCTTTTTTTTACTTCTGTTAAATCTTCATAACTCTTTTCTCCTCTTATGTAATGTCCGTTAAAAAACATAGTAAAGTTTTAAAATCCATGCTCGCAGTTTTAAAATGTTAGTATAACTGAAAAATAGATATTTTTCAAAGTATTGTTATGAAGTAATCCATTCGTTGTCTATGGAAGTTTACAAAATGCTAACATTCTCACTCTTGGGATTAAAAAATATTCTAGCATGTGCGATTAAATGCATTACTTTCTAGCTCTAGAGGTAGAACATTTTTCTCAAATTAGTGCAACAATATAGCTTTAGCCTTGACTGTCATCGCGGTGACAGATTCATCATACAAATAACAATTATTTGTACCTTAAAATATTTATTTCAAACCTATGGTCGCGGAAAAATTACACGGTAACAATGAAAATTCGCGATGCTCGTCATTCCTCACGTTCGCTTCCGGCTCGCGCTTTCACTCGCATCGAATTTTCATTCTAACTTTATTACAGAATATACTATTACGTTAAAGAACACCGGAACCTTTTGGTTCTAGAACGTAAAACAAATGCCAAAAATATTTTTTTATATATATATATATATAATTTTTATTAAATAAACTTTTCCTTCGTATAAAAATTTGCTTCGCCGAGTGATGATACATTTTGAACTTAGAATTCAAAAATGCATTGAAGTCGAAGGAGGACATTTGGAAGACATGATCTTTAAAACTTAAATTGTTATTTACTTTAGTCATAAATCCCACAGAATAAGCTACATATTAGTCGACTAAAAAGTTAATTTACTTTGATTAGAAAGTTTTTATTCGACTTTTGAATTGTATAGTCTAATGTGGGAACCCAGTATATATTTGTGTTGGTGTGCTTTTTATATGTATATATTTGTGTTTCTTAGTCATCTCTTTCGGCGCTGTATGTTGCTTTTTTTGTTGATTTAGGAGTAAATATTCCAATTTCCATCGAATAAAGTTAGTAGTTAATAACATATACTAAAAAAATAAATATGTGTCAGAAGTAGGATTCGTCTTTCAACAGCAACAAAAGAAATTATTGGGTGAATAATTCATTAAGCTATTTCTTTGGTGGTCCATTCGTGGTTTGTGGAAGAAACGAATCAAGGAGGTACATCGCTTCATTGGAATGAAGATATATTTTATGTAAGTACTATTGAGCAAACAAAAATCGGGACACGTTGGTTCAACAAGTTATATCTTATAATTAAATCCTGTCCCGAGGTTATCACTTAACGTTCGTCACATTTTATTTTTAAATTCAATGAATTGAATATTTTGACTGTATTTTTTGTTTTTATATTTAGATTTTTAAACAATTTTTCTACATCGAGTGTCAATTTCATTCTCACATTTTAAACATGTCGCGTAATAAAATAATTTTAATTAACCAAATTAATTGCAATATGAGGAAGGGTTTCATTTTTAACATTTTTAAGTTTCTTTAAAATGGTGGGTATAAAATTAAACACGCATTTGATTTGCTGAATACGTAATAAGTAACTAAATTAAGACGACAGTTTATCAATTTATCAAAAAAAAATGTTTTTTTTTTTAATTTATGAATTGATGGATAGAATAGGTAACAAGACTAATTGAAGCTAAAATAGAGATGTGCGTTAAGCCGTTATTTAAATTGTTTATTTATTCTTGATTTTTAGTTATTTCGAGATTAAACTTAAACTTTTGTTGTCGTGCACTCTTAGACATAACTTTTTCATACGAATACAAGGACAAATGCTTAATGATAAACATCAATTTAATAAAATTATAATTATTATTATATATTAAAAACACGAGCCAATCTATCAATCGGAAAAGGTTTCCCCGATATTTTAATGTTAACACTACTTTGCAAAAATATTGTAATATAAAATTAATAGTGAGTATGACCATCTTCATTGCCAATGCATTGCTGCAGTTGTTTAGGCATTGGCGCTACTAAATTTTGAATATACTCCAATCGCCTCCCACGTATTTTCAATTGCCGCAATTAATTGTGTCCGGTTTTGCGCGATGAAATTTACCCCTTGTTGGTCTTGAATGTAAACTCCAAACGTTTTAATTATATTGAGATCAGCCACGGCAACACAGGAACATTTTCGAGAATGTTTAAATATGCTTCGGGTCCGTCAATTACCCGGCAAGCTCCTGACCCGCGATACCCAATCCCATACATTTAACAAAAATAGACCATTAGGTTTTTTTAAAATTAACGTAATCGGTTTCGTATCGAGTTCTAAGGGATCGAAATACTTTCAAAGGTCGATTGTTGGTGCTACTGAAAGTGTTTTCATCGCCGAAAATAACTCTAGTCCAAAATTCGTTAATATACCGCATATAGTCTGTATACTATTGGCGCGGAGTAATAAATCATAATTGCTTGAAATAATTCTTTATTTTCTTGTGAAAGCGGTACTTCTACGGTTAAGTAAAAACCAATAAATTCTAACCAAAATACGATCATTGTGCCGCTCTTGCAGCATCTCAACCCATCTAGGGTCTGAGAACAATAGTTTAATCTGTGTAAACACGTTGCCATCAGCCCAGGTACTGACGAAACGAGAATCATAGCCGTAGATGTGGGTATTATACCAAGATACAAAAATAATGGTATTTAATACGTAAGAAGTAAAATTTGTAATGTGATCTACTATACAAATAAAATAAATAACATATAACCACATAATAATTCATATCAAGGTAGATTTTACTATTATAATATATTTACCTACTAAAAATATGATTTTCCAAACGTATCAGGTACCTACGCCACTGCAATACGGGAGATTCGATAATTCTGACAGGTTTATTACTCCACGCCAATAGTATACTGAGTATAGCAAATTCTAAGCGACGGTCTTCGTTGTCGTTCGTTAGTAATTCTTTAGTAGGCACTTCATATTGTTTTTATTCTGACCTGTTTCAATCTAGCACAAACTGCTACACGACATCCAGGAAATCCAGTTTCATTTTCCGCATTAGTGTAACTTAGCTTATCAAAAATTTGCTCACTTAAACAGGCTACTAATTCCTCTTGTCTCAGCTAGCATTTGATATTCTTCGTCTACTTCCAAAAATTTTCACTTTCCTTGTTAATTAAAGTTTTATTAGACAACACCAATTTAAATATTGAGAATAAATTTGAGACTTTTTCTAGAAAAATTGATGAAAAATCTAAAATAAATAACAAAAAACCGGTTAAAATATTAAATGTTAATAATAAAGTGGAATTTAGCATAGGAACAGGATTAATATAAGAAAAGAATTATATCCGTACATTAAAGTTTACCTGAACTATTCACACTTGTTCTTTATTTAGATTATAAATAATGTAGGAAGGTCAGGATTGATAATTTTAAAGTAGATATGCTTATTTAATTTGTAGAACCAAAGTGTCTCGATTTTTGTTTGCTCCATAGTACTAAAGGTTGATTTATTTTGCACATTTTATTTAAATTTTTGTCTAATCCATGTAATTCTAATAACGATTCGGTAAAATATCAAAATGAATAAAATCAATACATTATTTGAATGGATTGATAAATATGACGGGTCGGTTAACAAATTAAATGAATTTTATTAAACGTAATATAGACTTTTGCACTCGCTATCGAAAATCAAAAGCATATTTATTAAATCATAAATAAAGAAACAATTAAGCGGTAGAGCAAAAATGATAGTTTCCACGAAAATTATAGAATCTTGGTTTCAACTAAAATAATTATGGTAAAGTTTTTCTCCAAGGCAAACACAATTATTTAGAATCTCAGCACTAAAGAAACCATTTACCAAAACAATCACGGATTTTTATATTACGTTTGGATATTTTGGATTCAAAATTTATTAAAACGATAAATTTTGAAAAAACTAATGCAATTGGTTTACTATCATAATTAGCTATTGAAACACGTGTTCGAGTATAGTTTTTTGGTGCAGTCTTTTTCTGTTTGTTAAATAGACGCTGCAGTTTAGTGTTCAATTCCTCTTAGAAAACTTTTATCCGATGTACTATCTTCATATAGGCAATTATTATCTGTAAAATCATTTAAAAACCAATTATACAGGGTGTCCCAAACAAAGTGGCCTATTAGACGTTTATGGAGAACTAATCTTATTTAAATTTTGAAACTTTGTGATAATATATTATTCATAACTGATCTTTAATTGTAAAATAGTTTCGCTTATATTGCACTTCCGGTTGTGCCGGAAGTCGACATCAACTTCTTTATGTTAAATGGAATGGTATGTTTTTATGTATATTTTGTATTTAGCTCCTAATTTAAAACAACTTTTATTAAGGTTTGTAATATCTACTTCGCATAGTTTTTGAAATATCGTTAAATTTTTTAAAAATATTGGTTTTGTAGGATATTTTTTAAAAATTCATATTTTGAACTTTATTAAGATAAAAAAAATATATTTGGTTTCCTTATAACAGAAGTTTAGTTTTATTCATTACTGTTGATCAAAATATGTTTAGTGTATTCAGGATGTCCCACCATTGATTCTCAAAGTAAAGCCAACTTCAAATAGCAACAAGTCAATTTTTTTAAATGGGACATACTAAATATTATTTAACAGGTTGATTCTGAATTTTTTGTGATCGATTGATATAAGTATTACCTGTACTTATCTCATACGGTTTACAAGTTATTACTTATTTTTTATAAAATTTATATTTAATTTGGTAAATATCTAGCTAACTATGGAAAAACAATGCATTATTGGTAACATGTAATATTGTAATATTGTAAAATAATTAAATGGCAGATCTTCCTCTTCAAAACATATTTTAACTTGTTGGTACTTCAAATAGACGGAGCTCCAGGAACAGAAGTTCACATGCTACAACTCAAGAACTAACCAATATGTTTGGTAAGGTGGATGTAGTCGTTACGGTCTTTTACGTTGGCCTCCAAGAGTAACAGATCTAACTCCTTGCGATTTTTTAATTTTGTGGTAAATTAAAAGATATTGTTTACCCATCTCCCATAAGTAATTGAAGGAAAAACTGACAAATAGGTTCACAGATAAATTCAGCAGTTAGAATTCATTATAGCAGACTTACAAAAAATATCCATTATTACAATTAGGTGATAGTTTAAAAACACTAAAATATCAGTACAAATCAGAAATTAAAAATGTAAAATACGATCCAACGACATTTATATTAAATCCTCACAGAACACTAGCAAGCTATGTGGAATATCTTAAACAATAAAAGAAAAATTAGGAAAAAATTTGACTGCAAGATTTCTCCCCAAAGGTTTTAATACTTATTTTCAACAATTACTGATGATATTCTAAAAATACAGACTATGCATTTACACACACAGGATTACCTCAAAAAAACAAAAGAAAGACATAAAAACGCCCAAAAATTACTTTCATTTAAATTATGTTTCTGAGGTCCAAATACGGCATACAATAAAACAAACTTTCAAATTCAAATTGTACAGACGTTTATAATATAAACAGCACAATGATTAAAAGAACCAAAAAGCATTTTAGTACCCATACTTACAAAACTATACAACAAATGTATCGATGCGAAAACTTTTCCCACGGTACTAAAAATAACCAAGATATTGCCAATTTACAAAAAAGGTGATAAGTCAAGCGTAGTCAATTATAGACCAATTGCAATAATTCCAATAATTAGTAAAATCTTTGAATACATTTTAAAATCACAATTATTGTATCACTTTGAACACAATCAGCTACTTAGTGTTAATCCAGTTTGGTTTCCGAGAAAACAAAAGCACTTTTGGACGCATTATTGCAATTTGTTACATTTCTGTATAGTAGTGATTGACATGGGTAATTACGTGAGTGCTTTATTATTAGACCTAAGCAAAGCTTTTGATTGTGTTTCGCATAAGATTCTATTAGAAAAACTGCAGAGGTATAAAATTGAAAATAGTGCTCTAAAATTTATAAGATCTTATTTTACAAACAGGCAACAGTATGTAGAAATAAATCACGTTAAATCCTGTACACTACCAATAAATCGAGGAGTGTCCTCCAAGGATCAGTTTTGGGACCTTTATTTTTCCTAGTTTTTATTAATGATTTAGACAGCTCTGTTCTTTCCGATAAATTTATTTTATTTGCCGATGACATAACGTCAATAAACAAAGATGTTCCCGACCATACACAAACTACGGAAAAAAAGTAAGCTTAATAGTAAATTACAGATAAAACAAATGGTTTAAAATATAATAAATTTATTCGTTAAATTATTTAGAAATATAAATGCCTCTCACACAAAGTAATGCTGTGCGCATACTACTCACTATTCTACTCAAAAATGATTTATAGTATTTTACTATGGGGGCACTCCAACTTCTGCAATGCGCATATTTGCTCTACAAAGAAAGATAGTTAGAGTATTGAGTGGTGCCAAATATCACGATGACACTATGTCCTTTATTTAAACGTTTAAATTTACTCACGCTTCCCCTGCAGTGTATATTCTGCATGCCTTATTTTATGTAAAACAAAATCAGCAACAATATGAAACTATACAAAATATTCATTCTCATAACACACGATCAAACCGTAATCTGTATCAATCTTACACTCGGTCTTAAAAAACCCAACAAGCGATTAATTTCTATGGAATAAAGTTTTACAACCATCTACCGGAAACTATAAAAGCACTAGAGATAAAGCAATTTAAAGCAGCAATTAAAAAAGTACCTCATTATCAATACCCTTTTTCTGTATTAGATTTTCTAAATTTTACCTTTGAAGGTCTATGTTCTAATGTTGACGAATGTTAAATACTTATATTATTAACATGAATAAACTAAACTAAACTAAAACTAAATTAATAGAAGTGATATTTGAAGAGCTACTACACAAGAAGTGCTACGAAGACTTCATCTTTGTTTGAGAGAAAATAGACGTCATTTTGAACAATTTAATAACTAAGTTTTTGTAGATATTAACTAATTAAAAATCAATTTTATTATTTGTTTATTTATTTATTCGTATGGTATTTGTAACCTACATTGCTCCTACCGTTAAACATTTTTAATTTTGTCTTGCACCGCTACCTAGATTTTAACTTACTACAAATAAATATCTTGCTACCAATGCATACTTATATTTTTTCCATAGTTAGCTAGATATTACCACATTAAAAATCATTTTTATAAAAATACGTAATAACTCTATAAACCGTTTATATCAATCGATCACAAAAAATTTCTGAATCAACCTGTTAAATAATATTTAGTATGTTCCATTTAAAAATCGACTTGTTACTATTTGAAGTTGGCTTACTTTTGAGAATCAATGGTGGACGTCCTGAATACACTGAACATATTTTGATCACAGTAATGAATAAAAACTAAGCGTCTGTTATAAGGAAAACAAATATAATTTTTACACGATCAGGCGTAGAATTGACTTTTTTAACCCCATTTTCGGGTGTAAAGTAGAACATTTTGCACGCTGGCTTAAAAGTGTTACTTTTACGCCCGTGGGCTTTCGGTTTTTAAATCGTTAAAATTGATCTAATGTATTGCTGGATGCAACCAACTTGCCATTATTGGTGTCTATTGTATTGACTATTCTGTAATCAACTTTAACAATTGTAATGATTGATACGCTTGTTAAAATATCTGTATTCTGTAAACGGTTATGTGCAATTCACACTTCACAGTGCTTCTATTTCACTGCATGAATGCAGCCATCCCTTCTTAAAACTTTACTAGAGTAATCTCCTTAACCTAACCTTAATTTTTGCGTATTGGTTAATTCTTCTTCTACTTTTTACCTTCCTTTTATTTTCTATTTGCTTATTTTAGTCTTGTTATCGGTTGTTCTCTCTATGATTTTGAATTCCGTTTTATTATTATCGGAAAATCTTCCATGTTTTTGTTAAATAATAGTTCGATGCTTGCAGTTTTAATAAAGTAGATTAACGAAATTTGTAAATGTTTTTACTTTGTGTACGAAAATAATGGAACGTGTAAAAAATTATGTATGCAGCTCGGCCGTAAAGCTGTCTTAGGCCCTCGTCCTGACAACGTATAATCCTCTGGGCCTAAAACAGCTACTTTACGCCCTTGCTACATAAATAACTATTTTATCTTAATAAAGTTTAAAAATATGAATTTTTAAAAAATATCCTACAAACCAATATTTTTTAAAAAATTTAACGATATTTCAAAAACTACGCGAAGTAGATATTACAAACCATAATAAAAGTTGTTGTAAATTAGGAGCTAAATACAAAAATATCATAAAAAACATATCATTCCATTTAACATAATGAAGTTGATATCGACTTCCGGCACAACCGGAAGTGCAATATAAGCGAAACTATTTTACAATTATAGATCAGTATGAATAATATGTAGGCCAATATTACAACGCTTGTACATTTCGACAACGTGGCAACGGCGTAGATATGTAGGAACGTCGGTATAGTAGGGTCCGTGAGGACGGGAGGTGAAAAAAGATAGAGACGATTATGGCGTCGCGAATTACGACCGCAAATTTGTACGATCGTTTTATGTTATGTTAGTGTTGCTAAAATACATAGAGTATTACGAAAACTTGTGTGTTATGATTTTATGAAACGCCTATAGTGATCAGAAGTGGGATACGAAGAAAATATATTAAAATATACGTTTAAAAGTTAATCAAGAATTAGAAACCGAAAAGATGGCGACCGTGACCGATGGCGACGAAAACGCGACAACCTCAACACAGCTTACGATTACGATGGAAGAAATAATAGCAACCACGGTGAGAGCAATAAATATTAATAAAGAACAAAATCGAAACGCAAGGCTATCGCACAACGAGTTATCGGCATTGATGCCGCCATTCTCGGGAACAAAGGACGCGTTAGAATGGACGACAAAGATCGACATGATAAAAAGTACGTATAAAGTTGACGACGACGTGATCAAAATCATAGCAATCGGGAAATTCGAGGGCCACGTATTAAAATGGTTCCACTCGAAACCAGAGTACATTTCTTACTCATGGGAAGATTTAAAATTACAACTCGCCACATTTTTCGAAAACAGACCTTCGAGGCTGAAAGCGATAAAGGAATTTGAGGAAATAAAATGGCTTTGAAAGAAGACTTTACAACTTATTTTTACGAAAAGGTTGCACTAGGTAACCAAGCCCAAATGACGGAAGACGACATGCTCGAATATTTAATCAAGGGAATACAAGACCAGCAGCTGAAGAACCAAGCTCGCATGGCACAGTTTACATCAATTCATGAAATGCTGAAGATGATGAAATATGTCACCTTAGACGAAACACCGATAATTCGAAGAAAGGAAGAAAATGGAAATTAAGCTTACGGAAGACCACAACGATGGCATTTACCAACGAAATGTTTTAATTGCAACAGATTTGGTCACCTGGCAAGGGATTGCAGATCGCCGAGAAGGGAAAGAGGTACCTGTTACAGATGCGGTGTTATGGGTCATAGATCGGTATACGAGACGACAGGTAGTGCCAGACACAACGACGCCAGAAACTACAACTTATGTCATTGAGGTGCGTAAGTTTAACAAACCGTACTATTTAAATGTCAATTTTGAGGTCAAAGACAATGTACTTGATTATAGTTTAAAAGCGTTAGTGGATTCAGGAAGTCCAGTGAGTTTGATCAAAGAATGTTATGTTCCAAAGTGCTGTATTTTAGATAGAGATTTTATTAATGACAACCAATTAACTGTTGAACTGAAAGGGAATATTATTGAAATAAAGAGAGATGGAGCGGATGACAGTAAAGTAAATGAAGTGGAGGATGATTGTGTTGAAATGTTAAACATTAATTATGTAGATGAGAACGATGTATTGATATGAAATTTGGTGAAGTGTGTAATGAGGAGAGTAAGCATATTGTCAGGTCGACGTATAACGATTCCATTGACGAATTTGACAAAGATCCTAAATCGTCAGAGGTGGAAATGAACATCAGGGTAACTCGAGAAAAAGTAATTGCTTTTAGGCCTAGGCGAATATCTTTTGATGACCAAATTAAATTAGAGGGATTATTGGAGGATTTATTAAAGAAAGGTGTAATTAGACCTAGTATTTCAAAATATGCAAGCCCAATAGTTCTTACAAGGAAAAAAAATAATGAATTGCGTTAATGCATAGATTATCGGGGAGTTAAATAAAATACCAATTCAAGAAAATTTTCCAACCCAGGTAATTGAAGACCACGTTGATAAGTTAAGGGGTTAAAACTATTTTTGTAAGCTCGACTTACGTAATGGGTTTTATCATGTTAAGATGGAGGAAAATTCGATAAAGTAGGTATTTCAAAGGTGTATTTGGGATTTATTGCGAACTTGATATTCATTGACGATTTATTGATAGCCACAGACACGCTAGCACAGCATTTAGTGACGTTAAAAGAGACCTTTAAACTAGCTACTCAGTATAAGTTAGAATTTGGATTAGATAAATGCGAATTTATTACTAGCGAAATTTCCTATTAAGGATATACGATTAGCGATAACGAATGTAGACCGCATAATGGGGGATTGAAAGCTGTAAAGGTTCATTAAAGACTTTGCAACAAAGGCTAAGCCATTATACAAGGGGTACAAACACATCCTTGTGGTAGTTGATGCGTTTAGCAAATTCGTAAGATTGTTTCATTGTAAAAGCACCGAAACAAGCTAGACGATTAAGTATTTATCGACTTATTTTGAGACGTATAGTAAACCACTGAGAATAATCTCCGACAGAGACACGAGCTTCACGTCGAAGTTGTTCAAAACATTTCTAGATGATCAGATCAAATTAACTTTAGTAGCGACGCATATGCCGAGGGCGAACGGGCAGGTTGAGCGATATAACAGAACTATACTTCCTATATTAGCTAAGTTGGCCTAAGTTGTCACCGGCCATAGATAAATGGCCCGAAGCACCTGCATAAGGTAGAGTTTAGCATTAATAATAGTATGAATAGATCGGTAGGTACGACTCCGTCTAGACTGTTATTTGGTACCGATCAGATAGGTAACGTCGAAGATCCTATAAGAGAGTGGCTACAGCAAGAATATGATAAACATGAAGATTTAGAAAATTTGCGGAAAAAGGCGATGGAGACAAACAAGAAAGTGCAGGAACAAAACAAAATAATGTTTGATAATAAGCGTAAACCGGCCGAGACATACGAAGTAGGTGATCTAGTGATGGCCCAGAATATAGATACTTCACCGGGAAATAAAAAGTTGATACCCAAATTTAAAGGTCCTTACGTAGTGAAATCCATACTGTATAAAGATAGGTTTGTCGTGGGCGACATTGAGGGTTTTCAGGTAACACAAACTCCTTATGAGTCTGTATATTCTCCTGAGCAGATGAAGCATTTCCTTAAAGATGATAAATGCTCGGATGTTCATTTCAAATCCGGCGAACAAAGACCAATGACTTCAATTAGTATGTTAGAATTATAGATTTAGATTAGAAAAAATTACAATGTATTTTGTTAGGTTAGACGTTATCGACGTAATGTCAATTATGTTTTGTGTTACTCCTATTATTATGAATGTTAGTAGATTAGTTTTATTATAATATAATTATGCAAAAAGTTAATAGTTATGTGATCGATCGAGACGACCGATGTTGTCAGATTGGCCGACTGTAGGCTAATATTACAACGCTTGTATATTTCGACAACGTGGCAACGGCGTAGATATGTAGGAACGTCGGTATAGTAGGGCCCGTGAGGACGGGAGGTGAAAAAACATAGACACTATTATGGCGTCGTGGATTACGGCCGCAAATTTGTACGATCCTTTTATGTTATGTCAGTGTTGCTAAAATACATAGAGTATTACGAAAACTTGTGTGTTATGATTTTATGAAACGCCTATAAATATATTATCACAAAGTTTCAAAATTTAACGATTAGTTCTCCATAAACGTCTAATAGGCCACTATGTTTGGGACACCCTGTATATAGAAATATAGCTAATGTAAAAAAATTTGTTTTCAAATACATAAGCCCAAGCCCAACCCCCCTGGTGGGCCTCCCCCCACCATTCTCCACCGCAATTCAATGCTGATTCCAATTATATATTTAGTTTTGGCCTAGGACCTACAAGGGTCGACTCTATAAAGGTGGTAACAAACAAACGCAAAAATTTTGAATTTTTGTATATACGATACCTAATACGATAATTAGGTTAGAGACATATCAGTAGCGAAAGATTCTAAAACAAAAAATGACACTACAATCTGCTAATAATCTTCTAAAGTCCGTAAACAAAAATTTAAACGTTGATCATAATCGTTCTCTGTCAAAATCTTAAGAAAACCACACACTCATTAACATTTTTGTAAGCGGTGTCACCAGTAACACGGAATCTACCGAGGAGTCTTTGGAAAACTTCTTTTTCTAATTTTGACATGTAAACAGAGACTTTTCATAATCAAAGTAGGTGTCAAAATTGTTCACTTTTCGTAATTTTTGTCACTTGTCAGTTTGTTTTGTTATTCTTTTGAACATGGTAACCATGGTAATATCAGTCACAGTGAATTAGAATTTAAATTCAAAATTATGTATGTAATATGTAACGAAACATAATACTGCAGAACATCGCTACGCTCGTCCTACGTTCGTTACGAAGTCATGCGTTTCGTCACATAAATAACTATTTTTTGGATGTTATCTGGCCGGACAATTTTCTAGATGCTAGGAGAGGATTTTCTAAGCATTCTCCAATGTAAAGTATGATGTCACGTATTGCTTCATTTTTAGTAGCCACAAATTTTAAAACTACGATTGCTTAGGCAATTATTAGCAGACTGTAATGTCATAAAATGACATTCAGTAACTAAATTACGTATTCATTTTTTGTTTTAAAATCCCTCGCAACCATTAATTAAAAGAAAATTGAAAATTGCCCAAAAACTGTAACGCTTAGGCATAGTAGGACACCGTTATACCATCCGAAAAAAAAACTTTTTGTTAACGTTAAGAATTAATAAAATTCAGGGTGTTCCATTTAAAATAAGGCTCATATTACATATTGTTTGTTGTAATAATTAAGCTGTTAATTCAGAACACCCTGTAAAGAGATGTTTAATATTTAATCATACAATACATTCAGCTAATATCCAACTATTTAGACATAAGAGTAAATTTTCATGATGGGTTGACAGATACCTCATATGAAACCATTTTAATTCTCTATACAGCTATATGCATCTTATTTCGGTCAGGGAGCCCCAACCAACAACCCTATTTTCGAAATTAAATAAAATTAGAAAATACGGTAAGTAATATGGTCTAGAATGCCAATTCATGTTTATAAGGGACATTCAATAAGATAAAATTTGCCCTGAGAAAGAACCGAGTGCCCTACAGCCCCATCTCGAAAATCTCAATTTACAGGGCGGGTCAAGTTGCACCTCATATGAAAAGTATTGTAATTCTCCTTGTGCCCCTTTCTCGAAATAAAATGTATTTTTATTTTCGAAAATAAGGCCGAAATAAGTTGCATATAGCTGTACAAAAAATTGAAACGGTTTCATATGTCGTACCTGTGGACCCATCATGCCATTTAAGATTTTCCACATGAGGGCTGCCGGGGCCCCCCTGTTGATATTTCGGTGTCAACTTTGTCTTCGGAAGATGTCCCCTTTCAAACAAAAATTGACCAGTCCGAGCGTGTTTTTTTTAAAGTTAAGATTGTTCCAAACTTTTTTCCACTTTTTTGGCGACTTTCGATTTAAATTTGATTAAACAATCTTTGATTACTCGAAATGGACTTGAATAATTTGTAGAAGATTGGTATCCATGTAAACTTATCAAGCTCTAAATTATGAAAAGAATGTATGACAACTTTGAAAATTATAATTTTACATAGGTACATATTTATATCATTCCAGCAATGTACAAACAGTGACATATTAAATGACCCTCTTTTAGGAACCATCAATCGTTTTGGTCTGGTTCTTTCTCTACGTTTTAAAGTTTCAAATGTCAAGTTCAAACGTTGGTTCAAATCATAATTGTGAAAAGAAATTTCTCCTCATTATGTTAAAATCGATATTTGGTGAAACAAATAATCGGAAAAAGGATTAATCAATTCAGTTTTTTTTTCTTAAAATAGACCAGTTATCACCACACAGCGGTTACGCAAAATTCGCGTCTGGGGTAAAAAAAACTTACATTTAAAGTATGTCTTATGTGGCTTCAGGTTGCGATCGTGGAAAAGCCCAAATTAGATTTTACGGACTTAAAAAAAAACAAATAGCAATAACAAACAATTCCATTTATAAAAAAAGCTGAACTTTACTTTATCACCATTTTTCTATAGGTATAGTACTACGAATACTACCTCTCTGAAAATGCAACCTTTCCGAGCAGAGTACACCGAAAAACGTCATTTGGATTTTTATGTTGACAAGATAAAATGGAGTCTGAAAAAAAACGTTCTTGAACACTTTTTCGAACGACCATCTAGGCATTTCATTACACTCGAATGTACATAAATATGTTGTCCGTTATTTAAGTAATTTGAATTAGTAAATTTTTGAATTACACCTTTCAAACAAACTTACCTTGAAACCGGTATTAAGCGACAACGCCACATGAAGGATTGCGATAATTATGATTTGAATGAACTTAAACTTAAACGACGTATAGGAAAACCACAACAAACAATGTTGATGTATTGTTGGTTGCTTTAAAGAGGGTCATTTAATATGTCACTGTTTGTACATTAGATAGAAAAATTGTTGCTTTATGAACGTTCAGGACAGAATTACCACGACGGTATTAAAAATTGCATCACAAAGACAATAATACAAACAATACCTTGTACATTGCAACTACGAGTAGAAACAATTTTGTAGATATTAATTTTGAAATTAAAAACAATAACACATTCGTTTATTTCAGTTTTGGTTTTTGCCAGTCTTGGAATGCTTGGAGTTACTGCTGGTGCGCACAGACTTTGGAGCCATCGTACGTACAAAGCAACATGGCAGCTTCGATTAATCTTAGTTATCTTGCAAACTCTCGCTTTCCAGGTAAGGTTTTATTAATGTACACAAAAAAATCGATAATTATATTTCAAGGATCCCGCACTTGACTGGGCGAGAGATCATCGTGTTCATCACAAATACAGCGAAACAGATGCCGATCCGTACAATTCAAAGCGAGGATTTTTCTTTTCCCACATGGGTTGGTTGTTTGTTAGTAAACATCCGGAAGTAATAGCTAAAGGCAAAGGGATTGATCATTCAGATTTATTCCAGGATAGCTTTTTAGCTTTTCAAAAAAAATATTACTATTATGTTATGCCAGTAGTTAGCTTTCTAATACCCATACTTTTGCCAATGTATGTTTGGGAAGAAAGTTTCAGCAATGCCTATGCAACTAATATACTGAGGTACCTCATAACATTACACAGCACCATGGCAATTAATTCAGTTGCCCATAGATGGGGGAGTAAACCATACGACAAGTACTTTACAATTCCTACAAATGGATTTTCTTTGTATTTTAATTTTTGTTTTAGAAATATATGTCCGGCTGAAAATTTTTCTACGACATTATTGACGTTAGGTGAAGGATGGCATAACTATCACCACACATTTCCGTGGGACTATAAAACAGCGGAGCTAGGAAAACATCATAACAATGTCACCACACAATTTATTGATTTAATGGTAAAAATTGGTTGGGCTTACGACCTTAAAACAACTTCTGAAGAAATGCTTAAGAAACGTGTATTAAAATCTGGAGATGGAAGTCATGCTATATGGGGATGGGAAGATAAAGAAGATATTGAGGACAATCAGCACGAAAAATAGAACAATAATTAATATTGAGACATATTGCAATTGTAATCTATAATTTATTGAAATATATTTGTCTCTAATTTAGTTAATACTGCAAACGCGGACTTTTATGTCTTTCTGAATGTTCAACCTTTTGAGTTCGCCATTATAGTAGTACTATTTATAACTGTTTATTAAAATTAAATTAATAGTTTTATTAGCATTTACTATCGGCGAGACCACACTGACATTTTTGGTGATTTCCAGGTGTATAAATTCTATACATTCTTTGGTACGTTCGAATCGGATTCAGAATTTATGGACCATTCGAAACGTATCCTATTAAGTATAAATTCAAAGAAAAACATTCGTGCACTAATCTGAGATTGTTCTTGTTTCACCTTCCATACGCTTCCATCACAGCTACCCATAAAGAATTGATAAGCATAGTCACAGATCAAACACTATATCAAACTCCTATAAAACGTTAGTTTCAGTTACAACACATTTCACAATTAACACGTTCACAATTAAAATTAATAAATATTACCGCACTGAAATCATCTAGCGCTACCGCAGTTAAGGATGATGTTCTTATATTTATTTCTAGTGGCGATTCCAAGAATGAAATTAACATAACTTCATGAACGTGACAATCAATGTTGAAACGCTACGTACTGTGATAATACTCCCATTTTTTCTTGTCATTTAATTAGAATTATTAAATTTCCTAAGTAAATTTAATAGGATACGCCCATGGTGGTTTAGTTAAATAGTTAGTTACTTTTTCGTTTAAGATGTTACAAGCGCGGATAGAGATAGAAGAATAGCGGTACCCTGCCAAAAAAGGGCAGCGCAAGCAAAAATAAACGCGGCTTTATATGTGAAAAATTAGCGTTTAAATTAGTAGAAATGCTAGTATTAGTCGTTTACTAATTTATACAAAGTAGGTGAAGTGTTTCACCTAAAAAATTTCACAGTAGTCGTCGAATTAGTTTGTGCAAAGAAATCTAATTGCGCAATAAAGCAGTGAATGACGCAATAAGGTCAAGAGTTCATATTAATTTTCGAAGGAAAATTACGAAACCGAAGGCTCGGAAACATAGTTGTGAGAAGATCAGCGTAAATCTCTCTGAAAGGGCCCAAATCTAGCCATTCTGGGGTCGATGACCGCACTTTTGGTATGAATTAACGTGCAACTGAAGTCACAATTCAAACACAAAGAGCTGAATACACCGATGTTTTTAAATCTGTGTCAAAAACTAGTTTTAGTAAAATTACTTTTAACATTATCATACACCATAATAGTGGTAATGAAAATGTGCTGTTTTTTGAGATTTTTCAATTAAAGTGGGAAAAATAAAGTCGAAAATAAAAAATCTCAAAAACTAATAGAGACACTTCAAGTTCTACAAAGGCCATAAATACATCTCCCCAAATGGGTATGTTTTGTTCCATTTAACCGATCTTCAAACTCTTTATTACCTCATCTTGGACACGTATAATTTAAACTATACACATTTAAATTACTTTGTATTTATTTTCTTTGTGTAGGTTGACAGATAGTACCACGTCTGGATCCTTTTTATTAGAGGTAGTGTTGCTCAGAACGAAAACTCAGTTTATAGATAAAAGGCAATGTTTCGCAACTGGGGTAGTTGCTTCATCAGGCCTAAGAAAATAATTTAGACAGAGTTTTTTGTAGCAACTTCTACAAAACTTTTTGTGTTTTATTGTAAACATATTTAAGAAAACATAGTATGTATGTCTTGTAAATGCGTCAAATTGTAAACTTTTCTAAGGAATACTGCATTAAGATGATTAAGGTGTAGACTATTCATCAGTCATTAGTCGTATAGTAGTTGTGGAAACTGGTATTTTTGTTCTTATGTCTACATTTTTAATTGGATAATGTACCTAAGGACATACAACAACAAAAGTTATAGCATTCCACACATTACGTGAATACACGCAATCAAACAATCCTATTTGTAGTGATCAATTTATGAAATATTTTATAGTAGAGCTTTTGTGAAACAATTAATTTATTTAAAATCGAATTTAAGCAGGCTAGCGGGTCTCTTATTACAATCTACATTTTTAAATAGTAGGTACCTGGCGGTCCCAATGTTATGGCTAATCAGATCAAACAAAGATCACCTTTACGTCCACCGTTCACAACTCTAAAAACTACCTATTTTTAACAAGATTAAAATTCAACTCTACCAACAGGTACTATGGTATGTAAATCACGAACATTTTTCATAACTTAATATTAATAACATTACTTTTTATTATAACCATGTTAGAAGATCCTAAATCAAAATCTAAATTAATTGAACATGAAACTATTTGAAAAGCAAAACTACCACAACAGACAGGTTGCTGTCCTGGCAAAACATCATAATATTTTGGCCGGTATGTAGAAACTTTTGTATTATGTTTTTTTCAATCGGCATTCGGTTTTTAGAAATTTGAATTACCTTAATATTACGTTCGATTTGAATAGAACATTTTCTATAAATCTAAATAATCAATATTTTCATTGAAAATAATTTTTTCATTATTTAAAATAACTCTTTTAGCGCAATATGAACATTCCATATGACGAAGGGAATAAAACTCGGTTGTATCAAATTTAATATAAGTTGGTTTAATGATGTAATAAAAGTTCTATACAAAAATTTAAATCCTTGCTTTGGAGAAACGTACTAACGTTTACACGTACTAACCACAGTGCTGCATTTCTACGGTCGTACTATCACAATATTTCAAAACTTCTCGCTTACTGTAACATTATTGTATGTTGATAAAAATATGAATTTAACTGATTCAATATGGCAATACATAAGTAATTAATTACATGAAAATTCTAATGAGCAAGTGTAACATGCTTTTAATAGGTACTAAAAATATTTTAAGGCCAAACTACATTGACTAGAAATATTAATCACATTGTCAATTAGACAAGATAAATAATTTCAATACTCTAGTTCTACGGACTCGTCCACGAAATTACTATCTTTCGTATTTAACTCTACTTCTACCACATTTTCTGAAACATCTATTTTAATTTGTCACATTGGTAAGTCAGTCAGTTATACCTTCACTTTGACTAGTAGAATAAGAATGCAATTCTCCAATATGCCTTTCTTCATCACACTGCAACAGGTTATCGTCAATTAAATGTTTTACTACTTCTACACCATTAGGTTTAACACTGTGAGACTGCTTATCCAAGTGTTGGAATTTTTTTTCTTTTCGATCTTTAATTTTTCTGTTAAGCGCAACCATACCTAATTTATAAATTCATTAGTTTTGAATAACACAAATTTACCACTATTACATTTCAAGGTTTGGAAGAAAACATTCGCTCTCTTTTTTGGCTTTCTTAATGCAAACACTCTACAAAATATAAATATAAAAATCCATCCAACACAGAATATACTGATGTTTCACTTCTCTTGTCTTTCCTTTATTTCTTGTTTTATGATTTTTAGATTATAGGCTAAATCATCACGAGGTTGAAACAAGGCACACTCTATAATCGATCCAACACATTCAGGCACTTTATTATTTTGATTTTGTGTTTTGTGATTCCATCGATGCAGCATAAATCTAGACAGAGACTTTCATACAAATTATTTTAAAATTATTTCTAAGGATGTTAACTTACACTAAAATAAATAGCGCTAAAATACCAACCCCACAGACATATGTTCAAACCAATTATGGTTGCGGACGAAGAATTATATAACAACCCCTTTACTAGTGGAAGAACAAAGTTAATGGGAATCACTAGGAAATAAATTGCAGAACTGAAACAATTTCAATTAATATTAATATACATTTCGTTTATGAGAATTGTAATGCTAATAGTTTTCGTATCATGAAATATATAAAGACAGTTCGTGCAATGACGATCAAACAATTTTTCACAGTTTGGATTGATTTTGAGTATAATTTACGGAGAAGCAACTTTTTTACTGTAAAAAATGTGAACACAAATCTCATGGAAATTTTATGTAAAACACCTTTTGAAACTTTGTACCAAATCTCTTTCTCTTTTACTCACTAGATTTTTAGTAATAAACAGAAGTACTTCATCTTGTGTGATGAAAGTGACTTGATTGTGATTTTATCTGAACAAGGCAGTGCAGCAACTTAAAACATTTTGCGAGTGCGCTACTTTTTACCCGAGTTTTTACCTATCAGTCACACTGTCAAGTCTGCTGCATGGGACCCCAACCGGTCACAACGTCATATTCGCATCATTGATCACATCCTCTAACCTAACCACAAACTTCTAATTTTGACCATAACGTCAAATGTGACCATAACGTCAACTTCCGTTTGTGACCGAAACACCATTAATCACAAGCATCCCTATGAAGGAATATAGTTTTCTCAAAGACGTGACAGAAAGTCAAACTTTCAATTTACCACAACGCAAAATGCGACTTTATTAACGGCAAATTTTGAAACACAATATAGATTTGAATTACTGATGGAAACACACCGTTTTTTTTTGCTAATCCGAGACGTACATAAAATTCGACGTATTCATAGTAAGTACCTACTTATATTTAAAATCACTTATTAGTACTGAACAAGTACTTGAAAAAAGTATTTACGTGTTTATCATACAACGTTTTGAAAACGTTTTTGAATCATATTTCTTAATTTGTTAAGGTAAACTAATAATAATAATTTTAGAAAAATACTTTGACGGTTTTTCAGACAGTGTTAATATCTTAATATTTTTAAATAGGCAGTATCTTGGATTTTATAATGATGTGTGAAAACCTAGGTTAAGGTGATAAATTGTTGCGTACTTGAAAATTATTGTATTACACTCATATGTAAATATCTATGACTCATTTAGTGAGAAACTGACCATTTCATAATTAATAACTCAAAATTTGTAACGGTTGTGGTTTACAAACAACGACGGCTCTAGAGGAACAAACAAAAAAAAAGAACAAAAGAAAATACGGATCAATGTAGTATATTAGATTCGTGGAGAATAAATTATTTAGGTAGAGCAGCAGCTTCCCGCAATTCTAAAAGGCATTTTGTTTTCGCGTCAACCGCTCTAAGTGAATCGCACGAGCCCGTATTGAGCTGGTTATAAACGTTTGGTTGTGGAGAGTATCACCGAATAAGGTTTTACTTAAGAACTAAAGATCAAAGCCGTTTCATGTCGTATGTACATGTGTTCACGCTCATTAACAATAAATAAGATACTTAAATAATAAAACTTAGCTGTAATTTGATGAACGAAGTCCTGAAAGTAAGAGTTCTCTGCTAGCGACGATATCGACAGTTCGGGGAAGTTAGGTAACCTTAGGATTTCTCTTAGGGCAGGTGTGCGAAGAGAAACGAAAGGCGTTAGGCTCCCTCGTTGAAGTTCTGAAGCCTAACCAATCCCTGCTCGACGTGGTAGCCACCGGTTGCCTGCAGCTTATCTAATGCGAAACCGTAGTGTGGTCTTTAATTGACAAGGAAGGTCTTAATCAGCCACTCCAGAATCCCCAGGAGTTATCCAGATATAACACACAGTAAAATCATAAGGTCAAGAAACGTGCTAAAAAGAATTCCACGTGACACTTAAAATTGATACAAAGAGAAAAGGAAAAGAATGTGTACTTACTGTGGATTTAGTCGGATATAAAATAAACAAATTTATTAAAAAAAAAATAAAAAAAAAAAAAAAAAATAAAAAAAAAAAAAAAAAAAAAAAAAAAAAAAAAAAAAAAAAAAAAAAAAAAAAAAAAAAAATAAAAATTAATTTTAAATTAATTTTATAAATTTTATTAAAAAAAAAAAAAAAAAAGTCAAATACGGCTTTCGTCGTAACATATTAATCGCGACATACCCGTAACATATTGCTCTCCACACACGTTTTATATTCATAAAATAAACCCGTAACAAATTGAAATCTCAAACTTTTATTTAGTTTGAACGCATTACAACATTATGCATTTATTTTCATAGCCTACTTAATGTAATACAATAATTTTCAAATACCAGCAATTTTTTATGTTTAAGGTTATGATGCATTGTAAATATACTTCGTAAGTAAAAATTTTTATGTGAAGGGATATCGATATCTTGATAAACTTATAAAACATTATACACCCCAAACAAGAAAATAAAAACTAAAAAAAATTTAATCGTGAAATTCCTTCGTAAATTACTGCACTTTAAAGTTTAGTAGACATTTCATGATTACAATTTAATTTTAAGAAATGGATTTAATTTAAATCAACTTAATTAGAAAATCGATCTTAAAACCCACTTCAAAATCGGTTTTCACATTTGCAATTTGACGTTATAGTCATGTTTTACGTTGTGGCCATCGTTAAAATTTGACGTTATAATCAACGCTGTTAATCGACGCATACTATTTCGTTGATTTCCAAAGCCTTCTACAAATTAGTTAATACTAATAAAATTGTGGACACGTTAAACATTTGTAATAAATTATTAGTAACTAGTGGTTACTATGGTTACAACAATGCAATTCAAAAAATTGAACAACAGCGTACTTACATCAAAAATTGCTGATAGCTTAAACACAACTGAAGATACCAATGCATACTGTTAATTAAACTGGCCCTAAATTTTTATTTTTGATCCATTTGTGTCATCAGAAATAGTGGGTTTCATTTGAAAAAATGAAGTTTATGGCAGTTTTTAATTGTCAACTTTAAAAATCGCAGTTTAAAATCTACATTTTATTTAAGAAAAGAATTTGATTTATATTTCTGTAAATAAATCCTTCATTTAATTAAAAGTAAAATTAAGTAGAAATTTAGTTGTTATTTGTAGCATTCATAAATGCAAAATTGACATTAGGTGTAAAGAAGTATTTATAATAGTATTTCCGTTGATTACGAATACAGATTACATTGCATATTCATATAGACATGCAGATTTTAAAAAGTTTGAAGGTTAAAATTTTCTATAGGAACAAATGCATTTAAAAGGTTGAATGTAAAACATTGACTGAAGTGGAAAAGAAAAACGAACTATAAAAAAGGACACGAGAGTTTAGTGGTGATGAGAGACGAAGATAGTGGTGAAAGGGAAGTTGGTAGTTGAGAGCCAAAGAGTGAATATGTTGAAATATTATATACATATTATATTTTTTCCGTAATCCCAAAATTCGAACAAAATCTGACAATTTTATAACGTTCTTTAAGTAGCAAATGTAATCAGCTATTTTCTTTTTAACGTCAAATGTTTCCACCGCGCATGCGCGATTCTAAAATTTACATGCATTTTAAACACAAAATGTGAACTTAAAAATCGTCGAATAATGAATTACTTTAGTGCCGATTTTATTTACTTTACTGCCGATTTTTTTTTACTTTATTGACGATTTCGGAAAAAAATAATATTAATTTATAATCAAAATAGGTAACTTAGTCGACAGATAAGTTTTTTGTTTCGTTTGTAATTACTTAATTCGCATAAAAGATCCACGCTTATACTTTATCATACATATGGATTTGGACCTATCTGTGCGATGATATTTGACATGAGCTACGTGCTCTTTTAAAACGAGTTTTAATAGGTCTCTTGGTTTGCCCTATACAGGGTGTCCAGAAACTCTCCTGTTTTTTTAAATACCTCCAGAACGCTTCTACTTAGAAAAGCAAAAACTGGTATGCTTGTTTAGCCTTCAGAAATAAATCGATTCCATCAATTGCGAATTTCTAGTACCGGTCATAGGCGTTCGTTTTGGGTAGGTCAACGGTTATTTTAACGCATACCTTTTTGTCTTTAACTTTTAAGCATTTGTGACACTAGATTATTAAATTTTCAGGTATTCTAGTACTAAAAGGTACTCTTACTTTAAGTCATTAGGATCCACCGTTTTCTAGAAAAATTGATTTGAAAATTTTTCGTTTTTTTGTCATTAAAGTTAAATTTATATTTTTTGCACTAGTTGGCTCTGAACTGCCAACAAAAGTAAAACCTACGTTTTTCATTGTCAAATTGTTGTCAGTTCGCGAAGTTTATCTTTTAATTTTTAACTTTACCGAGCGCCATCTTCAAAAAGCTCTAGCTCCCTTAGGAAGCATTTTCGGACTAGGTGAATTGGGTTAAATTGTCTTAAAATTATCTGAGGAATCTCCGGTCTTCGTTTGTCAGGAGAGTTTCTGGACACCCTGTATATACTTGGTTACAGTCTTTACAATTAATTTTTATATACTCCCTGATTTATCATACATTTCTATTGGGTCTTTCGGATTGCCTAAAAGATTTTGCAAGTTGTTACTACTAGAGGTTACTGTTTTATAATCAAATTTTGAAAATATTTTTGAAGACCTTTTGTGTATGTGGGATAATTTGGTAATTTGACATATTTCTTATCTATTTTGCTATTACTAGTTCCTAACGTCGTAATGTTTCTAATGTTTGAAATCAGAAAAAAAAGATCTCTTCAAAAATGTAATAATATACAGGGTGTTACATTTAAAAATACATCATATTTTTGTTTTGCCCTGTAAACGGCGAGTAACTGAATTATTGACAGCATTTTAAGAAAATTCAGTTTTTTTCCTACGAGAAATAATAACGATAATAAGGGGTGGGTAATTTATAGTGAATAACCCTGTACATCTAAATCAGCATAGACAAATAAGAAATGTTGAAGGAAATTGTAAAAATCTTGAAGTAGGGAATAATGTGTTAGTTCGAGATTTTGCAAACCCTATGAAGCATTCTTGGCAAGAAGGTACAGTGGTGAATAAAAAAAGGTGACAGGATAATGGAAGTTGCCACTTCATTCGGAAAGAAAAATTTGAAAGGAACATTGATCAAATTTTCCTATCAAAGTGCGTAACTCACTTCCTATTGTTAGCCAACAAATAGAACATGTTTCTCAGGTTTCTATCGACACTGAACCTGTTAAAAAGACAATAAATGATAAATCGGGTAAATATGTCGAACCTCTCTATAATTTGAGACCACGCGAATGATGTAAGCAGTGGGTAACTAAATAAATGGTAGGCTGATCCGCACTATCTTACTCGTATCTACACTTATTACACATTCTAAATTAATGTATAGACATTATTAATACTTAACTAGAAAACGAGTTATTTTTTAAATTAAGTTCTTTAGAAAATGAACTTTTAATCACTCTCAAGTGAAATTTCATTTCAATTATAAATTTTGGGCACTCCTAAGAAAAACGTTACTCAGAATCTACAGTCCGCTAAATTAAAAATTAATAACGTATTAAACAATACAGTCCTTACGAGCCGGGTTTGTAAAACTAACAACATCAAATCGGTTTCGGGAAATTTACCATAAATTTGAAAATATTCAAGACATCATTACATTGAAAAAGATAGAATCAGTCGTAACAAGAAGTTGAAGAACAATAGCAGCATCCGCATTAATAATTCGGTAAAGTAGAGTTTCCTTTTATTTTATTTTTATTTCAATTTTTAACATGACTGACAAAGACCCCTGACACCACTATTAAACAACGGCATTACAAAAGAGGCAATATTAAATCCCAATTAACCCTTTTTGAAAAGTTTGTTAGTAATTTTACCTCTCACGCCATTTTTACAAGAGTACGACAAATATGAAGACGTGCATGAGAAACTAAATTTAATACAAACCGATCCAAATAGCGAAATTGAACGTGAAAATTTTAAAAATTCTTGTTTCCCTTTAGTTACGCAAGCAAGAACGTTAATAGAATTAGGAAAAAAGAATTCAGCAGAAGCGGTTACTCGTACTTCCCAAATGTTAAATTACTTATTAGTATACTGCGTTTGATGGCAATTTCATTAATTGGCGTACATTCCGTGATACCTTTTGTATTTAGTTCAAAAATAGATTCTGTAAATGGTGGAAGTTAAATCCAAAAGTTGAGGAACATGAATCCAGTCAAATTCACCTGGTAAGCTTTGAAAAGTGGAAGAATTTGGAAATTAGACTTAGGCATAAATCAATAATTGATAAAGTTGAACAAGAAATTACACAGAAGGAAGAGAAAAGATGGAGGGTAATTTTGTATAGATTACTGGACATTATTAAGTTTTTGGCAAAACAAAATTTGGCTCTGTGTGGACACTGAGAAGTCGAAGATGATAGTAAGAGTCAACCGTGGTAATTTTCTTGAATTGGTTCACCTTTTGTCAAAGTATGATCCGGTGCTTCGTGAATATATGGCAAAGATCAAGTATAAGAAACATGCAGTATCTTATTTATCACCAAAAATTCAGAACGAATTTATAAACCTCTTAGGTGACAGTACGTCAAAATCGATGGACCTAGAGTCGAGGTAGTTGAGTCGTTTGTGGATTTTATTGAAACGAAATAAAAAAATGCTGAAAATATTACGGCAACGATTCTGCCAAAAATTGGTAAAGACGGATTGGATATTTAGAATTGTAGGGGACAGGCATATGATAATGCTGCTGTGATGGGTGGTATACATGCAGCAGTCCAAGTACGAATTAAGAACTTCAATCCCAAAGCATAGTTTATCGCTTGCACCTGAATTTAGCTGGAATTCACACCGCTTCAGAAGAAGTTCAATCCGTCATTTTTTTGGTACCTACTGTAAAACAAATTTATGGGGTTAAACGTTTGATTGAAATACGTTGGCACGCGAGACACGAAACTGTTGAAGCATTAAAAAATCTTTTTTTTTTGAAGTTTTGGACGTAGTAGAGAAACTTGCTTGCAATAAGAAGGAAAATTTAACAAGATCCAAAGCTGGACTGTTCTTGAAACCGATGCAGTCATTCTCTTTTTTGTGTCATCTTGGTTTAACCGTTACAATCTGGAGCAACGATTCTTCAAAAGAAGTCAACTGACCCCTCGAAAGAGAGAGAAAGATATCTTCAAATTGAAGAGACCTAAACGTGAAGCAACAAGAAACACATCAAGGTTCCAACTACCAGATGTGTGCTCTCAAAAATTTTTGATGGTTTGTTTTTATGTAACAACAATTTTGTAAATAACCGTTACAATCTGAACACTTGGTAACGAACATTTCCATTTAGGTATGACGACGAAGAGATTGATCTTTCTAGCAAAAATCGACCGCCGCCATCGGTTTTTGGCTCGCCCAAAGTCATCTTGAGGGTGAAAGGAAATAATTTTTTAGATAATATAACATAAGGTCGCAACAATTGTGTTAAAAACGAAACGGAAAAATTATGAAGAAACCTATAATTTATCCTAAAATAAAAGGAGATATAGATAGCATAATACATATATAAACCTGAAATCACATCAAGGTGGAATGCACGAAAACAACAACTGCACTTTGAGCTTTAAGTAGAAAATTTTGATGTCCTAAACGCCTTCAAGTGTGAATACCCGTGTTTATTTGATGTTATTTTTGCAATTCATAGATACAATTTTAAATACAAGAATGTAAAAACTAAAAAAACAAAGTCATTTAGAAATTTAAAAGGGATCAATGTTTTTCAAACACATATACACTAACACTGAGGGGTTAGATGTAATTCAAGATGTTCACCGTACATTTTAAAAAGTAGTGATGATAGCTAATATAACTTGTCGACGTATGGTTACTCAAATGTAACTGAGATGAAGATTTTAGCTGCTTCTAAGGCCAAGTCCCAGTTCTAGATCTACATAAATTTTGAATTCGATCGCTACAATATTATCTTGAATGTACCATGTTTTTAATGCAATTATTATTGTGAGTATGAATCATTTTATAACAATATACTTTCGCAAACTTACATGAGCGTCAAGTATATACAAAAAGTAGTTTGGAAAAAGTTCCTCGAAGTAACATCCAACTTAATCGTACAAAATATACAGCGCACTAATTCTGTTGCAACTTCGGCAACACTAAAAACGCTAGCAAACGAAATCAACAATTCAATGTAACTGAAATAAAAGTATTAGTAATTGCATTAATATGTTATACATTCTTTTACCGAAGAAAATAAGTGAAAGCAGAAAATCCCATCAAAAAGATATGTAAATAGGTAGTATGAGCATTGAAAACCTTCCCATATAAAACTACTTTATAAAAGGCACTTCAATAATGCGTATCCAGCAAATAAATGGCCAGAAATTGGTTCCGTCAAATCTAACATGATAAATTTAATTTCACTTGGAAAAGTAATGTCATTTTTCCATGTTGTTGCACTGCTATACAAAAAACTACAGGCATAAAATCCCAAATACCATAATGATCTTTTAAACGCATTCTAACATATTCTTTGAACCGCATTTTTTTCAAAAGAGCCTAGAAGAATGTAATGATGTATGAATTCTTAGATGTGATACGTACATTAACTAATACATCGAATAGATAATGAATAATATGAAGAATTAAAATCATCCAGGGTATACCATTATATAATACATTATTATAGTATTTTGCCCAATATTTATCCATTGCTGTAGGAATCGCATCTATTTCTGTTTCTAAAAAAGCCTTTATGTACGACATTCTCTGAAAACTAATATAACTTTAAGGAAATATTAAACGTTAAACAGTACACTAGAATTAATTCCTCACCATTTAATTAACGCATAAATTTATTATTATACTTGTTCGTATGACTCAGAAACTCAATTTGTTTAAACTCCCATGATTTATTTTGAAATTCTAATTAAAAACTAATCTCGATCATAACCTCATTTTATTATATTTATTTTAAGCTTTTCATTTGGCGAACCTGATTTTGATTAAGGCGGTAGAACATATTCGTCAAAATTTTCCTATTAACTCGTTAAAATGATTTTACATCCAAGCACAATCCATTCATAATTCTTCGTTCTTTAGAAGTTTAGTTCACACGAATTAACTTCTGCGTAGTCCAAATCGTATTTTTCAAAAAGTTATTTTTACTTCAAGAATAACGTCACAAGATTAATATATTCTAAGACGTTAATGTTGAGCCCAAACATTTAACTGACTGATATGAAGTGTACAATGTCTTATATATGTTTACATATTTGCACTCGTGAGATAATTCCTCCCGTCGAAGATTCAAAATCCATCGTGTCAGGCGTGGGATTTGAACATTTGAAAGTTCTACAGTTCTTCTCTTGACAAACTTTTGGTTTTATTTTCTTAAAAGCGATGTAGCCAATGATCGTAATGCAAATTCCATAAATTGCTAATGTCCAGATATTTGGGTTACTAAATATTACTGAGAGTTCGATAAGTTCGGTTGATTTTGGTTGATTTTATTCTTGATTTCTTGCAATTCGTCTCAAGGTAACTCTTCTAATTGGTTTCTTCTACTGTCGTTTCTTGATATGTTTGCAATTTTATAAATAAAGTTGGTTGTCCTGAGCTTGTTAAATGCGTTTTGTTTTCGATTATTCTGAATGGTGTTTCAAAAGTTGACAGCCAACAGGTATTTCGACGAAATAGGTACCCTGGATTGTTATAATTTCTTCTTGTTGTTGACAGTTTAAGTTTAAGGGTAGAATGTAATTTTGTTGTTAACTGAATAGCTATTTATTTTTACAAGTTTCTCAATAAGTAAAACATTTTCAAATTTTACTTCGATTGGAAGTTAATTGGGGTACCTAAACTTTTTTCTATATTTTTAATTATTTGAAGAAATCATTCGTTTTTATTATACTAGGGTGATTGTTTTCAGTCTAGCAAACACTACCGACTTTTCTACATCTTGAAGTATCGAATAAATAATCTTAAACAATCCAATAATTTGATTGATAATTAATTCAATTTGGTTCAATTTTTATTGTAGTAATTTTTCTTTAAGCTTTAACTTGTTTACCGTTTTGTTAACATTATCAATTCATTGAATCGATAAAGAATTTTGGTTTTTTATATTTGTCGAAATGTCTTTTGATTATTTTGAAGTTTAGTTTTTCGTATCGTTCACCATCATTCGCGTCTAAGTTTCCAGAAATGTATTTGAAAATCGAGCCTAAGCCATTTACAGGGCCACGTTTGACTCTTTCAGGATGCGGTATAATTTCTGATAATTTATCTTCTATTTTCTGTTCCATAAAATGTAAAATTTTGAAATAATTTGAACTGTTGTTTAAATAATTTGTTTTTGGTTACAAGTGTTACTAATTTATCTGAGTATGTTTTTAGTTGATTTATTTCCGAAATTAAGGTTCGAGATCGTAAAATGAATTAATTTATAATAATGATTGTTGATTTTTCGTTGTGCACTAATTGTATGGGTAAGATACCAAAAATTTTTTATTTGTACTTTCCAAATTTTTAATTAATTATCAAAGTTGAAGGTTTTTCTTAGTGGACGTTTGAGATCGTTCAATGCGAACCTTTTCTTGGAAATCAGTAGTAACTGTTTTATTTTGAGGATTTACTGATTAAAAATGTGGATTTGTGAAACTTATTTGACGTTTTTGTCGTTTGTAATTTTTACAAATGCTGATTGATTTTGTTGAAAGAGATCAGGATCATCAGGATTTCTGTTTATGTTTTCGGTCCGTTTCTCTTTCTCTTTAATAAGATTTTCATTATTTGGGAATAAAGTAATTTAGAACGTTCTTTGTGGTTATTAATGTAATCGTTTATAAGAATTTTATCAATATCTAAATCGAAGGGGTTGTTGGTGCTTATATGTGCCCGTTAATCTATTTATATAATTCGCAAAATGGTCATGGACGCACCCTGGTGGAGTCACCTGGTGATGGAGTATTCAACTAATAAGCTAGATGAATCGCACAGGAAAAGTGAAAGGGACCAAATAGTTCACTGGTTGCCCTTAGATGGAGTCACAAAAAATCAAATAAAAGAACATGCAATGTAAAATTCAAAAAACCAATTAAAGTTAAAATTAACTACAATTGCACACTTTTTATGATATTTTACATAGAATATAATTTAAACGTGACTAAACGGACAAGCCAAGAAACAGAAGTTTTAAAAGTTAATTGCTGTACACTTAAATGGTAATTTTGGAATTTGCCTGCGGTGAACCAAGTCACTTTGAGTTGTTTGGAGTTCCCCAGATGGTAAATACGTACTTTGTTTTAAATGTTGGGGGTTTTTTTTTTTTTTTTTTTTTTTTTTTTTTTTTTTTTTTTGATACCAAGAAATACCAAGCTTATCAAAATAATAACGATTTTATTGAATTCCAGGAATTGTTTATTTTCGGCAATTGCCCTCCAAGTATACGGAACAATTTCCGAACAGGCAAGAGTTAGACATGAGGCTGCCAATTATATTGAAGCTAATCAGGATCACTTTCGTCACTTCTTCGATTACGATGATGGCGCTCCACCAATCAATGAGTTAGAGAGGAATAACCATTATGAACCTCAAAACATTGAAGCAGAACGTAAGCTATTGCCAAATAAAAAGACCACTACTATTAAATAAACTTTTTTGACATGATTATGGTTACAATGATTTTATTAAACAGTTGTTGGCATTAGCGGACATAGGTGGGGAGGGAACCATGTTATTGTCACAGCCAGCAGGATTTACCGGAGATCTGTTATTGTACTTCATGATGACAACCCGCGAAATGAGACAATTTGTCTAAATCCAGAAGCCCCTCCTATTTATCTTCGCTTGACTGGAAATCATTACGATGTTCTCCAACCACTTGCAGATGTTCTCCAACCACTTGCAGATGTTGCAAATAGGAACGTGGAAGTCGATGCAAGCAGTACACCCACCAGCGGATCTCAAACGAAAAGAATAAGACTGGATAGAAGGAATGCTACCAAGAGACTTAAACGTCAAGCTGAATCTGACAGTCAGCGCCAGAATAGACTAGAAATGGAACGAAATCGCTACCAGGAAAAACGAATTCAACATCCTGAAAAACACAAACAACAATTGGCAGTTCGTAATGATAAACGTCGTCAGCAGCGCTCCCAGGAAGTTAATGGACATCATGGAATTCAGGAACTAAATAAACTACAAACGTTAGCGCAAAGAGTGATCCACGACGATACCGCAGTCATGGAACATAGTTATGGCCTGTTATGTAGCAAGTGCAGCAAGTGTTTGGCCTTATTCTTTGAAGATGAATTGACAAGAACTTTGACGAAAGCGGAGAAAGAGACAGGGATTTGGTCATACACACAATGCTGCATGAACGGAAAAGTAATACTAGAAAAATACAAGGACTATCCTGAACCACTTTTGTCGCTAATGAACGGCTCTCATTCACAAAGCAAGGAATTCCTTGAAAATGTTCCCTTCATAAATAGTTCGTTTGCATTTGAGTCCATGGGAGCCGATTACACTCCTCCACCAGGATACGGGCCTTATTGTTATACTTAAGTTGAACATAAAACTTCAAAGTGTGATGACGTTTCCGTCCGTAGGACGGGCCAACCTTCTAGTTATATCAATAAATCTTAGTTTAGTAGTCGAATGAATGGAATGGTTATAGGCAAGAATAGCATAGGTTATTTTTGTTGATACTGGTGTTTTAAGAAATCCTTTTGTGTTAAGCAATCGTATCGTTCGATAGTGCTTTGAGATTGAGGGTGATTTGAACAGCAAAAGTGTGTTTTAATTTTATGTAATCCTAGAAGTCCTGATATAACTGAGTTTTTAAATTCAGTACCGTTATCAGAAATAATTTGTTTTGGTACACCATGGATGAGAGAAAAAGTTTATTAAGTTATTAACTATTTCTGTGCTGAAAACAGAATTTAGGTGGTATGCCTGGGCATATTTCGAGAAACTATCAACAATTGTTACAAATTTATTTTGTTCTAAGGTAAACGTATCCATGTGTATAATTTCAAATGGTTTAATTGCAGTAGGGATTACCTTCATTTAATCTGACGGTGTCCATTACTTGTTGAGCATATTTGCAATTGTTTATATACGGATTGATTTTTCATAAGAGGCCAAAGTATTTATCTTTTGCGTTCAAGTTTCATCAATTCCTCGATGATTGGTTTTGCCTTCGTGATAAGCTTAAATTATTTATTTTAAATCGTTTTTGTTTATAGTGTCAATAAGTTTTTTAGTAGGTACATCTTTTAAATTTTAAAGAGGAATTTTAAAGTATTTTTGGATAATTGCGGAAAACGGTTCATATAAATCTGGATTCTCAAAGTATAGATGATTATTGGGTGTCAGGGTTGATGTATTTTTTAACAAATTTAATGGTATCATTTGCAAAATTGTTTTGTGACAATTGGAGATTTATGCGTTTTCTTTTTTCGAAAAGAATCGGAATTTTAGGGTTAGCTGGAGAATGTAGTACTGATGTTATGATTATCTGAGTTTGGTCCTAATTAACAGATGTAGTTGCGATTGGGATTTGAAGATTTGGATGTAATCCTGCGTTGGAATGTACAGTAATGATCGTCAACGATTTGGTTATCGTCATTTTGGTTTTGCTCTGTAATTACATTCCGATTTGAGTTTGATTGTCTAAGTTGGGTTGTGTGAGACTACACCTCTATAGTGATTTTGAGGTTGTACTGTTCGAGTTGGACTGTTAGAAAATAATTGAATTTGTTGGTTGTCATAAGTATAGGTGTCCTTTAATACGTTACTTACTTGTTCCCAAAAATTTGTTTCTTTGGTGTGGATTTCTATTCTAGAGAGACTGTCCGCGTTGGTGTTTAGTTTACCTTTTTTGTATATAATATCGTATATGTATATTCGGTGAGTTTTAGTTTTTAGCTCCAATAGCAAAATTGCTCGAATCTGTTGTCAGATTAAATCGTTTGGAAAAGTCTGGGTATTGAAGAATTGTCTCGTTCGTTAGTAAAATTTTACAATTTTCGAAACATTTCAAAAATTCTTGGTCGTATTCAATCTTTGCACCTTTCTTTAAACATTTAGTTAATGGTTTAGTCATTTTGGCAAAATTTTGGATAAATCGTCTATAGTAATCTAATAAACTTAAAAATCCTTTGATTTGCTTGGTAGTTTTTGGGATTCGATAATTTTGTATTGCCTTAATTTTATCTGGATTTGACTTAACTCCATCTGGTATCACTATATGGCCAAGGTAAGCAACCTCTTTTCTTAAAAATTTGAATTTGTCGAGTTGAATTTTGAAATTTGATTCTCTAAGTCTTTGAAAAACATTTTTAAGTCGGTCAATGTGTTCTTGTAATGATGTCGAGAAAATAATAATGTCGTCTAAGTAGACCATCAGACATTGTTCGTTTTGTATACCACGGAGGATATTGTCCATGACTCTTTGAAAGGTGGCAGGGGCACCTTTTAATCCAAAGGGCATACGTAAGAATTCCATTGAGTTATTGATAGTCTATAACTACGCGTCGTTTTGTAAATATATGGGCATCGATGTGGTCTTGTGTAAATTGGAATTTCGTAGTTTTAATTTGGTATTTTATTTTGTTTGTAAATGTAAGAGGTGTATTTTAGTGTCAGAATATTCGTTGCAAACGGTTAGGATTGCTATTTTTTCTTCTTCTTTTAGGTGATCTGTTCGAATTTGGTTTAAATTTAAGTGTTTAAAACAATCAGTTTCGATGTGATTTAAATCAAAGTCTTCAATTTCCGTTCTATCAAATTTTTCTACTGTTATTGGTTGTGAAAAGTCTAATGTAATTGAATCAGTGGTGTTATTCAAGATTGCAGTTAAAGCTTTGCCATTTTCTGCAACAGCGAGGCTTTCAGGTATCTCACAATTATGAATTTTTTGATGAGGGATGATGACTTCACCATTATTATTTGAAGTTGGAATTTTAATGACTTGTTGCATTCTAGGTTCTACCGTAATTAAATTTAGTTCTTTTTGAGTGGAATAAAATAAAAGTTTCACTTTGCTGTGTGGCGTTATTAAGCAACCACTTTTGAAGTCTGAATTTGCTTCTAGAAATTTTAAATTATCTACTCCTATTAAACCATTAAATGTGTTGTGAAATTTAAACAAATAGAATTTTAATAATTTAGGTTCAGGTAATTGAAATAATTTTGACGCTGATATTAATGTACTATATTTATGCGAAGATTTTTAAAATACTGTTGAAACTATAAATGGGTCGGTTTTGATAGAGTTTGAGAAATATTTAAATGCGATTTCGGGATCGATAAATGATTTTGTTGACCCGGAGTCGATCAAAATTTTTAAATATTTGTATTTAAAGGTGCACTCGGTTTATCCACCTTGGGAAATCGATCAAAGTTTTTTTAATTAGCCAGATCGGTCTTGATACACTCGTTGCTAGAAGAAATAGATCTGACTTAATGTTTATTGGTAGACTGGTCATGAATTTAATTGACAGCTCACATTTATTATCATGCATACAACGGCATGTACCTTCAGTGTATACCAGAAACAAACCCACCTTTCACCTTAATACTATTAGAACAAACGTTGGTGCTAATGCGCCTATAAACAAGATGATGCGAAATTTCAACAGAATTGTTAATGATTTTGATATACGTATAATTACCTCCTATTTCCCGAAAAATTTACGCTACATCTCAAAAAATGACGGATCTACGAAGTTTTAAAAAAAAACGCAAGTATTCCGCTTTTCCGATTTTTCTCGGAAAATTATTATCCGATCCAGTAGAGTTGGTGCTCATTTTAATCGTATTTTTATCCTCTAGAACAGCCATGTCAAACATGCGGCCCACTGAGCATTTTCCTGCGGCCCCGAATCAATTTTGAAAACAGCCATGTAATGCGGCCCGCGAGCCTGTTAAAAACCGAAAATAAAGTACTGTGATGATGAACTAAGATGCGCGCTCAACCTAAAAGCCTGGCTTGTTCCGGAAAGTTCTATCGCGCGAGAACACAGATGACGCTACCTGAACATTCTGGAAAGAACTGTCGAGAAATCACAATCCGTATATAAGCCAATACCGCTCGATTCAGTTCAGTTGTTCAGTCAGTTATGAGTCAGTTGCGATAGAATTGCGAGTTTTTAACATGTCTGTTTCAAAACCAAGTGGAAGTAAGAGGAAACTTGGAGATGAGCATCGTATCTTTCAAGAAAAGTGGAAATTAGAGTTTTTTTGCTGTGAAGTGAAAGACAAAATTATTTGCTTGATTTGTAACAGTACAGTCGGTGTCCCAAAATTATATAATATAAAACGTCACTATGATAGTCATAAAACTAAGTTTGACAAGTGTACAGGCATGATTAGAAACGAAAAGTTAAAAGAGTTAAAATCACGGTTAAAAGATCAACAGCTTATGTTTACACGTCCAAAGCAAGAAAATGAATCTGCCGTTCAAGCGAGCTACGTACTGTCGGAGTTGATCGCAAAACACTCAAAACCATTTGTTGAAGGTGAATTTATAAAAGAGTACCTTGTAAAGGCCGCGGAAATTGTAAGTCCCGGGAGCGTGAAGGCTTTTCAAAATATATCCTTGTCCCGGAATACTGTCGCTGAAAGAGTTACCGAGTTGGCTGCCAATATAAGCGGACAGATAAAAACAAAATCAGACTCTTTCATTGCATTTTCTATTGCCTGTGACGAAAGTACAGATGTGTGTGGTGTGGCGCAACTCGCTGTTTTTCTTCGTGCTGTTGATAGAGATATCAACGTTTATGAAGAATTGATGGAATTAGTACCATTGCATGATACAACAACTGGGGAGGATATTTTCAATGCTGTTTATGGACTTCTGCAAAAGTACAATTTAGATTTGTCAAAACTGTATTCCGTTGCAACAGATGGAGCTCGTTCAATGACTGGAGTAAATAATGGCTTCATTAAAATATTACAAACAAATATCAGAGAAACGGGCAGTGACAAACCAGATTTTCATCATGTTCATTGTATAATCCACCAAGAAGTTTTATGCTCAAAAGTGATCAAGTTGGAAAGCGTTTTAAAGTCAGTGAAAAAAATGATAAACTTCATAAGGTCACGTGGCTTGAATCAGCGACAGTTTTGTGCGTTTTACGTGATTTAGAAAGTGAGTACACTGGTTTACCTTATTATGCAGAAGTGCGATGGCTTTCGTGTTCTATGGTTCTCGATCGGTTTTGGAAACTCAAAGAAGAAATACGCCTTTTCATGGAAGTGAAAGAACAAGATGTCAGCTTATTATCCGACGTACCTTTTTACAAGATCTTTCATTTATGGTAGACATCACAAAACACTTGTCGGACTTAAATACGAAATTGCAAGGACCACGTCAAGTTATAACAGATATGCATGATCATGTTAAAGCTTTCAAGTGTAAGATGATGCTGTGGAAAAACCAGTTAGCGGTGGATAATCTGTCACATTTTCCGACTTGCAAGGCGTATCAGGAAAGTACAAGTGGCCCAATATCATACAAAATGTATACAGAGAAAATGGGAAGCCTTCTGTCAGAATTTGAAAAGCGTTTTCAGGATTTTAAGTCCCAAGAAAACAATTTTTCTTTATTTACTGGTCTTTTCACTATCGATATTGATAAAGTTCCCCCTCACTTGCAGATGGAAGTGATTGAGATTCAGTGTCAAACCCATTTAAAAGAAAAATTTGATAGTGTTGGTACATTCGAATTTTATAAGTACTTGGCTTTTCAATACCAAGAAATGAGAAAACTTGCCTGTAAAATCCTGTCAATGTTTGGAAGTACCTATAAGTGTGAACAATTATTTTCTTTGATGAAAGGAAACAAGTCTCCCGCAAGATCGCGATTGACGGACGCACACTTGGACGCAGTTTTAAAAGTTATTTCCGCCGATAAATTCACGCCACAAATAGACAACTTAATTAAAGACAAAAGATGTCAAATATCTGGCAAAAGAAGTTAATGTTTGTAAGTTTTTGTAATGTCCTTTTATTGGAAATTTAATAAATATACTTCTAACATAATAGTACTTTTTTTGTTAAGATTTTCAGTAGTTTGTCTTCTTTAAGATTAGGTTTTGCGGCCCACCTAGTCTATGGTCTTCATGCTTTTGGCCCACCAGTGACTTTGAGTTTGACATGGCTGCTCTACAACTTTTCTCTTTACACCATTAACGTTAGTTCATTACTTTTAACTCAACTAAAAAAAATGAAAAAAACAAGTTTTTTGCATTTAAAAAACTCTCTAATTGGATATTATTCTAATAAATCCATTGCCAGTTCAATTACAGAAAAATAAAACTCCTTAATTATGTCCCTTCACCGATTGAAATTAAACGGTGTTCTTGAAAATAATAATACAACTAGAAAAAGAAAAAACTACTGGGATTTGAACCCTGGTATTTTGAAATATTATTAAATATTTTTAATATGTTTGATGAGCTGCGGAAAAAGAAAATTTCTTATTCGCGACTCCGCTCGAAAAATGTTGGTCCAATTAATTTGCTAGATAGGACCAAACATGTCAAGCGTTAAAAACTGAACAGAATCTATTTCATTCTGAAAAAAAACATTTTTGAGCTTATATCTCCAAAAACATCGATTTTTCGAGTTTGGTTGTGAGGACTAAAATTGTAGCCCGGAAAATCCTTCGCAACAGATTTGTATCCAGCGAGAACCCCCCTTACTAGCCCCTGTAGTTTTTTTTGTTTGCACGATTATTTCCCACTCTGACTTTTCCCTGGAGTGTTCAATTCAATTCAAGTCATTTGGGTTGAATAATAAAATTGTTACATACCTATACCACTTGGAAAATTATTACTATTCATTGTAGTGTAAGGAAAGAAATGCTCAAATCTGTGGATTTGTACACTTCGAAACAGTTGATTGTTCAAGCAAAACTTTTTTACTTATTCTATCTTTTATTTTAAAGCATTTTCCTTCATAAACAGATATCAGCAGATACACCTTGTACATAAATAAGTGGAATCATTTTGTCATAGAACACCAGTGTGGTACCATGTTCATCTAAATGTTATTGTATCACAGAAATGAGGTAAACCTTTGCAAGGTTGAGGCCATAGAGGCCATTGGGCAAGTTGGCTATAGGCTCAAATAAGAACTTGATACATGTTTACAAATGATCCGATTTTTGTGTAGACTTCTGAACTTCTTGTTTATCTTGCGAAGTTATTTAACCTCGCATGCAAAAACATTGCAGCCAAAGACTAGAAATACATAGAGCATATGTTATTCTGTGGTTGAAATGTATCTCAAGCCGAAGTTTTTAAGCTTGTCTTTGAGAGGAAGGGGGAAGGTACTAAAAGTACCGTCGAAAACAAAATTTGGGACACTGTTGAAAGTTAAATGAGCATAACTACGTTAAATAAATATTTTTCACTCTATTTTTTGTTAATAAATCTAAATAATTTATGAAGGTCAGAATACTATGTTTAACCGTTGAGTGAAAAATACTTATTTAACGTAGTTATCCTCATTTAACTTTCAGCAGTGTCCCAAATTTCGTTTTTTGATGGTACATCCACTCACATCTGTCAAAAGGTGTATGCTGTACTTCAAATATTTTAAAGAAGTTCAATTGTACGGTTATTCTATTACCTAACCTTAAAATTTTGTTTATAACGTGCTTCTAATGCAATTTTTAAATCTTTTTATAAAATGGTTCGGAAATTAAAATTTCACGAGCAAAAATTATTGAAAAAAGTAGACTTTATATCATGGCAGGCAGATAATAATTTGCGAGAAGTGAAAGTCCTAAAAAAGTATTATATTCAAAAACGGGAAGATTACGCAAAGTAAAAATAAATATTACCATAATTTTTCTATCTAACTAATTAACTTGCAGGTATAATAAGCTATCAAGAAATATACGTGAGCTTGGACGTAAAATAAAAGAAGTAGATGCAAAGGATCCCTTTAGAACTCAAGCTAGTGCGAGATTGTTGGAGAAATTGTAAGTAAGTTGTAGCATCATAACATTAAAATTAAAAACCATGTTTTAGATATGTATTAGGATTAATTCCTACTAAATGGGATCTTAGTTTAGTTGAGAAGGTTAGTGCATCATCATTTTGTCGTAGACGGTTACCTGTCGTAATGGTAAGAAGTAAGTATATATTGGTTTTAGTTATTCTGATGATATATATGATATCTTGCAGATAAAATGTCAGAAACCATAAAAAATGCTGTGAAATTGATTGAACAAGGACATGTAAGGGTAGGACCTGAATTGGTAACAGATCCAGCACTTTTAGTAACAAGAACTTTAGAAGATTTTGTTACGTGGGTTGATACTTCAAAGATTCGCAAGCATGTTTTAGAATATAACGGATTGGTAAGATTTTTTTATTGACGAAAATGTTTTGTTATTAAAATTTTTTTTATTTCAGAGAGACGATTTTGATATGTGATCTGTTATTTTTAATGATAATATTGTATTTAATTGTACAAAAAAGTTAACTTTGAATAAATTTATAAACTAAAAAACCATTGCTATCCATTTTATCACTTTCTCATCTATTTGATATCAATTTATTTAGGTTTTTGGAAATATTTTACTCAACTTTTGAGGGAAAATTCTATTATATTAATTGAGGCATTGATTCGTCAATCTGGGCTGTTGCTGTAATGCATACTATGTTCCCTTAAAAGTAATGTAGCATCTAAAAAAGCAATAGTTCAAAACTATAGAAGTTTTTAGTCATAATTGTTCAATACTGTAAAGTGAAAATCACGTACTAGTTGCTATGCTAATACTCTTTATCTCACCAAGTTCAGAAAGGAATAAGTATATACATATATTCACAACATAACCCTACAAAATGAAAAGAGTTTCTTTTCAAGCTTTGAAAAGATTTTATTCCTCCCAATTAATCACAAAAAAAGTATGCATAGTTGGTTCAGGCCCAGCTGGATTTTACGCTGCTCAACATTTAATTAAATGTTTAAGTTCTGCCGAAGTAGATATATACGAAAGGTTACCTGTTCCATTTGGATTAGTTAGGTACTTAGACACTTCGTATAAAAGCAAATCTTCTCAATGAATTGTTGTAGATTTGGAGTTGCACCTGATCATCCTGAAGTTAAAAATGTTATTAATACTTTCAGTAAAACTGCTGAAAATCCTAAAGTTAGATTCATCGGTAATGTTAACTTAGGTGTTGATGTTTCATTGAAGGAATTACGAGATGCATATGACTGTGTTCTATTGGTATGTTTTTTGCTTTTCTAAACAACATTGTGTACGGTCTTGTAGTAAATAAATTATTAATGTTCTTATATAATAAGGAGAATAGACAACTGAACCATTTTTTTTTACCAAAATGAACGTCTTACAAATTTTAGTGCATAAAGGGTCGTTTACATCCTTTTAAATTAATTTATCGTATGTAACATTAACAATTAGTAAAAGTTTAACATCATTCCGTTAACACTTGTGTTTACATTCAAGTATATTTACACCGAAAATTACGTAACTAAGGAATTGTTGGGTCAATTTCAACTTAAGAAATGTAGTTCAAAAAAAACATAGCAATAACTTATGAAATTTTCTTACTTGAAATTTGAATTTATTTAAAAATTCTGTTTATCTGCAGTTTTTATCATGGATGATGGCAACTTAATGTCAAAGTGAAAACGAGAACTTCTAAACCTAAATTAGTGAATGTAAACGGGAAAGTTCATTTATTCATGCGTTAATTCTTATTTTTTGTACGTTAATTTAATTTAAGGGTGTTGGGTACATAATATAGAAACTAAAATCCGGCAGATGCCGCTACAAGAATTGTTTTAAGTAAAATTTTATCACAACCTTGTTGAGTATATCCAAACAAAAATTGATCTGTCTGAGCGTTTTTTTTTATTTGAAATTGTAATTTATTAAACCTAATGTTTCGCAATAAATGTTACATATGACAAAATATATGCACATGTCTTGACAATTATGATGGTGCTGATCTCAGACTAGATATAAATACCTATAGACAAGTAACGTGCACCTTTGTTTTGAAGTCGCCATGATAGATCTTGTATATCTTCCACTTACAAATATCCACTCGTCACATATGATATTTTAGTGTCGTCCTTCAGTGCTCTCAGATATGGTGGCAAAATAGAGTCTATCTATTTAAAAAATAAATAAATGAAAATGTTTTAGTTAGACTTGAAGTAGTCGAGTATGGCCATATACCACATTTCATATTGGTATCACGAAGCCGATAACTTTCTAACCGACGGGATGTTTGAATACGATATATGAGAAAAGCTAACTAAATATTCTTTATGACTCATTTCAGTACACGTTCACTTAGTAACATTACATGCTTGGTGATCATTTGACAGTCAATGTGTTAAAATGTTTGTGTGTTTTTTCCAACTTTCATCATTTTTGGTTCATTTACATTATCATTTACATGTCACATAAAAACCCTGAATTTAATAAAATAAAATGTATTAAAGTTACATTTTACTGAACATAACAACAAAAAACATACTAAAAAAACTATACCTCAACGCATTGCGGTAGCAATAACCAGAAACATTGAAACACGCCCGAGTATATTTTTTTCTAATTTTGATAAAGTGACATTTTGCATAATCAAAGTAGGTGTTACAAAGATCCACTTTTCGTAACCTGCTACGCTCGTCCCGTAATTATCAGATTCGTTACAAAAAATGCGTTTCGTCACTGGTAACATAAATAGCTATTATAGCATTTTTTGGTGTTATGTTTTATTAAAATATGCTATCGAATCATATGAATCAGAAGTTTGTAAAATATGTACGTTCGTGTATTATAGTTACACCCAATTGTATTTTACCTTATGTTTAATTTTTAAGATATCAGGTGATTAAAAAAAATTTTTTTTTTCTGTATTACTTTTGTTAGAGAACTGTCTTCACCAGTTTCAAGTCTTTTTTTTTTTATTTTGAGGCTTATGAACGTGTTGATAAAAAAAAATCTTCTTAATTTCCAGACGTACGGTGCTGAGGAAAATAAAAAACTTAACATTCCTGGAGAAAATTTAAAAAATGTATTACCTGCTAGAAGAATTGTTGGGTGGTACAATGGCGTAATCGATGATTCGGATCTTAAAATTGATTTAAACCATCCTTCGGTAGCAATTTTTGGCCAAGGCAACGTTGCTGTCGACGTTGCAAGAATATTGCTTACTCCCGTGGATCTTCTAAAAAATACAGACATAACAGAACACGCTTTGAATGCTTTATCACAGTCTAAAGTAAAAGAGGTACATCTGATAGGTAGAAGAGGACCTCTACAGGCTGCATTTACTATTAAAGAACTTAGGGAAATGCTAAAACTTCCCAATTGTACGACGATTTGGTGTCGGGACAATTTTACTGGGGTATCAGAAGTTATACCTACTTTAGCAAGGCCGAAGAAGAGAATTACCGAATTGATGGTTAAATCCTTGAACGAAAGTGTTATACCTGGAAGTAAATTATTCAAACCGTCATTTTTTAAATCACCCCTTAAACTATTAGGCACAAATAGAGTTGAAAAAGCATTACTTGGTATAAACGAACTTCATGGGGACGACATTTTAAATAAATCTGCTAGGTTAACGAATGCACAAGAATATCTCGATTGCGATTTGGTTATAACAAGTATTGGGTATAGGTCGACCCAAGCTGATCTCGATATTCCTTTCGACGATAGGAGTGGAAAGGTAATTAATACAATGGGCAAAGTCGATGATGGTTTATATGCGACAGGTTGGGTAGCTACAGGTCCTACTGGAGTTATTTTAACAACTATGAACAACGCGTTTAGTACAGCAGATTTAATATGTCACAGTTTACAAAAGCAAAGGTCAAATAAAGACGGTTTCAACTTAATTTGCGAAATACTAAGAAAACGAAATGTGCAACTAGTATCTTGGGAAGGGTGGAAGAAAATTGACGAATACGAACAAGAACAAGGAAAAATTATAGGCAAACCTAGAGAAAAATTACTTAATATTAAGAAAATGCTTGAAATTGCATCGTGTCACAAGGCGTCTTGTGCTTCAAATGTAAATATTTGATACTGGAAACGGATATTTTAATAAATACTCTTTTACTTTTTAGAAGTTGATTGAAAGATATCTCGACTCTTTTATCTATTTAAAAAAATAACTACCTATTCTTACACTCTGATGTTTACTTCCCATCTGCGACGTTTTCAGAACCAAAATGTTAACAATTTACAAAAATATTTATTTTATATTTTTCTTCAAATAAAAGTTGTTTGTAATTTTATTATACACAACTGTAGTTTAAACTATTTTTTGATAATTATAAGTACAGGGATATGACAATTCCCACTAAGCAAGGAACATTAAAATAATGTTTTGTAACATTTGAACAAAGTAACAAAATTAACATTTAATTTTAACATTAGTTCTACATCACATCTATATGGTTTATAAAAAGAATATTTGAACATGGAAATAACATTACAAAAATATAGTAAGTTGAACATGTATTAAACATTATTAGTACGACATTACAGTAAGTTATTTTTGTGCAATATAGTATAAACAAGCTTTTCTCCGCATCATGTACTTACAAACGTGTGAACGCTTAACATAAAACATTTTGCTCGACAGATAAAAAAAAATGTGCCTATAACAAGGTTACGTTACAACTAACAAAATCTTGAGAGAAACGGTACAAAAAAAACAACAACTCTCCTTTCATCCCTGTTTTTGTATAATTTATGTTCTTGGAGATATCGTTAAAACAATTATAATGTTACGTGATTGTCATGTCTCAGTTATTATTTAGCGAATCAAAAATAGTTTATGCGAAAGTTGTGTATAACTAAATTACAAAAACTTTTATTTGAAGATAGATATTTGTGCAAATATTCCAAGAATGAGAAAATCTATGTAGGTTAACTGCCCTTTTGGGTCGACAAGTTATGCTCAAAATTGAATCGGATCTGTGCTGTTATAAATAAGACTCATGTGCAAAGTTTCATAAAAATTGAACCCGTGGTTTGTTTGATATCTCCTCCAAGCCGTTTGTCCACCTGACAAAATTTTTCTTGGTTCCATTATAAACGTACTAACTCCATTTCATCGGGAAAAAGTAAAAAAATAGGGATGTAAAAATTAATTAAAGTTACTTTTACTGGACGAAAAAGAAATTCGCCTTGAATAACGGGTAACATTAAACTTTTAATATTATTAAGAAAAAACGCGTATACAAAAGTGAAACGCACTAAACAACTGCGTCACTTTGAATACTATAAGTCTCTACGTAATTATACTAACTTTGTTATAAAAAAAGAGGAAAAACTTATTTAGAGCACTGCTTATAAAATACTCCCTAAAAATCAATGTGACAAGAACTCAAAAAATTGAAGATTTGTGCACGAGAAACTATCTTTATTATTAAATTACTTGATGATGAAGAAAACAAGTAATTTAATAATAAAATAGTTTCCGAAACGAAAGTGAGGAGAATAATAGGCGTTTCTTTTTGATCCCCAACCTCCTAAAAGAAGGAAAAAAATTGTAACCGGCAAGTTATTTATTCTGAAACTAAATTTTTTTCTAGTAAAATTAGCTGAATTTTGAAACAAAATAATTTAAGTGTGGTAAAAATCGACTTTCTTTGCTTTTTTAATAGCAAACTCTCTAATCAAGTCTGTTACATCTTAAGTCCCGCAAATTTCTTCTTCAATGCTTATTACTGACAAATTTGTAAGTCTTTCTGGATCATTGTGGATCTCAAGTAATTTTTAATTATTTTAAGTTTTGAAACAGATCTCATCATGAGCAACAGTAACGCGGGCAATTGTTAAAAAAATGCGTACCTACTGCTACAGATAAACTTGGAAACGTACAAATTAAATCGTTAGCTACAAAGTATTCTAAAACATCTTTAGCCGATGAAATAACAAGTTTATTGCAAATTAATAATATTTATATTTCATTACACAAATTAATTGAATTAATATCCATTACATTTGTCGATGGATCTGTTAGTTACGTTCGTAAATCCTTGCAACAATTAAGTAATTCTTCTTTATTTATAGTTATGGAAGTTAGATTTATTTAAAAACCAAAAGAGTCGTTAAATTCATTTAACTGTTTAAATCTATAACTTAATTTTGATAATGCTACATGCAGAATAAAAATAAAATTACTTACAATTTCACAGTCTATGTCTTCAGCAATTTCTTTAGCTTCCTTAAGGATATCAGTATAACCACTTTCTGATCTTAATTCAATAATATAACATGAATTTCATTCAGCATTTTTGGCTCTGGTACAATAATATTAGATTCTTGCATAATTTTATACCAAATCACTATATAGAACACAAAAATTTAAACGATTTTAAAATAGCGCATAATAATTTTTTCTGAATTAAAATCTAAGTGTTTTAATAGCATCTATTCTGCTCTCCCACCTTGTGTCCGGCGATAGTGTTTTTACAGTCACAGTAGGAATCTCATTCATAAGAATATGAAAACGGTAAGTATTTCCTGAATAATACCAAAAAACGAGTTACTTCAAGAGAGCTTTTTCGCGGCATCGTTCACGACTAAATTAAGACTATGTGCTGCATATGGCCCAAAGAAAGCTCTAAGATTTATATCTACAATTTTTTCTTGAACCCATTTATGTTTGACTTTAATATTGGCACCGTTATCGTATCCCTGTTCCCGCATGTCTCTTATGTCAATATTAAATTATTTTAAATAATTTAACAAGAAGGTTGCCAGTTGTGTCTGTAACTGGACAGAACCCTAAAAAATGCTCCCTAATATCAATTTTTTTGTATCAACATTCACGAAAACGATTCTTACAATTACAGTTATTTGTTCTTCCCCACTAAACATAAAAACATTACATAAACGAAACTTTAATGTAGGAAGTCGGGGAGGGAGACGCACAAGAGCCAGTAGACGTAAACGACGAGCCGTAGACGAATGTATTTTGAGACGATTATCATTTTTCTAAATAAATTTATTTATGTATTTTTATGCAATTTATTTTGTTTATATATAAGTAAATAAAAATCCTACAACTATTTATATTATAATCACATTACTGCAATCTTGATTTGCCTTTTTTAAATTGACTCGATACAATCTCTCCCGTCAACTGGATTCGAACCAGCGCCAACACGGTGGTTCAATTTGTTAAATTGACGCTTCTGCCGCTAGGCTATGCTCCCACTGATGGTAGGGTCTCACAGCGGGAACATACCTATCTTAAATTTTCACTTAGGTATCGGAAATAGTTTTGAGCAAATATAAATCAATTCAAAATAGTTACAAAAATAAAAGGCGTCTATAATTACATTGAATTATCTCAAACTAAGTAAAAATAATCCAATGTGGCGTCCATTTAAAAAAGAAATTTGCTATTAATATATCCAAAACCGTTCTTGCGATAATCCTTTTGAAAATAGATTACAGTTTCCCTTCATTAGTGAAGAAACTTTTGTATCAACTTTTTCAATAGATATCTTAATAAGTAAAATAATTGATACATTCGAAAATATGATTTTTCAGTTTTTTGCCGATATCTTAGGAACGAATCGAAATGTTTTTCTGCGGGCAATTTATTTCATGAACAAAAAATCGCAAATACCGCAGTGTAAATCACTTTGACAAGGGCAAAAGTTACCAGGACCCCTACTCTTGAACTGTGGGAATTTATTTTCTCATGAGAAAGACGAAATTTCTCTTGAAAATATAAAGTTGGTATTCTTGAAAATTTCCCATCCGCTATTCTGAATAGGAGAAGGGAAATTTTCAGGAAAACCAAATTTATGTTTTCAGTAGAATTTTCGTTTACTGTCATGGTAATAATTGTTGTCACATGATTGTCTCCTTGGAAATTAACAAAAACTTAACCTTACTTACTGGCCGTTAGTATTTCTTAGGCACAGTTGTACAATCTACGCTTAAAGTAAACATTGGTTTAGTTTCCTAGGCGATAACTGTTGTCACAATTGCATCCTCAGAAATTAAACCAAGTTAACTTTAAATGGGGATTGAACAACTGGTTCTAAATCAATTAATTAAAAGCGCCCCTGACCATGACGTACCGTCTCGACAATTATGCCACTCCGGACCGGAACAGATTCTTTTTGTTTTTAATTTTAATGAATTTGGTTCATAGCTTTCTTTATCATGGTCAGTTGGTATAATTGATGTACAGGCCAAGGTCTGTCACTTTCAGAGAACCACTACAACATTTAACATTAACTTGCTTGGGCGCAGTCACGGCTTGTGATATTTAAAATATACTCATCTTACAAACTAAATCATTATTAAGTGAACGAAGTTGGGATCCATCTCTCGAAGTATTGGATATTATAATTGAAATTCCAATTAAGGAAAATAAAACTCGTAGTCGAATTGGCCAATACGAAGTTAACGTATCGCTTAGGGTCAACTTCAACTTTATAGTTAGAAAATCTCTATTACTTTACATAAGTTTTAAAGCTCCATACGACTGCTGAATCGGTTTTGTTATATGATGTTTAAAACGTATTGCAAATAACAAATAACAAGTTTTGTTCGCATTTATTTGAAGGGAATGGTTTATGGAGGATATAAATATTTTATTCAAATCAGTATTTATTTTTATAGAAGTCGTTTCGATGTCATCAGGTTTAAATGCAAGATACAACTGAGTATCGTCCGCATATAGAGGCGATACTGACAATGGAGTACATAATTAAACAAAATGCTATGTAAATAGATAATAGGTAATGTAGTAAGTAACAAGAGAAGAAAGCTAGAGGTTTGGAATCAACTCCAATATAATGAAGGATAGCAAGTAAAATGTCATGGTTGATCGTGTCATATGCTTTACTAAACTCTACTAGAATTAATGCCACTATGTTACCTTTATCGATGTAATTAATGTCATCTGTAACGCATAATAATGATGTAGTACAACTGCGATAAACCCTAAAACCAGACTGATGTGTAGGTAAGATTTTATTTAAATTTAGGAAAGTTGTGTATTTATAATTTTCTCTAAAATTTTGGACATTGTAGGTAGAATACTAATAGGTCTCAATTCTGAAAAATTTGTAGGGTTTTACTTTTTATGGGATAGGGGTAACAAGTACCTGTTTCCAGAAAGGAGAAGATTCATCTTATTCCAGGGATGAGTTGATGATGCAAAACAGTGGGAACGCTTAAGTTAATCAAATTAATATCAATTTCGTCTATTCCAGCGAATGTAGTTTTAATGCTAGGAATAGTCTTTGATACTAATAACTTAGAAACTGCTCAAAATGTAGATTTATTAGTAGAATTATAAAGAACATTGCTGTTAGAGAATTTTGTTAAATTCTTGAACTCGCTAGTAGATGAAGGCTGTATAATGTTGGAAAAATAAGAATTTATTTCTTCAACATTTTGTAATTGTGGTTATTATTTTCATTAACAATTTATTCTCTTCGCACCCAGTTGGAAAAGATGAACCTGCTGAGTTTTTTTTTAATCGAGAAGGACGTCCTCGGTTGTAATCTGCTTAGTTTCGCTAGTTCTATTCTAAGAAGAAAAAAAATAACAAACAGTTGTGAAAGGACTTTTCAATTTTCTTAGAAACTCATTCAATTTGGAATTTAAAAAAACCATAACAAACTATTTCAGTAAGTAAATCAAAATAATAATAATTTGCTTACCAACTTTCTCGAATTTTGCATTTTACGTTTATTGTTTATAATAATTTTGGAGGGTAAAAAAGTTTTTCACATATTAACTTATTTCCTAAAGTGTCAATATCCACAATTTTTTTGCTACTCCTTGTACGCTTTACATTTTTTAAGGAAATTTAAAAAACCTATATCTACGGCGTCTACGCTGTTCTTTTTATTATTTATGCAACTGACGTATTCATATTTACTCATTGTCACAAAAATTACGGTAACTAATTTTATAATCAATGCTGTATCTTGTAACAATGCAGACTTTGAACCTCAAACCACTTTTATATTCCTTTTCAACCAACGCGCATCGAGACAGGTACTTTGGAATTGACACAAATAAAGGAGAGGGAAACTGAGAAATCTCGTCGGAATTCGACATTAGAGCCATCTACGTTTTGTCGTATTTTTCGGTAGTATTTCGTCCATATAGGCTGCGCATCTTTCCGAAGTTTATAATCAATGATATGAAACGAACGGGAAAACACCGAAAAACTATACTCGGACACGTGTTTTAACAACTAAGCTATCATCATCAGCGAACCGATACTAAAAATAAAAACAATAGGAAGCTTATATATACTATCTACGTGTCACGCATCGTTACACTTCATTGATTCTTATACAGGGTCTACTACAGAACCCGTTCATTAGAAGTTTACAGGTTTTCTTACTATTTATGAATTTCAAACTTTCAGGTTAAGAATAACCCATAGCTTTCTTTTGTTCTATAATATTTCCGATGTTGTACAACTACCGGAATAACCGGAAATTGCCATCAACTTTCTTAAGTTAAATAAAACACTTTGTATATTATTGCATTTTTCGATTCTACAATAGATTCTACGATACACTGTATTAGGTTATCCTATACCTATCGTCAACTGTTTTCGAGTTATTTTGATTTTTTAACAAATTTTGTGTTTTTTTGAGAAGGGTGTTTAATAGTCTATCTTTTGCCCTTCTTCAAACACAAAACCTCCATATTGTAAAAACAGCAAGTAAAACCATAAGGGTTCACTAAATAAATTTACAGCCTATCACAGGTTATACAGGGCGTCCAAAATTTAGTGGCAAAGTCGAAAAACTTCAAACTCAAGAGAGTAATTTTTTTCAAATTGAATACCCTGTATATTTTTATATATTTAGATAACGTATTAATTTACGCATCGATATGCTATAGGTATCCCTACACCTATCTTTAGCGGTTTTGTCATTATTAACGCTTTTTTATCAAATATTAATTAAAACTTCTTTTAAAAACTAAGCACATTTGAAAGTTGGCTGTGAGTATGTTTAAATAAACGAATGTTTCTCTCGTTGTCATTCTCATTGAAGCAAATAGTCTATTTTATAAAATGGAAGCAGTTGAATATTCCAATTTATTCTACATCCATGGCGAATGTGGAAAAATACTTAGTAGAACTTGTAGAACATTTAATGAACGATATCTCAATCTATCACCAACTACCAAAGGTAAATTTAGAAGAATGGAGTCATGTTTTTTAAATACAGGAAGTGTTACGGTAAAAAAAAACTACACAAAACCTATCGTTGAAGCAGAAGACAATGAAGTAAATGTGCTGGCTTATTTTCATACTCATCCCCGGAGTTCGATAGTTGCAGCTTCTGGTGAATTGGATATCTCTTCAATGTCGATTCATCACATTCTAAAACATCATAGAATGCATCCCTACAAGGAAACATTAGTACAAGCCTTCCGCCCTGGGGACGAACAGAAAGGAGTTCAGTATTGTGAAATGATTTTATTAAAAATTCAAGAAGACGAAAATATTTTATCTAAAGTTATTTGGAGCGATGAATCTAAGTTTAGTTGGGAAGGCGTTGTTAATCGACGAAATAATCATTTCTGGGCAGGGGAAAATCCTCACGTTTTCAGAAATGCAAATTTTCAAGACCGCTGCAGTTTTAATGTGTTCTGTTATCTTTTAAATAATTCCGTAATCTACGAAATTTACGATGTTAATTTAAATGAACAGAAATACTTAGAACTTTTAAGAGGACCAGTTACAAATTTTCTTCAAACTTTACCTCCAAACGTAAGACAAGACTGTTGGTATCAGATGGATGGTGCACCTGCCCACAATACCAGAGAGGTTTATCGGGAATTGACAGAAATGTTCGAAGACCGATGGTTTGGTTCAAATGGGCCCTGGAATTGGCCTCCTCGATCCCCAGAATTGACGCCACTAGATTTTTATCTTTGGGGGCGCATAAAATGTGAAGTTTATAGTACACCTAGTGATAACAGGCAAGACCTATTAAATCGTGTGAGAATAGCCTTTCAGCGGTTAGGACGAAACGAAATAGGCAGAGCAACTATAAGAGAAACTGTTTTCTCCGTTGTCATACTTTCAAAACTATTCTTAGTTTTTAATAGCATTTTTAATCAATATTTGACAATAAGCGTTAATAACAACAAAACCGCTAAAGATAAGTTTACGGACACCTATAGCATATCGATGCGTAAATTAATACGTTATCTAAATATATAAAAATATACAGAGTGTTCGATTTGAAAAAAATGACTTTCATGAGTTTGAAGTTTTTCGGCTTTGCCACAAAATTTAGGACGCCCTGTATAACCTGTGATAGGCTGTAAATGTATTTAGTGAACCCTTATGGTTTAACTTGCTGTTTTTAAAATATGGAGGTTTTGTGTTTAAAGAAGAGCAAAAGATAGGCTATTAATAACCCCTCCCCAAAACACAAAATTTGTTAAAAAATTGCAATAACTCGAAAACAATTGACTATAGGTATAGGATAACCTAATACAGTTTATCGTAGAATCGATTGTAGAATCCAAAAATGCAATAATATATAGGGTGTTTTATGTAACTTAAGAAAGTTGATGGCAATTTCCGGTTATTCCATACAACATCGGAAATATTTTAGAACAAAAAAAGGCTATGGGTTATTCTTAACTTGAAACTTTCAAATTCATAAATAGTAAGGAACCCTGTAAACATCTAATAAACGGGTTCCGTGGTAGACCCTGTATAAGCTTGAACAATTCCGAAAATTCTAATGGACCGTGATCATCATAATTCATAAGCAAATTAAATATAGTGTCCTATAGTTAAATATTCAGGTTGTCATGAAAAATGCAAATTTTCATAATGAAGACTGATTTGTAACAATTTTAATATTTATCAAGTAAGCTATACAACTCTGACAGGTAAATATTATGTATTTGTAAGAAGCCCAAATATCTCGAAAATGGCTACATTTACAGACTTCAAACAAGTATGACTTTTTTATGCACAGATAATTGTAGAATCATAATTTAAAAAAAAACTAGCCCTAAAATTGAACACAAAAAAATATGTGTTTAAATAAAATTTTGGACGCATTTGTGGCGCCATCTTACGAGTACAGTAAAATTATGGTCAAATTTCAATTTGCAACACCAAAAACCCCACTATGCAAAATTTTGTCAAAATATCTCAAATACTTTTCAATTAAATAAGAAAAAACTAAAATTAATTTTTCACTTTGACACCCTGTATCTTAGTAAATATCTAGTTTTCGAGTATGGTTAATATAAAAAATCTTCTTGTTTTCGTCTAAGGAATCTTATATTAAAATATGTCCCATTAGTTCTGGGACATCCTGTATAAGGGACCAACGTATGAAAGAGGAAGCGCTAAAATAGGTTTACAATTCCATCGCATACCTACTGTAAAAGCGGCATCTTATACGTTTGGGTAGAATGAATACAACAACGTACTGAAATCATTATGATAATGTTAATTATTTAAAACAAAAATGGAGTTTTTAGCTGGACTTGTAGATGAATCTGTTGAAGCAGTAAATATTGAAGATGTTGGTTAGTTCTATTAAAATAATTAATTTATAGATTCAAAGTTATGTAATTATTGATTACATGATTTATTAATATTTTTTCTTCTTTATAGGGATCTAACTGGAGGAATACTTTTTTTATTTGTATAGGTAAATTTGTGAATTTTGTTGAGTGAAAAATAAGTTGGTAGTAATATCTGGTGTAGTAGTATGAAATTAGTCATTCATATGCGACTCAACGGAAGTTGTCAATGCAACCAGCAGTAGCGTAGTTTGTAGTTCACCACTGTACCGTCAAGTACCGTAGTCAACGTGTACATGTACCACATCTGTAACAATGCTACTTGTATTAAAATAAAGTATTCTTTTTGAATCACATTCAGTTAAACTCATCAAATTTGAATTGAACAATTTCGTATGATTAGAGCTCGACAGCGCAGTTGTCTTTGAATCTTAGAACAACTCAACTCAATAACAACTGAATTAAAACAAATTCTGAGAAAAGTCAAGAACAAAACCTTTAAATCTTTGTATGCTCCGAGAGTTAAAAGAAAATAACATTTATTTCTTTACTCTAAGTAATTACAAAACAGGTATAATAACAAAATATACTGTAGATACAAATATAGTTTTACTATAATGTATTAAGAATGTCCAGTAAGCTAACGTTAGCGTTAGCATTAATACTTATACCTTCGATGTTCACACATTTATTATTATTCTTGAGTACTGACTTCTTGTTGAGATCTATTGGTGCAATGATCTTTTTGGTATTATAAAATTTTCCTAATACATCGTCTTCGAAAAATAGCCGATTGTAGACTTTTCTGCCAGGTTTTGCTTTCCTCAGAAGTTTGTATCCTGGTTTTAAATAGTTTTTGGGTTATTATTTTCTACTATTTTTTCACACATTTTTGTATCTTTTGGCAAAAGTAAAAGTTTATTTGAAGAATTGCTGATGTAATATGGATGAAAGTTGATTTTCTTAGTTGTCCGAGGCTCCATTATTTTATTATTACATTGTTGAAAGTAATCTTTTCGAGGAAGACATTGAATTTTTTTCCCTCTAGGTGAAAGTGATTTACTACATGTATACGGAATCATACTTTTAGAACATTTAGTATCGGGATGATTATCGAAGATTTCATACAACCAACGTTTGTCATTTTTCTTTGCATTTGATTGTCGTAGTTTTTCATATTTATCTTTTGGAAATACGTGTAATTGTTTTTGTGGTCTTGATAAATCTGTAAGTGACGTTTGTAATCCCGTATCCAGATGTTGAAGTAATCCAGTTTTTAAATCTACGTTATATTCTTGATCGTAAGTCTGGACTGGAATAGATGTATTAAGAGTTTTTCGATTAAAGTTGGCATTAATTTCGGGATTGCAATGTAGTACGGATCGAAGAATTTTCTTAGTTTGTGAAGAAGAATTCAAATATAATTGAATTGTTTGAGTTTCTCTTGACATATGTTCGTGAATGGAATCGGTGTTGTTGGCTGCATCGCATCGATGAAATACGTCTTCCGTTTGTGTTTGCAAAGTAACGTTGACTTGTAATTTTCGACCACCTTCGTCATGAGGTATGCTTGTTTGTGTTGTAGTTTGAGTCATCTTGGTAAAGTTTACTTGCAAAATATGGTCCTGTTTTAATTTATTCGTTTTGTTCTTTTTTTTATCAGATATTGGAATGTCTATTTTTTTAACATAATGTACATCAGTATTCTGCTGCTTAAACAAAGTTTCCACTTTTAAAGGTTTTTTAGTCGCACTTTCAACTTTGTTTTGTGAATTATTTTTGTTTTTGAATTTTTCCAAACTATCAAATAGAAGATGATCTGTTTCAATTTGGAATCTTAGTGTGAGTTAACTAAAAATTCGAATAGTCATAATATTTAGATTGTGGCTTACCTCCGTAATAATAATTGGGTTCAACTTCAAGACTATCAGCACATGTTAGTAACGCGTTTAAAATTTCGGATTGTTTTTGTAGGTCTTCTTCGTCCAAGTTACCGCGCAAACTAGAGTTGTCGTTTGCAGCACTTCGAGAATCATTTTGGGTACTGAGTGTTTCGTTTTTTGTAGTACAGCTGTTAGTACCTTGGCACAATTTGGCAGTTTTACTTTTGGACTTAGTGCTACTATTACTTCGAATATCGCCTTTGCTCATAAGAGCCTTTAAATAATCGATAGCCATTTGCAACTCTTTGTTTAACTGCTCTAACTTTTAAGTAACCTGTTTGTATATAATTATCAACACAAAATAGTTTACTTACCAGACTAGGGAAATGATCAAACGTTTGTTTCATTGATGTAACTCACGGTAAATTTCTGAAACATCACTATATACTTTAAAAATTTGATGACAATATTGACAATTACACTCTTAATAGTAAACTTCTGTCAAAATTATAAAAAAAAAGTACTGACACGAATGACAAAGTTCGAATGAATGAAAATTAAACATTCTGACATTTACAAAATTGTTTATTTTTGTTGATTTCTAGTACTACTTACTAGCACAGTTTCATTTGAGTATAATTATAATAGAAATAGAATAGAAAAGTACTCGTATTAGTAGTCGACTGCTCTTAATAATGTTTTAAAATATACAACAAAAGAGTTGGAAAGAGTTTAAAATGTAAAACATTTTCAATCATTATTGCTATAGTTTAAAAAAAAGAATTTTTAAGTAAACTTTATTAAATATCTAATCAAGAACAACTATTTTTGAACAACAACAAATATTTTTTACAACCATTTAAATAGGTATAGGTTACGAATATATCAAACCTTAAACAATGTAAGACAGGGGTTTCGCAATTTTATGCTTCATAGGTAAACGTTATGTGCATCACGAAGAGGATGTAGTATTCAGAAAAATTCGAACTTACATCTTCTATTTAATACATTACTTATTGGTGCCTAATAATTTGTTGTTTTGTAATAGTAGCTGTCAACCTAAATCGTAAGTTTATCAAAATTTTTTGATATAAATATGGGGAGAAAACTTATCCTCATTAATCTCGAACATACCTATAAAGTTTTAAAACGTATTACATGTATTCCACACATTCAGTAAGGTAGAACTAAGAATATTTAAAAAAAATATTAGTGACAGATAGAACGCGTCATTTACTAATTAATACAATAGGTTAAAATTTATTAGTGGAATTATTAAAATGTATTAAATTTATAGTCACTAAAATGTTTGTTGTAGATGAATCTAAACTTTATTTTATAGTAAGTGACCAAAATGTCTGGTTTTTTAATACGGTACTTTAAGTTGCAGTCAATAAACAATGATGTTCAAGAAGCAATAAAATTAATTGAAGTTAACCATAAAACGGACAAATCTGAATGCAATAACCACAGAAAAATATACTTAGGACGATTAAAAGTAAATACAGTAACATTAATTTGAAGTCTTTGAATAATGATTGCATACGGCAAGAAACCTTTGGTATACCAGATATTACGTTACAACCATTGCAGTTTAATAAAAAAGGACTTTCTCTACTAAATATTATTAACAATAATAGTACTAATGATGACAATTCTGATGACTCGGATCTTAATACAGTTTTAATAACTGAACCACTGGATGACGTCAATTATACGAAAAATAGTCTAGAACCCATAAAATCTCAGTTTATTCAAGAAGTATTAGACTTACTGGATGATGAAACTGAAGCAGAAATTAAAAAAGACATAACATTTAAAAGTTGTAGTTATATGGTTTGCAAAGTTACAAATGTATGTAGTTCTGAAGGACTAAAGCAAACAGAGGACCCCGATATTTCGTATCATGTTGCAACTCATTGCGTGCAAGCCTCTCAGCATTTATCGTTCCCATCGCAAATAGTTAATAACAGCTTTTGTCAACTACCCTCTATCCAAGTGGTATACGAACAAGATAACGGAAGAGAAATCTTTGATAACATTCCACAACCTTGGCAACCGAGTTATGTATATTTACCTCTTTACGAAAATTGTCCATGTTGTGGTCAGCAAAAGTGTTGTAACAATCAAAATTATTCGTATTATTATGACAATGCAATTCCTTTGCATGAAAGTATGTATGCGATTAATTACGAACCTACTTCTTACATATGCCCACAATGTGGAGAACAACATTTTTACCAACATTCTATACATTCTTTTACAAATATTACAACCGGATCAAATATTAGTAACTTGGGCTATAACGGCATCGCTCAAACTTCGTCAAATTTCATTGACTTCAAATCTACTAATAATTCCGTATGTTCAGTGTGTTCGAGGCTAACCCCAAAATCTTTAAAATCGATGGCTACAAGTCCAATCGATATTGCTGTTTCAAAACTAAAACCTAAATATAACTTGATGTCTGCAAGACAAAACACTTCGACTCATCCAAATGGCATTTCTATTAATATAGATTTATCAAATCCTGTAAAATCCGTTAGCGCACAATCAATTCTCAAAGTCAAAGACCCTTTGGATTGCACTGATGCAAGTTCAGCGAAAGTCCGCTTAAAATCTACGATTGCTCGTCCTAATAGACCAATTTGTCGAAAATCAACAGATGATTCTTCAAATTTGGATTTGTCAAACGTTTCGTCAAGACCAATTCCTAAAACGTCTAACGACTTAACTTGCAAAGGACAAATAAAAACTAATTTGGATTTAATTGCATCAAGACCAAGAAAAGTTTGTATAAAAAAATCCACTCATGGTTATCAAACCGAACCAATATATTCAGATATACCGTCATCTTCCTCATCAGATTCATTTTCTTCAAGACCAACTAATATCGATTTACCTAAAGCTCATTCTTTCCAAGCTTCAAAAATTCCTTTAAGATCCACTGGTACAAGTCCTATTCAGAATACTTCTAGAAAACGCACATGTGATATTTCTATAGATCCACTCTCTCCAAGATCCGTAAAGAAATATTTAAAACCCGTCTCTGCAAATAAACTAAAAATGTTTTCTAAACTTAGTCCTGTAGAGTCAATTTGCTCACATGATTCAGATGCAATACCTTCAAATTTAGATACGTCAAAATTTTATATGAAATCAATTGGCACCAGCCGTAGGACTGCTTCAAAACACACATGCAATACTTCTTCAGATCCGATTTCTTCAAAACCCTTGTCTGCAATTCCTACCAATAGGCCACCTTCAAATGTAGATGTATCGAAAATTTACTTAAAATCGACTGGTACAAGTGCAATGGATTTAACTTCCTTAAAGCAAAAATGTAATCATTCTACAAGTACACCTTCTCCAAAATCAGAAAAGAATGCTTCTTCAAATCCTTCAGTTCCCTCAAAACCCACACAGGTTTGTGTAAAAACAAGTCCAATTAATGTTATTTCTTCAGATAATAATAATCCTAAACCGCCAAAAATGTCATTCAATAATATTTCTGAGACAGGTGATGTTCCATTGTGTTCAGAACTATCTGAGCCGATGATGTCAATTTCATTGAACTCTGTATGTACACCGCTAAAAAGTAATAAATCTACTTGTGCTTGTCTAAATTCTAATAACAAAAAAACAGATACGGCTAATTTAAATTCGGCTTGTACAAAATGTGTTTCCGTGGATTTAAATTCTGCTCTTGAAACGGCAATAACCATTGAGAGGAGAAAGAAAAAAGCTACATGCAAGTGCATAGATGCAAAGCCAACAGTGTCTTCAAAGACAACTTCGGTAAAATCTGAAGATAGTCCATGTTTTAGTTCAGTTTGTCGCCCGTCAGAAGTTTCAGATTTTTTAAAAGGATGTAATGGAAAATCAGTTAAAGTTAAAGAGTTACTAGATGAAATCGAAAAGACCAACTACATTCCTTGCAAGAAAAATCAACCAGAAGCTAATAAAATTGTTAAGTTTGATTGCTCTGAAAAATCTCTGCAAACAGGATCTGCGCTTAAAATGAAAGAAGAGATAAATAAATTGGACCCTGAACAAGAATGTAAGGAGTGCAGTTTATTAAAAGACAGCATTGTTTCACTAATACAAGCAGTTTTTGGAATTGCCACAAAACCAAAACCTTGCCACCAACAATCAAATGTTGCAGATATGGCTAGTAAAGCGTGTAAAAAAAGTTGTAGCAGCTGCGCTTGCCGACAGAAAAAGAAGAAAGAGGCGTTAGAAGAATCCTTTAAATTAAATGATATAATTCAAAAAGCAAAAATAAAAAATACGGAGAATTTAAAGACGTATGCCATCGAATAAAAGGGTTAGATAAAGTTTTGCAAGATACCTTATTAGAACCGTATCTAGAATATTTGTTAGATGAAGAAATGTGTCTACATAAAAAGAGAAAAAAGGTGTGTAATATATGTGGTGGCCGTCAACGTACTGTTGTGTCTTGTCATTATGAGAACAACCCTGTAATATATTCTCTTGCAAGGCATTTAAAAAAAGATCAGTTATTTGACAAAAGTGTCACCGACTATTTGGAATCTTTGAAAACAAAATTAATTTGTAATGAAGAGTACGACATAGATTTATAGTCAATGTTACATAAAAACGATGCAATTGAAAAAGAATAATTATGTGAACAGAATTTAATGAATAATAGTGCGCTTCCATGAGTTTTTATTTTATCAATTTCGTAACAAAATGTTAATAATTTAAATGGAATAATTATTTTGTAACAGTTAAGTGTGTTTATATATGTCTATACGCAACACTGATTTTTAATTTTTTGCGTTAAGAATATATTCTAGGCATTTATAATCTTGGAGGAATACTCACCTGATATTCTAGACACTTTGGAAGACTCTGTACTCAATTTTATTTCACCATTACCATGAATTGTCAAATATTTAGAATTTCTGCCCTAAAAATTAATTTGAAGAGTGTTCTTATTATTGCCCTTTGGAAGAAAAGAGTAAATTATTGTTTGCAGTGTCTAGATCTCTTTCCAATATTTTTTAGTATCTTTTAGAGTTATCATCGTCAATTCAATACAATTTAGATGCAAACATATATGATCTTATATGTATCACCTGTTCCTCAAATTAATATAGGACTAATTGTAAATAAATTTGGAGTAAACATCGTATTAGTTATAAATCTTTAACAATTTTTTCAGAGGCCTTCAAATGTTCAATAACGCCAGAGTGACCAATCAAAATGGATTAATTGATCATTAATCACCCTATGTCCAAAAATTTCACCAAATGTCAGAACATATTTCTGCAGCCACAATCATTTTGTTGTCTACTTTCCGCCTTAGTCGTAACGTCGAATTTTTTAACACAAAATGAAGAACAATTTTTCGTTAAATGGATATTTTCAATGGTTGGACTTTCTGTTGGAAAAGGTGCAACCGTGGTCTTAGAGTATTTACCAACGACAGACCCAGCAGAAGGTGGTATGAAAGTAGACGACATTCAGAAACATCAAACAAACACTTGCAAATCTACTACTAGCAGACTTCAGTAAAAATGAGAAAATTTAGGCTTGGTGTAGGGAGGTACGTGATTATCGAGCAAGTAATGGATACGAATGTAGTTTGGAAGATCCTTATAGAGTATGTGAAACCGTAAACCAGGGAAGGTACTGGAAAAGGCGAGAAAACTATTTACCAACAAGGAAACAGAAATCAATACAAAGACGAAATGCGGCAAGAATTAAAATGATGAATAACTTAGGTGAAGAAAAGCGGGAAAACTATTAGAAAGAGAGACTGAAGGCTAAGAAATTATGTAGAAGAAAGAAAAGAATGTTGGAGGAACGAAAACCGGCAGAACTGGAAAAGGTAGAAAATTTTGCAAAGAAATCAAGATACCAACCAAAAATCACGTTGTGACGCGGAAGGAAACTATGTAGGAAATAAACAAAAAGTCTTGGAATGAAGAGAGTACTTGGGAGAATGTTTAAACTAAAACAAACAAGATATACCTGAGGTGCAAATAAATAGAAGACAGGAAAGAATATTTCAACGCAGGAAGAATTTAAAAAATAAAATGGTAACGGGGATGTTGAAATATGTAACTAGAGAGAAAAATGTCCAGTTTAATAGATAATATCTGGAGGAAAGAGGAAATGTCGGATGAATGGAGTGTAGCGATAATATGTACGTTGTATAAACAAGGGGGCAAAACAGTATGCCCAAATTTCCGTAGAAATATTTTTATTTAATGTGGAATATAAAATATTGAGTGCATCAATAGCAGGAAAAATTAGCACCGATAATAATAATAATTTTTCTTTCCATGTCTCAAACTGACATTTATTTGCTTGATTTATTGCCACATACAGAAACTCGTTAAATGTTTGATGTTGTGATTGCATCATCGGATTAAAAATTAACCTTTCATACGTTTTATTAATTTTCGGTGTCAATGTTCATGTGCATGACATTCCCATTTCCCAACTGTCATTGTTAAAACGAAACGCAACGCATATAGCAAACCAAATCGCCGTATGTACAAAGATTCAACTCATTATTGTCCCGTTTGAAGATAAAATAGTATATATCATTCAAAGTAGGTTTTTTTTGTGGTGAGCCCAGAGCGGAACTGGGGCTGGGCAATTTTACTCTTAATGATATAATCTACTATTATGCTATATGAACAATTCAAAAAAATTGAAAGGATAATCTATTTGTGTGAACGCAAAAATACGCCTGGTACTGATTGCCGACTTTATGCCTCCGATTGTACTTTCAGTAATTTTATTTGAAGCTATGTCTTGCAAACCAGTTACACTCTCATTCTCTCAGCGCGCAACATAAATATCAGTTCAGATTTGTTAGATTATATTACGGTTAAAAAGTGGTTATCTAACAGAATCATCATTTGTTACGGTTCAAATTTCTCGAACTAGAACGTATGTCGTAAGCTTTCTTAATAACGTTGGTCGGGAGTAGCACGTTACGACGAAAGTAGATTTTTCCATTGGTGGAATGGTTAATTCACGAAAAGTTTCTAAGATTAAGAGCAAACATTTTGGCTACTTCCTTCTATTGGGCGTTTTCGGCGTGCTTCGTAAAGCTAAAATTTTACACGTAAAGTATTAATGTGCGCTTCAATAATTCCGAGTTAAATTGGTTTGTAAATGTAAATCCGACCGCATTCGCCGTAAGTACTTCTTTTCCATTTCTTTTGTTGTCTCGTGGTTGTGTTAATTCTAATTACGACGTATGCTTTAGCACGTGTCTTGACCTCATACTCTACTCGTGTATTACAATCTGGATAATTCCTGGAGGTGCTGGAATGGCTAGTTAAGAATCCTTCGCTATATAACGTGACGACTATCACGGTTTCGCCTACATTTAAACTGCCAACGGCCGATGAACTCAACGGGCTGAGGGGTCGTTCACGTTGCTTACTTGCTGCTTTGAGGGAATATACCTGCTTCCGTTCTTCGTCGTGTATTTCACCTAAGGAAATCCGGGTGAAACCTTGCCCAAATAATCGGTTGTTATCGGACAAGTTTTAAGGCGTCACCCTCTTTCAGCTTGACTGGGGGTAGATGGAATTCACCCTGTGATCTACGCTTACCGGGAACTAACACGTCCCGTTCAGTTCTACGGAAGGTGTTAAAATGCCAGACTTTTGAGAATGTAATTTTATTAATAAATCCCCAATCGTTTATAAACACTGAAATTGTGCGTTTTGATATGCATTATCTAGTAACCTACATGCTATTATTGCGTTGCTAATCCCGTTTGTATATTGCTTTTAAGCTTGTGTTCACAACTATTACTAAATTACACTATTTGAAAAAGTAGTACCAATAATTTTCGTATGTTTAAACTTTAAACACCGGGGGCTATCTATTTTCTGAAGTTGTCAAATACTGTCGTTAGCAAGAACCTCTCTTCTCAGAACTGCATACTACAGAATACAACTAAGTTTATTGTTTAAGAAACCTATTCACTATTCATGCGTATGAAGCTCACGTACATGGGACATTAAACAGATTTGAATCCCTAGTATATAAGAAAAATTTTTATTCGGGTGGACTCCATCCACCAACGTTTGGTTTTGTTTTTAACTAGCTCCATAAGAGCTTGGGCGCTTTAGATAAAGTGGGTGAAGCTAAAACAAAAGGCCTTTTGGGTTGGCGGGAGCTACTTACCGTGCTATTCCGAGTTTAAGTTTAGTTTTTAAGTCACCGTGTGTAAGTGACGTGTGTACGTCAAGTTTCTGTTGAGTGGACCCTAAAAATACTGCAAGTATAATGTATCAAGAAACAAGGTAAAAACAAAAGATTGTAATGTCAGATAAAATAATAATTGTGTATTGTATAAGTTGTTCATTTTATATATAAAGGATATCTAAAATATTGAAGGTGTTTTATTAAGAAGATTATCCTCGGCACAGTTCCAAATAAAATAACAGTTTTCTTAGTAACCAATCCTCAATTGGAACGCTAACTTTAATTTGGGGTGTAACAGACAAAAGCTTAACTAAATTTCAACACATTGATTGCGAGCTTTAATTAAATTGTTGTTGCTAACGCGACAGTCTCTCTTACTTTCACATATTCTCCTAGTACTGTAAGTTTTATTTTGCTACATTCAATTGTCTATTTGTCTCTCTGATTTGTGTTCGTTTTATGTAACTCTTAGTAAAACCTATTGAATTCCTGTTGGTGGGTTTTATTTCTTTCTATTACCCAGCAGGTGGCGCCTCGTTAGGCAGCAGTCTATTTCTTTACAGTTCCTCAAGGACTTCCCCAACTCACCATTAAGCCGGACACTGCACAGTACTAACTACTATAAATACTGGATCCTCCACGAATTTGGTGCGCTACTTCGAACCAAATTGTCTTATATTTTCCTCTCTAGGTTGTACCGCTACAGTCGTCGCTTTCTTTTATTATTTGTGAACTACAACTGTTACACATTGTCTTTTAAAGAACGATAAATGAATCCTCATATAAGGCTATTTGAGTATTTTAATTAAATCATTGTCTTTTTCGTATCCTTATAAAAAAAAATTTTAAAAAGTTATGGCAGTCAATCAAACAAATATTTCAAATAAATGTATGCTTAACTATAGGACTAAAATTCATATGAGGCAACTTTCTTATAATCATTTATTTAAAACACGACAACATGCAATGTGACCTCTCATTTTATGAAACTTTGCCAATTTTCAATAATTGTATTGTAAGTATCAAACACTATGACATAAAATATGGCAACAAATTAAGTTGCACATAAACTAGAAATTTATCTTAGAAAATCACTTAAAAAATTTTAGTTGTTTTCATGTCTTGCAACAATGTCTCTAGAATTAGTAACTTGGTAAGTCTTAATTTAAACAAAAATACGGAATTGTCATCATTCAACTTTTATTTAGGTCCAAAATAATAAAGGATTGTCTTTGCTCGACATATTAAATGAAGTTAACGATTTTGAAAACAAATTATTAAATGGGCGATGGAATGAAAATGAGAAAGGTGCCGTTAATAGATATTCGAAAGTAAAGGTTTTAAAGAACTCATCAAGCTTCTGTTCTACAGAATCGGAATCATTATTCCCTTTAACATCTTCAACTAGTACCGTAGTATTATCGAACATTTTGAATTCTTTGGATAACGTTAAGGAGTTACAATCAAATGAAAACATTCCACAATGTACGCAGACTGAAGCCTATCACTCAACATCCAGCAACTACTTAAGCCATCCAAGTTATTGTGAATCGCAGCAGGAGTCAGTGATTTCTCCAGAAGGTAATAGTAATAACTATAAACATGGAGACAGTAAACAAATACATGCAACTCTTTCGTTAACCGACCAAAAACCAAACTTGACAATGGAACAGATAAAAACTGAAATTGATTGTAATACCGCAATGTTAAAGACAGAAAATCCGTTAGTTTCCCATTCCGATCACCATTCTATTTTTTAGAAATTTATTGTCAAAATGGAAAAATGGTAAAAATGTGTTTCAGTCTGTTAAAGATAGAATTGTGGATATACCATTCTTTCTTTGGAAAGATGACCCAGATTTTATGGAGAATACTATGACATGTGGAGCAATTTTTGAGACTTTAAAAGAATTTTCAGAAGACGAGTGTAACCCCTCTCAAGATCAAAATCAAGAAGAATAGGAAAAAGGACTGCCGATCAAAGTACCAATCATAGAGAAAGGAAATACGATAGAGGATGCAGTCACTCACAATGTGAAAGTTCTTTGGAAGTAGATTTAAAAGACGTATGCTGCCAGATTGACAAAGAATCTGTTATTGCGAAATCTAAACGTCATCACAAAACTGCACATAAGGCAATAAGAAAAGTTAAATTTAAAAATAGGGATACACAGACTTCGCGTATTTTGTGTTCATCAAATTCTCTTTATTACGATTCCTCATCTCTTAGCTTTTCCAGTCAACTTTCCACACGAACCAATTCCGAATTTGAACAAACTGGCTATAAGCATTACCCGGAGTTGAAACATGGACTTGATGATATTTTAAAAAAGCTTTGTTTTGTTAAAGGTAACACTCAAAAAATGTGTTTCTCGCCAACATCAATACCACGAAATTATGCGAAACGTTCTTCCACTTCTACAGTCCCATACCATTTCTTTCTGCATCAAAAAAACAGAAATCAGTCAAAACCACGAAAACAAAAATTCAATTTTCAAAATGGCAGAAATAATTCTGAACAAATTACAGAATTGCAACAGGTCACTAACAATATAATTGCCCAGTTACATACTATTTTGACAAAAACTCGAGAACTTTCAAGTCCACCGCCAAGTTGTCTTTTAAATTCTACTAATTCTAACAAAACTTCATTAGTATGTGCGTCCTCAAATTTGTCGCCCCATCACTCTGAACAACAACAATTTCAAATTCACAACAATGCTGCAGAAAATCATGGTGAACAATTAACCGAGTGGCAGTACAATATTAATACTACACTTACAAAGTTATATGACATCTTGTCAAAAGTAGACACTTCGAATAGTCCGCTTCTCAATTCCTCTAACCCTACTGACAATCAGCATAGTCTGTTAATGGATTTACAAAACAATATTACGAGTGTAGTTCAAAAGCTATGTGGCAGTGATGTAAGCCCACCTCAAACATCTGCACAGCAATCACCTGGTTTAAGCTGTTATTACAGACAACGTACTCAAGGGTTACCTACAGATAAACATATACAAATCGGAAATTTAGAACAAGATATTAATACTGTAATTGAGAAATTATATTGTATTGCTACGAAAAAAGAAGAAAATCACTCAAACTATACAAATGTGCAAACAAACTCTAATAATGTTTATTTTGGCACACCCACTTTTCAAATTCCTTCCTCTCAACAAACGCGCGAAGGTTTTGACGTAAATCCATGGGCAAACTTAGAGCGGACAATTAATAACATCTTGTATCGTTAATAAAATACATATACCTCCTTTTTCGCCATCAACAACTGTTCCGTTTACTTTTTCTTCGATTCGCTACCCCAATCAATTCTCTCCGAATATGAATAGAAATTGAAATTCTCTCCGCTATTACACAATTAGTAATTTTAGACGTGGACAATGTAATTAATACGTAAGACATTCAAAATTGACACAAAAATTAATAAAGGAAAAAGTAAAAATTGTAAAACTGTAAGTTCTGCAACATTTTTTAAATTAATGTTTTAAAATTGTACCTAGGTGAGTAAACTTCTTGCCAGGTAAGAAGCTACCTTCGTCATAAGTATGTACATACATAGGAATCAATATTAAAAACTTCTAAATCAATTGCATTTACTATTTTGTTACTGGTTAAAATTAGAAAGTTACTAAAAACAGTGTTGGCCTTGGCAGGATATGTAGGTGTCAGTTGAAATACTATCATTAAAATGTAACAAGTGACGCAAATTGATCACCAAAAATACAGAATGAAACAAAAAAATTACAGCGAACATTTGACAGAACGTCGACCTTAATGAAATTAAAGACAATTGAGTAACTTTATTCATAACGCATAAGTAAACCTTCCCTCTTTATTTTACTCATACAATGATCTATTTTTTTTTGTACGTCAATTCGTACATCAGAAAATAATTACTCAGAAATCTTCTTTTTTAGGAACATGTTATTAGTATCTTTTTTTTTTTATAAAAAAAAAAGAAGAAAAAAAAAAAAAAAAAGAAAAGACGACACTCATGAAAAAAAAATAAAAACCCCCTTCCAACTCCCCTCCTTCCATCACAACAACTAAAAAAAAAAAAAATACTTTACTTTTTTTTTTTTTTTTTTATTTAATGTTAAATTAAAATAAAAAATTATTTAATAAAAAAATATCTATAATAAAAATTAATTAAGTAAATTAAGTAAGTTTTTTTTTAGTGTAAAATTTACTTTTTTTTTTTTTTTAATTTTAATAATTTTTAGTATTTTGTTGTTATCAAATTTAGGACTAATTTAATGTTTTTCTTTATTTTATAAAGATTATTTAATAAAAGAAAAAAAAAAAAGCAAAAAAAAAAAGGGTAAAGTACTATAGTTGAGTTTTTTATTGGTTTATTTTATGAGTAAATTTTGTGAAAAATTTTTCAGATATTTTTATCGAGTTTACAAATTTGAATTTATGAGTTTTATAGTTAACTAGCAAACCCGGCGAACTCCGTTTCGCCACCAGATAACTTCGTTTTATGTAACATTTCGTTTGGTGATTAAAAGATGAAGAAAAAATTTTTTTTGTTTTATATTTGAAAAGGAAAAATTTTATTTCATTTCACAACAGTAATGAATTCATTTCGATTACAAAAATGAAGTGTTATTTAGTTGAACTTCTCTAAGTAAATGAAAGTGAATCCAAAGTAAATACTGAATCGAAGCGTTATACGTGTCCGCAAATTATCCGTTTCATTGAAGTGCACTTTGGTAAACCACATTTTTGTTTTTGGTCTGACGTTAACACAAACAAAGCGGATGGTTTCCCAACTCGTGAACACGCAACGTATAACTGCCCATGTGAAAAACAATGATTTTCTAAATTTATCCCGCAAACACTAAGCGATTGGCCTTGCGACTTGTTAATTGTCATTGCGACGCACCGGCGCCATCTACTTAAAATATTGGTTTGTAGTACATGCTATGTATCAGAGATGGCGCTGTATGTGAAAAAGATTTTCCCGCTTTTCTGTTGAAATTTTCCTGAATTTTCTTTGCTATAAACCTCACGGAGCCCGAGACCTTTCAACGAATGCAAAACCGTGGAAATCGGTTCGTGCGTTCTGGAGTTATAGCGTCAGGAAGAAAACCCGACTTATTTTTATATAGTAGATTAACTATGATGATAATAAAACAACTTATCCAATTAAATGGTATCTTCATTAGGCTCATACAAATTAAATGAAACAATCTGACTAAGTAGGAATTTATGTTTGTGGTATGGGAATTTTAAAATCTCAACATCGCAAAACTGGGTAAGGACTTCAAGTTTCTAATAAAAGAAAATTAAATTTTCGGCCTTATGAAGAAATACGAATATCCGCAAACTTGCGAAACAGGGAAAAACTTATTAATTCCAGTACCCATATGTGCCTTACGTACGTAACTAAAATCAGGGAGAACCGACCGTAGACTGACTTAAAGGGCAATAATGGCACTCTTATCATCCGAAAGTGTTTACGCTAAACAAAAAGTAGAAGGTGAATTAAATATAATAAAATAAACTTACCTGCTAAAGAAATATCGTTTTCCCATCGAGGAGGATGTGTCGATGTAGATCCAACCTTATGGTCAATAGGCAGCCGATGCAGTCTAGTAACTAAAATTAACAAATCCTGCGATTAAATGAATTAGAAGAATTTAATTACTTTTATCGTAGTCCATTAGACAACAAGACCTTGCAAATTAATCCTTGACGTTAACGTAATATATAACTCCTACAGGGTGTTCTAAACTCACAGGCGACGCATGATAACGAGTAAGTATCTATCACGTCGTTCTGTGACGATAGTTGTAAAATTAAACCTACGCAAAGGCGGTCCCTTTCACAACGGGCAAAATCTTGGTTGAAAAGCTATATTGTTCAAATCTTTATTTGTATCTCAAGATTTTAATCAAATTTTAGTCTCACGGTTAAGGAAACTTTAATACTCACGTTCTCTTTTTAAAAAGACGTTTGTTCGCAGTTCTACATATTCTGATCGATGAATCTTGTATAAATTAACTTTGACTACGGACATCCGACGGTAAATAAAAAAGTAGATAAATTCAGTATTTCGGAATTCAAACGTTGCAAACCTGTTCGGTGTTTCTCTAATTCACGAAAAACTAATTTGTGTCAAATTGAAACTGTTAGGAGTAAATCAGAAATTATTTATATGACTGCTTTCAATAATAACCGCTATTTTCCTAATCCCCAGAAAATTAATTAATTGGGTCAATTCTTTAATAATAGATATGGAGTACATTCTACACGTGGTTGTAATTCTTTAATATCAAATAATCGCCAAAATTAATTTTTAACCCGCTATTTAATCGCGAATTAAAATATCCAAACACGTTTTCCCGTTAGGTCGTAACCTTGAGCTTGAGAAAGGCTCGCTCGGTGGAACCGGCCACCAACTGTGTCCTAGTCAGTCGTAGCGAGGAGCTTCACATTGGAGTTTTGAAGTTTATTTATTTATTCGTATAGTAAATTTTTATTATTATATTGTGATGTAAATGTTAGGTATGGTGCCCCAGAAGATCAGTATAAACCTGTAGTATAGTGTGATGACGAAACCGTGTGCAATTGTGGATTGGTTCGTCTTGGCAAAGCAGTTTGTTCAAGGTTTAGGAAAACCACTACCCACCTTAGTATTTATATGCAATAATATTGATTAAGTGTGTGAACGTTATAGTATCTAAATAAGGATAAAAAGTGGCGAAAAATCGAAATTCAAAATGACAGAATTGGCTAGTAATATTATTATTTATAGTGAAGTAATAGACACTTGAAGTTACATAGTAGAGTCGGGGCAAGCGGGGAACTGCGCACAGGTAGCCGCCATTCAGTTTAAACTTGTTGGTTTTGAGCCAAATGCGAGTCGTTGGTCTTCGTAATAATTAATAAGTTTTTACGTGACTTTTCCCTGTTCTCCTTGGAATTATTAGGTTGTGGTTATTATGGCATCTACAACATCAGGTCAGTGTACTATCCTCATATTTTATATTTATATTCTAATCCTAGTAACAATATAATTAAATGTTAGTTTCCATTGGAGTATTTATAAAATATCAATTGTAAAGTAGTTGTTCAGGTGACTTCGGGTGATTCTATAAAGCCTAATTTAGCCTATTAAAAAAACAAACATTGTGCACGTATGTGTATGTGCCATTTTGAGGTATATTTTTTTAATAATAGAAAAAACAAACTGAACAAGTTTAAAATTTTTCTTTGTAGGTTCGGGTTTACAGACATATTTTTGACTAGATGAACCTTGTTTACAACCTTGAGAAGTTCTGGTCATCGTAAACTGGATGATCAAATAACAGTTTTAAAAAGATACCTAGAAGAACATACAAATTGCCCTCGATATCTTCAAATTGAACTTCGTCGAAAATTGTCGTGTTTTGTAACAGATTTTAAATCAAAATGGTTGACTGAAAAGAGGAATCTGAAGGTAATCTAAAATTGAAAAATGATCTCAAAATGGGGCTTTGATGATTCCAAATCAAACAGAATTCAAACAAAGGTTTAGAAGCGAGTACGGTTTTTAGAAAATAATAGATTTAATGCTCTTAAAGTTTTCTAGTTTTCTGCTTTGCGGAAGATAAAGTACAACACAATATTAATTTATTAATTTCACCAAATGATATTTTGTTTACGAACTGAAATCGGTTGGGTTGGATGCAAACTAAGATTTTCTTGCAGGTAGTTCAAAATAAAAAATATACATTGAAAACACTGAACTCTTTAGATGATAAGTCGAAGTCCGGCCATTCGTAGGAGAGAAACTTGACCATTGTGTCCAACTCATACATTGTATGTGATATTATAAGGTAACACACATCCATCCGTAATTTCCAACCGTAGCCAGTGATACTTCTTCTATAGGTTTTCTTCTACTAATCAATAGTGCTGTTGTCATCTACACATGAGTCATTGTGAGATATTCAAAACTTATATACGTTTCAACTAACACTACGTTGGATGATCATGATACAACACCTACCAAAAGCCAGTATTTAAGCCATGATATGTGTTCATTACAAATGAAAACCTTTTATTTCGATGTTGAAGAAGTCACAGCTGACATAGGTATATCTGTAGTTTTCCATAAATGTCATTGCACCTTTGGTGCCGGTACTGTCCTGAAGATAAAAGCAGTATGCTTTTCAATTCAAATAAATAAATAGTACACGAAGCTAATTTGTTTACCTGTGATTGTGTGTTATATTCAGCGACGGATTTTACCTGTTAGAGGCCTCTATACATTAACCTAATTGTTAATAAGTAAAATGTGTGTCTAACGACATCTCGTATAATATGGACACGCGTGTTTTAAGCATTTAAAGTTATCGTTCTTGATAACAATAAAGCAGTTTAAACATTCACAGTCGTTACAGTTAACTGTTGGCATTTCTTAGTCTAATTGTTAATGTTTTCAAACATGTTACGACAGCACATTATTATTTTAATACTAATAATACTAATATTATTAATTTTATATTATAGAGCTATTATTATGCCGTTATGAAACGTATTATAACACCTATAAAACTACTAGTGTTTTATATTCCATAAAACATTAGTGTTTTGTAATATATAAAATTCAAGAAAAATTTGCAGACAATTTAGTAATTATTTATTAACATTAATATTAACATTCACGTTAACATCAAAAGTAAACTTATTTGCAATATCAGGATTTACATTTACACAAACCACGTTTGAGGAAGACTGCATCGCGGAGATCTCTTGCATTGTGCTGGATTTTCCTTGAATTTTTCTAGCAATATCGATTTTATTTGACTCGCTTTCTTCTATATATCCCTCAACAACACTAGATGACCTCCACGCTCCGTGCCTCTTAAGAATGAGAATATCACCACCAGCATTAGCCAACAGAGTCGCCGAAGAACGGCGCATACTATGGCCCGTGTAGGATTTAGCGTCTAGAAGTTTTAGAAAGAAGCAATCTGTGAGGGATTCTGGAAATAGTGTTAATTCCCACAGGTTGCACGGTGCATTTGAATTTATATATCGCAAAAAAAACTTCCCTGCGAAATAGTACTTTTAGGACGTAGGCGTATGTATTTCTTCCATATCTCCATAACATTAATAGAGAATCCTTCGTCTAATACAGTGAAACTTCTTGACATATTGGTCTTTGTTTCTGGGATGGACACGTAGATAAAAGATCCTTTACTTTCACATGTTCAATATTTAAGTTTACCAGTTCATTGCATCGTAAACCTCCACAAACACCCATTATGACAGCAACCTAGAAATATTTAAAATAATTAAGATACCAATACAAAAGAAAAGAAAATTGGTTGTACCTTCATCATTAAGTACTTTTCATCAGATGCTGTTTTAAAAATTGTTCGATGTGTCCCCTCTCAAGCACTTTTGCCTTCTTTGCCTTGTAGTTTTTTGATTGGATCTTGAGATAAGCAATTAATTTGCCGTATTTTGATATGCCAATATTTCTATGCACATTCAAAGTTGCTCTTAACATTGAATATTTCGTCCACATCGACGAGGGGAGGCAAACTTGCTTCTTACATTTAAAAAAATAAGCCAACAGGACGTCCTCGTTTATGATGTTTGCACCTCTTTTCTCTCTCCATTCATTAAAGGTAGCAAATTCTTTTATGTATGCATGGAAAAATTGTACTTTAGGTAAAGTGCTCGGATTTTTGAAATTTTACCAAAAGTAGCCTACATGCCACTGATCATAAATATGCAATAAAATTTTGTCGCTCTCAAAAAACTGAATTTTTTTAAAATAATTTTCCCAGAAAAATTTTGAAAATTTTTGGGTCGTTTTTGCATTTTGCACGTTTCGAACAATTCAGACTTTTATTTTTCAGTGAGACAATTATGTAAAATCAAATTGCATATCAAAATCGTCAGGGTCGTCTCCTTCTTCAGTCTCGATCAGTGAAACAGGCATGGCTGGGTCGTACAGGTCTCGGGCAAGCATGAAGAATAGAATCAGTGGGTCTTGATTCAAAGATTTCACCATCTTGAGAAAAATATACCGGGCGAAATTAACTGTGTATTCATCTTTCTCTATTTTTCTATTTGACCAACAGAAGTGTTTGGTGCTTTTTTCATGGGATACTGAACTAGTATGAAATCAGATATATTAAGTATCTCATTTTGATCCTTCATAAATTCATCGGAGATATCCGCATCTGAATCATCATCACATATTTCAGTCACTGAAAAGTCACTCTCACTTGAGCTGTCATTTTCGGCGCGAATAAATTTCTCTTAACTTCCTTGGCCTTCTCAATTTTCTGTCGCTTTTGAGATGTTTTTCCAACTTCAACCTCAATATTTCTTTCTTCTCTTCAATTATGGGAGTATCAGTCAATACAGTAGAAAGTAGTTTTTTTTCCTGGCACTAGTGTTTGTTTTTCGAGGTGCAGCCTTTCCAAATGGTCTTACAGCTTCCGGGATAACTATGATATTCTCTTTGAGTGATTTTATTCCAGTGCTGGACACTCCAGAGCAACTTGGAATTGGATTTTCAACAGAGTTATCTGCATTTGTATTGGCCAATTGAACTGGTTTCTAGGTTTCAATTCGGTTTGACACGTAGGAGCAATCTTGAAATATTTCAACATTTAAAGGACCAAATGCCAGTTTTTCAAATCCTTTGATAATGTTTTTAGGTGTGAAAGCTAGTGGAAACGATTTTCCAACTATATCAGCGATGTTATAGATTGTCACAGGAATGCCGGGGTTTGTAGCATCCAGTCATCCATTGATCTGTTGTAGTAGATTTTGAAAGGGCCAAAACAACTGACGTCCAAAGTTGCAAGCGATGGCTACAGTGAGGTGGTAATGTAAGAAGAACTATGCCATGTTTTTGCAATATTCAAGTACCCCTAACATCTGTATGACTCGTGGTTATCAGAATAAGTAAAATTTTATTGTCATTGTTACAATGTATGGTGTCTGAAAGCATGCTGTAAGTATTCTATAAAATTACTACCACACATCCATCCACTGCCATTCGCTGTTCCTTCTGATCCAGGGGAGCACCAAGCAGCATGTGTGGCTTGAAATGTATGCGTGGAAATACGAAGAAGGGTGGTACAAATGTCCCATTGGCGCATATAGTGGCACACATTGTTACTAGTATACCTCTTTCGCCACTAGTAATTTTACCAACCTGTTTTTGACCACATGGTGCAGCTAGTTTTGGAGGCTTATGTACAGTAGTTACACCAGTTTCGTCACAGTTAAAAATTTGGTTAGGAGTTGAAACTGTATTTGTCCAGAGAACTGTACTCAAGTTTTTTGAAAAAAGTTCTACATTGTGGCGGTTGAGGCTAGTTCCGCGACTCAGACTTGTGGCCTCGGGCGTTCTCAGGCTTATCTTATGTCGGATTCGGAAAAGTTTGAACCATTCTTCCCCCAGCGATTTTATTTTCTGACCATTTTCTTATAATCTTTTTCTTATTTGCGTCGGCATATCTATAAGCCAACTCTCTAGCTTCTTTGCTTGTTAATCCGTAGCACATTTGGGATGAAGTAACTAAATATTCGCTAAGCAGTTGTTCTTCATCGTCATTGAAAAATTGCTTAAAGCCATGTGCCTCTGAAAATTTACTTCCTGCGTGTTTGCTTCATTGATATTATGTTTTTCAAGTGTCTAAGCAACGCTGATTTGCTAACTCAAATTGAAGTGTTGCATGTGCCTTTCGCATTTTTCAGCATTCTCAAGATGTATTCTCCTACTCTCAAGAAACGGTTTTTTATTTTCGGTCCCTTTACTTATCCATTTCTGGAAAAAAACGTAATTAGAGAGTTAAACTTGAAGAAACAAAAATATTCTATTAGAGAACAAAAAAATTTTGTCCCAATATGCAACACGAAAATTCTGCTTACTATACACCCGTACACTTTTTTAACATTTTCGGAATTAAAAAAACAAACAAATAACACATCTGAAAAATAACCTTAACTCACCTTCAAAGACACTTTCAGGCACAATTCTGTGGCAAGAAGTCCAAAGGGGTTATCTAAAGAATACGTGTTTTAAGGAAAGAGAAAAACGTTTTCAACTTCTAATTTACAATCCTCACCAAAATATTTCATCTTGTATTACTTGAATTAGTTAACTCAGGTACCAAAGTTTAATATTTAAATAATAAATTAATTTTAATAATAGTTAATTTAATTTATTTTATTAACTTGATTCTGACAAAAGATGTAAGTTTAGATAACTTCAACGTGATAGTTTCTTTAGTGTCTGACAAAAGGTTATAAGTAAACTTATGGCTTTTTTCGGAAATATTAAAACTACTTAGCTGATAAAAAATTTATATCTTCAGATGTTGAACTTTATTATGACAATAAAAAATTATAAATTTTAGAAAAGATAAACGGTTAGCATTTCAAATTAAAATTCTTCGTCCGTAAAATAACTGTCAATGTCTGGATCTACATCTCTGCCATCATCAGTAGAACTTTTTTAAATTTTTGTAGAAAGGCTTAGCACTTTCGTCGATTAATTCTAAGATTTCCAACAAGTTAACTTTTTTTTTCTTCTCAATTTGTCTGTCAGAATCATATAGAATATTCAAACCAATACTTGCAGATGAATGTGAACTTTTCCGTTTTAAATTTATTGTTTCAAATAAACTGTCTTTTTCTAAGTTGTTTTTAAATTTAACAATTCCAAAGTCTTTCTCATATTTTAACCATTTAAATTTGTTTCCGTCACACTGTTGATTTGATTTAGTTTGAATCCTTTTGCTTCCCGCTAGTCGTACAAGGTTGTACCAATCCCTGGGGAGATGTATATTAAAGGACTTCTTTTTTAGTTTTTCTATGATGGCATGGTCAGAATCACATTCCATGTGTGTATGACCTGGTATAAGAAATTTATGTTCAATTGTTTTAATTGTTTGCTTTCGGACACTACATAAGAAAACATGGCAGTGACATGGGAATTTTTATTTTGTCCTCCGCATGTATCACTATAGCAAATAACATGTTCAGTTTCTTTCAAACTTGTTAAATATTTATAAAGACAAGAAGCAATTTCATTTGCACCTCAGGCACCAATAGCTTCGTGCCACATAAAATGAAAAGATTTTTGAGTTACGCAGTCATGAATAGTAAGGTTGTACGTATGAAGTTGCCTTTTATAGAAGACTTTTCCAGTTGTAAGATATGGAGTCGGTAAAACTTGTTGTAAATCAAAAACTATAACTCTAGTTTTGGAGAGCTCTCACAAAATATTTTGTCCTGTCTTTTGCATTCATATGCTCTCTCAGCTTCTGCGTGATGTTGACTTAATTGGTCTCTTAAATTGTCTCTGGTCTCTTGATTGGAACAACTCTGAATTTTCATGTGAAGAACATCACACGTGTTACACGTGTCATTACTAGGCTTTTGAATTTTAGATTTAATTTATCAACAGTTTGCGAGTATATTTTTATTGAAACAGGTTTTATACCGTTGTTTTCTTGCTCCTCGCGGTAAAGATTGTACATTTTAGATTTTGTTAAATCTGAAGGCAAGTATTTTTGTCCGTATGTCTTCTAGAGTAATGTGATTCGTAAGCAGGAAATCTATTAATGTGATCAATGACCAATTTTAAAGAAACTTCAGAAATTTTGTGACTTGGCGCATGTTTACCGCGTTTGTCACATTCTGGTATGCCGCTGTGTGATGCAAGTTTTTCTTGGTTACGAACAAAATAAATTTATTAGTTTCGTTAAAGTTGCAGAAAAGCACTCTTTGCAGACTTGTATTCTTTCATTATTTATATCTAAGAAATATGAAAAAGTTTTTCTCTGTTTTTAGATTTAGTAGAATTAGTTCTTAGTGTTGCAATTTTTTTATCTTCACATTTGATTAAACTTGCAATATAAGATACTCTTCTGTCGTAGCTTCCCATGTTCCAATAGTCATTAAATAAATTATTTCTTGCTGCTTCATCAATAACTTTTTCTTTGCATCTTCTCCTACAGTTAGTTTTTAGAGGTTGTATTTTCCTTTCTCCCGGACGAGCTTCTTATTTTTGCCGTAACATAAGCTTTGCCAGTATTGCGACAGGCTTTTCTTTCTTGTTTTTTTTTTCTTAGAAGTTTTGGTTTGATTCAGAGAAACTGAAGTCTTTATAGAAATGTTTTGGGTTTTTAGTTGAAGAAATGTCGGTATTAAAATTATTGTCTTCTTCAGAATCTGAAGATTCTTCGGATTCGTAATTTGGATCTTTAACACTGTCGTCTGAATCATCAAGAAACGTAAATTTTGCTCAGATAAATCGTTTTGAAACATTCCGTAAAGCGATAGAAAGTATTTTTCGTATTTGTAACTGTTAACGTAATTTTCAGAGGTGCCCGTTTCATTTGCGATAGGTGGATAAAATACATCTGCATCATTATTAGTATATTTTTTTTTCGGTTTTATTGCAATTAGATGGACCTGGTTTCGCCTCATTGTCAAAATTTACATCATTTACTATAGAAAGCCAAAGTACTAATTAAAATTAAAGATTAAAAAAACATTGTACGCATTTTTATGCGTTTCTATCAAATAAATTACCTACCACATTTAGATAGTAGTAATTGAGTTCGCTTGCTCACACCTCGGCTTAAACTCATCGTTGCACTTTGCACACGCCTTAGAACAGAAGAAATGCCAATAAAGAAAAATGCGGAATTTACTGCTTAATAACCGGGAAGTACTACGATTTATTTCGAAATGACACGACTACTAGTGATTTATTTAAACTTGGTACCGGCAAATAGGTATATGTATAAATAAACCCAAGTGTTTTTTATATCAAAAGCCGACAAAGAGACATAACTATACATACACCTTTTGTTAGGACGACTTTTTACAGAAATTTTGGATTAACTGCAGTTGACCTATTATGTCGGAACTGATTCCAGGTATTTGTTTTTATAAGTGTACATAAGCTCTTTGACGGAAATATCGTGATTATAAAAATTGTAATATCTCTAGTTATGGCTTTACGACAGAAAAGAAATAGCGAGATATGCCTATTTGCTTGTCAGAAAACAGCTCTGTTTATAGAAACTCAGATATACCTTTTGTCAGTTTGTAAAGCATAAAAATGCTATCGAGTGCTACAATAAACGTATTTTAGGCAAAAATTGAGTTATGCCCTTTTGACTTTCTGCCACAGAATTATTCTCAATTACGGAACAAACAAATGAATATTTCTGGCTAAACTGTGCCTAACACGTGGTCGTATAAAAAAAACTTTGACATCTGATGCTCACATTAACGAGATTGACGCCATACTGAAGACTCTAGCGGCGAGTGGCAGGGTATATCCACTGCGCATATATGATGCAGTTGACACAACTTTTTCGGTATTTTAAGCGATACTGTTGGCGGGCAATTTGAATTGTCCCACTATGGAACCTGTCCCACTATACAACAGTTTCCCCTATGTAACATCCTAAATCATTGAAATCCTTTGATGTAAAGTTTTAAATATAACAACGTTGTGTTGACAAAATATCTGTAACCGCGTTGCAGACTTTTCATCAACCATTGTGAAAAGTATGAAGTGCTAATCTCATTAATTCTCCGATCTACTTCACATGTGGTTGGGATTAATTGTGTCACTTCATTTTCAATATATTTTTTACTCAGTGTATGAGAGTTCCGTTGTCTCACATTTAAGTTGGAATCTTATGACTCTGCAAGTTCTAGTTGAAGATTGGGTTTAGTCCTGCCAAATAAGTATTTCATCTTTAGGTGAATCTAGGGGTAATTGATACGGGTACCATAGATGTAATAAAATTGTTGTGCTGTACCTTATCTTCCGCAAAGCAGAAAACTAGAAAACTTTAGGATCATTAAATCTATTATTTTCTAAAAAAAGCCGTACTTATGTGGAAATTTGATTGCAAAATATTTGACGTTTTGTATCAGAAAACAATAAAAAAATGTTTAGCCGTCAAAATAAATAATGACATTTCAATATTTCCTTAGAGAAGGTTATACCTAAATTAGTAGTGTTTTGACATCAACCGTAAAATTTCAGTACTTGAAATGTCTCTAAAGAAGATTTCGATTCATAGCAACTTGGTAAATACTTTTCAAATTTTAAATTTGATATTAATAAGTTTCGATTTATTGATAGCGTATAAAAAAGCATAAGGGATTGTCTTTATTGAATGTTTTAGAAGATATTGACCGAAATGGAAACAGACAAAAAAAATCACTAAACAGAATAAGTATTAATAGTACTATGAAACTAAGATGTTTGAAAAAATACCCTAGTTTGTTTTCATCTGAATCAGATTCAGCGCTCATTAAAGCAACTGCAAAGTTTAAGAAAGGAACTTTGGATCCAATAATCAGCAGTGAACAGTTGTCCATTAGAGACTGTGAAGAAGAATGTTTATCCAATAACTTGGAAAAAGATAATTCTTTTAGAAAATGTAAAACTTCTTGTAGTATCGAAAATATAAAAGAAAATTGTTGTAAAGATGAATCAAAAGATAATATGTTTCTATATGAAAAATTCAATAAAGAAATCGACCAAAATGAAACCATAATATTACCGGATAATTTTTCTCTTGATTCCAATAACCAAAACTCACTATTCATCCAAGAAACGTCTCTACCTCCTAATACCAGTAAGATTTGTGAGGAAATGGACGAGGTTCCACAAAAAGACACTGTCGTGTTAGATGCGCCAACTCAATTAAAAGAAGATAATAATAGTGGGGTAAATGAAAACAATATTACGTATGGTAAAGAAGATAAAGAAACTTACATTAATCTTAAGTGTGGAAACCCGATACAATCGAAAGAAGCTTATTCTCAGTTTGACGGAGTGCCTTCTGTTGTTTGTATTAAGGAGCATGCAAACATAGTGACTAGGCGAGTAAAGAAACGTGAGTTACACAACAAAGGAATACAAGCTCATCGGCAATCTCATCATTATCTTTCACCATATCATTCCCCACCTTACCGTTTTCTCTTCCGTCCTTTCACCGATCCCATTTATCAGCGACCGTCTTTCCCATCTGAACCTATCCCCAACATTTCAAACTCCTCTGCTACTAAAAGTTCCCAGTTTAGTTCTGCGGAATCACCATTGTTTCCTTCGAATTCCGTTCAAATTCTTTTTTCTGAAAATACTCACAAACAACCAAAAAATAAGCACAAAAAAAAGATGGTGGAATTTAATGCAGATCGGTGTAAACTATCCACCGATGTAAAGCAAAACAATAATATTTTTCAAAAACTGTGTTGCATTGCAACAAAAACTCACGGTATGTTTTATTCACCCCGTAATACTCAAAAGGTTGCCAACAACAACAAAACTAAAGTAACTAAAAGTAAAGAGAATGAAGGAAAACGATTGAATGTGCAGAATCAGTTTAAATACGCATCCACATCTATGGAAGCTTCAAATATAGATAACGTAAATGAACAGTTCACAAGTACTATTTCGAAGATTAATCAAGACAATACCGTTTATTACCAACAATTTGTTCCAAATTGTAATGAAATTAAAAACGATAAACATAAATCAAACTATAAAAGACAAAACTTTGGTGAAGTTTCATTCGACACAACAGGAAGTGATAATATACACTGTTGCTCGCCATGTGAAGATAGTCACCATTTCAATTATGAAAGAGCAAATTATTACGCTTACAGTACGGTGGAAGATAACTGTTCGTTGTACAAAAAGAATTTCATCAAACCTACTAATAAACATACAATTTCAAATAGTACATATTATCTTAACTCGCATTTACCACCCTTGCAGCAAAACTACTACATAAGAAAAAAGAAATTACAAAAAATTGCCAATTTTGAAGTATATAACACTGGTCCATACGGGGCAAATATATTTAACGAAGAGAAGGCGACCATACAGCGTACTAAATTTTCTAAAAAAAATACTATTGATGAATTAATTAAATTAAATGAGTCTGCTAAAGTAACATCTGGAAAAAAACTAAGCGAGTTTCCAGACCTGTATGAACATGTCAAAAAGTTAAGTAATGTTTTAGACCCTACCATACTTTCATGAATTATTAGAAATAGAAGTTTGTTTTGTCTACAAAGAAAAGTGTAATATTTTAATAATTGTTAATAGTAATATAAATATAATCTTTTAGTATAAATTTTTTCTCTACATGTCATACTAGCAGCTGGTTCTTATTTACAGTAAGATTTTCTAGTCTAAAAATAAATAAACTGTTACTAATCACTAATCATCTCCATAGATACGCATTTACAATGAGAGTAAGCTCATTATGGGTATATTCCACTTAACGTCCACAAAAATCATAACGCCCGTAACATCGTACCACATAAAGACCGCTGGTCTTACGTTTACCTTGAGTACGTCATTGATTACGTCACCAATCGCGACCGCTCGAAGCTCACAACGCCTCAGATTTACTAGTGGGTCGGAGTGGTCGTAACCGTATCGTGAATCCGTTCCACTTGAGATTGGTAACTCATTTTGAAGTTTAAGCGTAACGGTTTGTTTAGCGATCGCGGACATGAGCGTTTTGATCGTTAAGTGGAACAAACCTTATGAGTAAAAGACCACAGGATATAATATACGCTTTAGAAGCGAAACTCCCACTTATGCGGGTGATCAAAAATTTAGTACTATAGTAGCCATTACTTGATGGTTTACTTGTCAACCTTACTTTAAACTTTTTAACTTATGTCAAAAAAATTGAAAATTTTGTGTAAAATTTAGTATTGTAAATGTTTGTATTTAAACTACTGTATTACAAGTATTACTCTGTGACTAAATGCAATGTAAGTTGTGTAACCTACAAGAAATTATTCAAATCATTTAAAATTACCGCAAAAATTACCATAACTATTGCGTCAAGGTCAGTCAAATTTGATCTCAGAACATCAAAAAAGCCGCAACGAGTTTCGCTTCTGAGCGCAGCATATTATTTATTTTGTGAAAAAGCTTCATACAGAATTCCGAACTACGTATTGATAGTGACCACTTAAAATCTTGAAATTTTATACCCCAACTGTTTATTTGAAAACTATGTGTTACATTTTTCACGTTATTTAAGGGCAACGGCCATATAGCACGTTGAAAGTACCCGCAAATTTCCTTACTATATTACGGATAAATAAGACAGGATGTTACTCAAACCGAAAATTGTAACACCCTTTTCTAACATTTTTCGACAAACGAGTTAGTAAGCATATTGTAATAATGACGCAATACCTATTTTCCTAACAAGTATGGAAAGTAACAAATATCGTGCGAGTGCTAGATAGTTTCGCGAGTACATTGCATGAGCACAGATATTTTTGTATTAGAACAGGTTAGGAAAATCATTTTGTAATTAATTATTAATTAACAAACGGATCTAGTCTGGTAGATAATCGATAGATTAGTCTTCCATCCTTTCAGTTGAACCTGATTTGGTCTGCATCTACACCACTACAGATGATCGAAGTACATCCAGTCTATGAATTCTGTTGATGTTATTTCAAGTCCGAATATTACATGTTGGCATTGTCACAAAAATTGACTTTTAGAACCCAGTGTCATCAACCTCAATATTATGTTATCGTTGTAGATACCAAAATTTTACTTGTCCAAAATGTTCTTTGAACTCCACCAGTGACGCCAGACCATCCAATAGTGATCAAAAATTCTAATTGTTCGGTTTCCGTTTTGAGTAGTTGTTCTTCTCAGAAAGTTTTATTAGATTATGTTTTTGGTTTTATCCTATATCGTAGATATAGTTAGGTTATTGAATTCTCGTGCTTCACGCACTGTATTGATGAACCTAGCTGGAAGATATTTCAATTATTGGAACCAAATTTTAATGTGACTGTCAAAATTTAATTCTTATTCATTACCCTAATGTCCATATTTAGAAACGAATTGTTTTGTAATCTTGTGACGGTCATTTTATTAGCGTAACTATTTTTCTGTTGTTTACGGTGCTTTTCTATTTTCCAATAGTCCTACGCGTGCGTAACTTTAACCTTCATTGTCCTTATAAAATTGGCGTGAACGGACGTGTGTATGTCCTTGTGAAATTCTATAACATATTTTGGTGTACCCTTTAATTAAATTTGCTAAACGCCCTAAGATAAGTGTTGTAATCAGTAATCAACAGGTGTAATATAACAATTTTGGAAATTTTTAGAATTTCTCCCTAAAATATTTGAAATATTTGTCTCTACCGAATTATATACTTCTGTGAACGTCAACGTGAACGTTGGTAATTGATTGGAGTGTATGCCATATGGACCTTTGACTTGGTACCCTCTTCGTCAGCGATGCACCGCTCTGGGGAGACTGCCCGATATCAGGTAGTCTTATGTGGTGATGATATGAACCGTTCTTGTGAAAATTTCACCGATATACAACAGATAAATTCAACTTTAAGTATTTGTTTATTAATTGTACGGTGAAATCACCGTTAACTTCAAACCTCGTCTTTTGTGTATGTATGGAACGTTAAACGTTAAACTCTCTAGTCCTTCTCCTACACGTTTTTTTTTTTACTTTTATTAAGTGCTACTGCTTAAGGATAATTACTAGGATCCTGTAAGTAGCGCCCGCTGCCGCTTTAGAAGCCTTCAACTACGTTTTCGTTTCCTTCCTGCAACCCACTCTACGACACAGAGCTACGGGTGGTTTCTCCGTATTAAATATTTCTTTTTAATACCTCAACAACAAACCGATAACAATCTCTATATGTTTTAATTTCCAAATATTGTTTTTAAATGAAATTAAGATTATTGCGACAATTGTTTGGTTTCCATAGAATTTGGTATTTAGTTCGAATTTAACGTCGTTGATAGGTGCTTAATGTCATCTACTTACTCATAATTTTCCAAATTAGGTTAAATGAAATTTTATCATGTGAAACTTAAATTTTTAATTTGCATTAAACCGAATGCCTTTAAAAAATGATCTTCGATTTCGAAATTCCGTAAGATTAATAATCAGTTATAATTAATTTTTGAGTGAAGTGCGAGTTTTAGGAAATAGATAATAATACGGGAACGGAGATTAATTTGAACAATTTTAAAAATGAAAATTCTAAAACGGCCATAATAGAAAAAAATAGCAAAGGAACGATATGCTGCTTTGGTATGCATGAACAAGATTTACTTATTAAGGGACTTTCTTTGTTAAATTTAGTGAATTTAGTTGAATTTGATAGAAGAGATACCAATAACATTAAGCAGTTATACGATGATGATAAATTGCCCAACTCCAATGTATCACGGATTTCGAATTTTGACAATAATGTACAAAAAAATTTCAAAATCGACAACAAAGAAATAAGTGGAAAAGGAGACAGTACTAAGTTAATCACAAAAGATTCCTCAAACGAACAAAGTAGTTCATCTGAGTATCAAGTGCTTTATTTAGAAACAATTTACGACGACGACTCGAACGAGAATTACGTGTTACAGAGGTAGAAAATTCTTATAATCCACGTCAAATCCCGAAATACATTAATAACAAAAAGAAATTTCAACAATCTCAATATTCGTCCTCTGATAATCAGTGCATTACTCCTGAATTTTCCGATAACGTGAATTATAACCACTATGATTCAAATGAACAGTGTGAGTATTACGAAAATTCTACTACATTATCAGAAGAAACCGAAATATATTCTGATAATTTGATGTCAGATGATACAGAAAAATGTGATACTAAACCAGATCAAAATGTATGCACTTTAAAAGAATTTTGCCAACAATTCAAACTGTTATATGTCCCAAAAAAAATCCCAAAGTGTGGGACGCAATCATGTAATACAGAAAAAAACTGCGTTAACAACGAATATTGCAAAAAAGTTGAGGGAGGTTTGTGTCCTCATCTAAAGAACTTTAAGCATAAATTAAAATTTCCCCCGATACCGGAACAACCTTCCACAATCTCTTGTCAAGTTAGTCCAATCCTTTGTGCAGCTCTTAGTAATCAGAGTGTGCGTAAAAGAGAGAGTGTCTTCAGTAAATTTATTCGACGGTGCAGAGGCCAAAAACGGAAAAAAACAAGAACTGTTAGAAAATGTGTGGGTAAGTGCAAAGAAGCCTCCCCAGAACTCTATGCAGATGGAATGGAAGTTGAGGCTCGCACGTCCCAGTCCACAAAACTCATCACGGTGCGTGAATATATCGACTTTGACCAATAAATGTGCCCACAAACGGTTTACACCAAATCCATGTGTGGAGCTTGGCAATCAATATTCTTCATCATCTAGTTTGTGCGAATGCGAAGTTCCAATTTCCAACACGGCACAATCGAATCTACCTGAATTAACTAATTCTTGCCAACACAGTCCGGATAAACAATCTGCTGTCATAGGAATACCTTTTTGCATTAGAGATGCACTGAAAGCACCGAAAAAAAACCCATATTACACAGCGCAATCTAATGATAAACTTTCAAAAAAAGAAAATACAAAAAATAAGGGAATTACTTGTGCATCGGTCGCTAAAAGTAAAATTATGATCTCCCGAAAAGTTAGTTGTGCCGAACCAATTATCAAAACAGTTTCTGCTCAAAACAGTTGTTCAATTTTATTGCCTCCTAAAACAAATCAAAAAGAACCGATTTATGGTAAAATTAAAGAAACAGATTCGTGTACTAAATGCAGGAACGCAAAAAAAACGTTTACTCAAGAGAGAGGTATTACTTGTCAACACCAAGAACAAAAAAAGCAACTGGTCTCAACATGTGTCGATAGTCTTCCGCCAAATGTAAAATGTTCTGTTCAGGTCAGTTGTTCGGATTTAGACGTAAAACCTAAACCAAGTATTAACGAATGCCAACTAGGAAAGAAACCAAGCGTGTATGAGAGGGGGGTGAGTTGTCATTCTCTAGAAGATAAGAAAAAAACAAAAGAAAAGTTGAGTTGTACAAGCACACTTGGTAGAAAAAGCTCCTCTCAGACGTTATATTCAAGCATATTAGCAATAATCAGAGGTAAAGAAGCAGCTGCGAGTAAACCAAAAGTGCCGTGCAAATACAAAACTGCAACGAAATGTGGGGAAAGTGTTTGTGTTCAGTCAATGGAAGACAAAAAAATTTGTATTTCCCAAAAAATTAGTTGTACGCAGCCATCTATCAAGCAATATTCTGTTCAAGTCAGTTGTACAAACTTGCTAGAATCCTTAAGACCTAAGATAAGTACATGCGTGGGTCCCGATCAAAATCTAGATATAAATAAGTCAAACAAATCTTGCGGAGAAACAGTTATCATAAGCCCTCAGCAAGCTATTAAGAAACACTCTGTTCAAATAAGTTGTTCCAGTTTAATACCATCAAAGAACTGTACATGCGCTTCCACTAATACGTTTACAGAACCATCCAAGATTACTAAACAATGCGTACAAAATTTAACGTCCGGTAATGAATCAATACCTTTAGCAAATAATACTTGGAATACACTATACGGTAAAGAAGATAATACTACAAAGAAGCAAATTGTAAAGACTGTTCCGAACTAAGTAACAGTATCAACAAATTCTTTCAACTACTAGGATCCATAATAGGTAAAGAAGAAGGCCAACAAGACGAATATCCGGATTTGCAAGCTATAAGAAATCCAAATTACAGGAGGTTTGATAATTTAACTTTTAATTCTTCAAAAACTTCCACAGATTGCTCAAATGATGGCTTGCTAGAAAAATTTCACAGCAAATTAATAAACAACTTAATTCACCAATTGTACAATGATAACGAGTATGAAAAATTAGATTCTCGAATAAAAAAATTAGATACGGCCCTACAAAATACAATAATAGAGCCCTATCTTTCGTATTTAAAAAATCAAAACGAAGACGATGAAAAGCAAGAGATAAAACAGCGTAATCAACATTGTAAAAAAAAAGATAAAAGAAAGAAAGAAGATTTGCCAAAGCTCCAAATGGAAACAACTAATTATCAAAAACAACTACCGATAAAAGGACGAGAGAAATTATGTTTGTGTCAAATTCAAAGTATGGAAATTTCTAATGGTTTACGTAAACGTAATATAATAAAAGTTTGCGACATATCAAAGGTGAACAACAAAAACTCAAAGAGGAAGATGTACTTAAAAAAGCGGACCATAATTACTACTATAATTCATTTTTACCTACAAAAGTGGAAAATACCAAAAAATTACCAATTACTTACTACGACTTTATTCAAAAAAAGAGTAAACGAAATCGAAAAAAGAAAACGACCGAACTAGGTGAATCGATCGATCGTTCTGCATGTTCACCTGTACCTAACCTGTCAAATCATTTGATCCCTTCGAGTTCATGTAGCGTGTGCAAAGAAGAACGTGAACTTGCGTGTACGTCTACATTAGAAGCGCCATCTTTGTTTGGTCCAAAACCTCCACAAATTGTCAAGTTACGGAGCAAAACACGCAAAAGGTGTTAAAAATAAATAACAACAATGCTATATCATGTATTGAATGTCCAGTACACTATAGTCAAACAAATTTAATAAAAACCTGAAATTAGAGTGCAAAGATATTTCCTTTTCTTCTTTTCATTAGCGTTCTTCATACCATTTTTTAATTTAGGATGGTCTTTTTCATGGGTTTCCATACTGTTTTTTAGGTGAAATGGCCCATCTCTTTAGTTGACATTCCGATAAAAGATTTGTTCGTGTAAATCTCCTAGTGCAGTATGTGTCTCCAGCAACGATCGCTTGCAGTTCCATTTGGAGAGTTCAGGGGAATATGGGACCTAGCTTTGGTCAATTTTCAGCCCTGAGGGATGCTCCGTTTGGGCGGCCATAAGTAACAAACAAAAAAAGAGACAGAAACACAATCACCTATATTAATATAGACATATACAGGGTTATTCACTGTATACGACACGGAATATTACAGCCAAACTATTCGATAAAATTGGAAAAATACATCTGTGATAGATAGAGACCTATCGGAGGAATATTTTAAAATTATTTTCGAAATATACAGGTGTTCCAAAATACACAGAACGTATCAAAGTTGTGTTTTTTCTTATGGTATGCCCTGTATATTATTACATTTTCAGTTTCTACGAACAAAATAAGAAAGAATTTTATAGAGGTTTACCTTACTTAAACCTAAAGGTTTTTGAGATATTTTGTATTTTATAAAAAAGTCGTTACAATTTTGCCGATTCATATCTCAGCAACTATTCTCTTTCTCCAAACTAAATTTGCACTGAAGTCTATCAATTGATCAGATTTTATGTAGAACTAGTGAAAAATCCATTATTATATACAGGATGTGTACAAAATAAGATTAATTAATGACATGTTTTGAACCGCAATAACTTGTTTAATTTAAATAAAATACCCTGTATTTTATATCAACAACAAATGTAAAATGTAATTACCTATCAAACAATATTATAGTATCCTATAGCTAAATGTTCAGGTTGTCATGAAAAATGCAAATTTTTATAATGAAGACTGATTTGTAACAATTTTAATATTTATCAAGTAAGCTATACAACTTTGACAGGTAAATATTATGTATTTGTAAGAAGCCCGTTGATTGACGGGCAAATTTTAATGCATGAATTTAATAATGCTAGACTCTGCGTGTATGTAGGTTGATCCCATTATTCTCTGAATAATGTTAAACCTATGGCGGACGAAGACCCCTTGGCCCCGCCCCTGTATGAAAATTTCCGGTTTTCCTTTTTTTTCCCGTTGGGTTGAAGGCAAGACTCATCAGCATACCGATTTTCAAGTCTCTACGACGTCTGGAAGTACCCGTTTAATTTCAGAGACAGACATGAAAAAAATAGGCGCTTTATTTTAAGCAAATGTTTTTTGTATTTTACCAGTACCAGTACAGAAACAATGTTCAATTCGTTGAATGAAAATGAAGAAATGTTAAGTAAAATAATATTTACTGATGAACCTACCTTTACTGTCAATGGGAGGTCAACTCTTAGAATTTCCGGTTTGTACTAATCCTTTATTTTTTCCATAAAAAAATCACAAATGTCCCTTTTATTAATCCAGATACTGCTCCTGTATCAATCCTCATATCCAAAACTTAACTCGAACACAGTACCCCCAAAGGTTAATATTTGGCTAAGGATGCGTAAATAACTCTCTTATTGGCCCCTTTATTATCGATGGAAATTGAACAACTCTAAAGTGTTCGGATTTATTGCGAGAGTACATAATTCCAGCAATTGAAAGGCTTAATATTATTGAACCCTGGTGGCAAATGGATGGTGCTCCGGCACATTCGACGAATATAATAAGAAACTTTTTAAACGACACTTTTGAAAGACGCTGGATTGGAAGATTTGGTCTTATTTTGTAGCCACTCCGATCAGCAGACTTGGCTCCTAATAATTTTTTTTTATGGAGTAACCTAAAAGGCATTATTATAATAATGTACCCATTCAAAACTTAGACGAATTAAAAGATCGTATACGCACTGCATGTAATGAAATGAACACAATTTGTTCAAAATTCTTTACGTTGCTTTCAAGAGCGCTATATATGGAAAAGCAAGGTGAACATTTTGAGTAATTATTAGGTCATTAAAGCAATGAATAACCTATTAAATATTGTCAAAGTACATTGATAAAATGTTAATTTACTAACCTTGTTTTCATTAGTTATTTGTTTGCGTTAATAAATTATTGTTTGTTGGTGATTTCCGTTAATATTTTATAAACAAATTAGTTCTGGATAAAAAAAACAAATAATTCTAATCCAACTTGTGCAGATTTGTGCAAGTATAACGTGGTGGTATAACTGGTTGCCTATATCGCACCAATGATTTGATTTTTTTTCATTTAAAAGTACACATAGGTTAAATGTGTAACTAAGAAAGAAGAACCCGGTATATATATATAGTTACATATAATTAAGTTTAGTTGGTTACGACGGACAGCGACTGCAAAAGACTGTCATGAACGCGCTTATAATAATAGTTATTTGTGTATCAAGGCTGTAAAGTAGGTTTTTTTCAGCCACTATGATTGTCAGCCGAGGCCATCATATCAGAAAAGACCGAAAAAAAACCTTTACAGCCGCGGTACACACAACGTTTTTTATGCGCTCACTCTAAAAATAACGTACGAATCGTAAAAGAATGAAACAATTTGACGTTGTCAAAATTTGTATTCAGTTTTTTCAAATGATATTCTATTTTTTGTTGATACATAAGATTATACTACATGCGATGCTTGCCCACAAATTACACAGAACGACATACGTTTCTGAATTGCATCTTACGTAAATCTTAAGGATATTATTGTTTACAGAAATAAAAAAACTATGTCACATCAATTATACTTTATTGCATTAAGGCATGGGTATCGTGATTCAAAAAATGAGGACGTAAATTGTCTCTTTTTCAGATAGCGCCTAAAATAGTATATTGTTTTATTAGGTGTAAAAGCGTAACTTTTTGTGGCGATATTGAATGGCAATTTCAATTGAGCTTTGCTTTTACACCAAATAAAACGTGCTATTTTTTTCGCAAACGTTGTTTAATAGATAGTATTATCATTGATTATATATACTTCGTATTCAGATTGACCAACCTTATGAGATATATGGAAATACATTTTCTGATTAAAAAACTGATACGTGATGTCGCTATTAGTACAAAATCATTATAATTAATTAGTAACCTTTAAAACAGGTTCCAAACTTTGATAATCAAAGTTACGCACCAACAAAGAATGTGACGGGTAAAAAGAAAGAAAATTATTGGCACCAGTCAGTCGAGCATTGTGATTATGCTTACCACATCTTTATATTTTGATAACAAATGAAAATGTTAAATATGTACGTCCTTTAAATATAACATGTTTTCGTTTTTAAAAAGTAATTCAATTCAGATTTACATAACTTAATTTTGTTTTATAATTTATATAAGAATAAATTTATTTATATTATAATAATTCTTAATTTTAGATTAATTTTATTTAATGTACTACAATTACAAATTGTGATTGAGCACTTAATACCTTTCTAATAAGTAATCTGTTTTTTGAGTAATAGTTATTTAAAAAAAAGTAACGCATAACGAATCAAGGTACGAAACTCCTTTGATAGAGTATTAGGGAGTTGTTGCAGGTGAAGATGTTTTCTTGACGATTAAAAAACCGTGGCAGTGTAAACTACAACTAAATGTCCCTATCTACTTAATAAAAAAAAGGATAAATAGTAATAAATTACAACTCCGGAAAATTTCCGGCAACGTGAACAAAATTTATTTTAATTTCGACTATTACAAATAGAAAAAATAAAAATATATCTGGTTTCTTTCTGAGACAAATTTCTTTAAACGCTTCGTGAATTTTTTCAGAATTTTTGAAATGAACATTTCAGATTATTTTATTTTTTTCATTCTCAAATTCGATGTAAATCACCAATTCTAGCCGCTTCTTTGACGGCGTCTGGAGCCAAACCTATATAAGGTAGAACTTTTTTAACTGTTTAAAGAATTTCTCTGATAGGTATAATTTTTAGGCACAAATCTTCATTGTCATTTAAAGAATCCTGGTACCATTAAAACTTTTTTTAAAGCATGTCACAATTAATGCAAGAGATTTCAAGATGGCCACTAGCCTATTATTAAAAACCTTCTAAAACATTTATAGTAAAATTTAAGTTTTAAAAAATTATTAACATTTAAAATACAGTCATGATTTTTCATTTAAGAAAAAACTATTTTCTACTTTACGTTTAGAATAAACCTATGTTAGATATTTACTTCATTTTGCATCGAATTTTGCTACTTTACGGCCCCGTTACAATCCGGGAAAACGGAAAAATCGGACTTGTCCTGTAAAACGTTACTACGGAATGATTTAATCATTACAACAACGATAATGATAAACAATGGAGAAATTGCCGTTGCTAATCATGTTTCGCAAATGCACCTAGATTTAAAGGGTTCGTTTCAAATTTTGAAATTTTTCAATTTAATGTTTTAAATTTTGCTTTTAATTTGGCAGAACGAAGTAAAATACATATCAACATTCGTCCGTGAACTCTTTTAACAGTACTCATTTTTAGTTTCAAGCTTCTCATTCGTAGTGTTAAATTTGAGTTTCCGGACTTATGACGTTAAGTACACCGTCAGGGTTTGAAATTTTTCTCCTATTTGAACGGGATCAAATGTCAAAACAACGTCAAACTAATTTTAATGATTTTAAGCATTTTCGAGAGTTTTATAGGTTCGAATCGAACTTCAATTTGTTTCCAATTGGTTCTTATAAAAATTGGATTTTGTTCTAGCACTGAAATTACTCCACATGAATCTTATAAGAAGCCGTTCGCGTGCGTGAATAAACTTATAAAATTTGAACTGATGTTAGTCAAAAAATTAATGAAAACATCTTTCAGAAACCATGGTAATAAGTACCTATTTTATAAATGTCACCAATTACTTTAAATTTTTAAGCATTTTACTTTTTATTGATAAACGAATAAAACGACAAATCTTTTCAACCGCTCAATTCAAACTCGCGCTTAAATAGATGGTTTCAGTCGTTTTTGACTTTTGTAATTCGATTAATCACCTAATTTCGGATAAGAAATTTATACAGGATATATCACGACCAACGGAGCGCTTCCTCGAGTTTTGTTATTTTCAATTTATTAGTTCAAATAATCGTATAGATAAAAAGGCTACAATTTAAAATAATTTTCAAATAAATATATAAAGTGGTTTAAAAATACAGAACACATCAATGTGTTTTTTATGAAACCCATTTTTGCGAACGATCGAGCACATTTAAAATTAATTTTAAATTCTTTTTTGATCTATACGATTCTCCACAAAAATTTAAAAATACTCTTGCGTTTAATTCCTTTTTTCTCTTATTAGTAAAATCGTATTGAAATAAATCAAGCAACTAGAAATTGAAGTTTTAAAACACTTTTTCAAACAAATCTTCAGCATTGACTAAGTATACTTAATTCCCCGTTAGTTGGTTATCACTTAAAACTGGATTAAAATACAAAATGATACAATTCTTTTTGATAAAAGTACGTAGTTTTTATTTTATAATTTACAATAAATTCTATAAATATAAATAAAGAAAATATAATAAAACAAAGAAATTTATTTATTTTGTAATATCCGTAACTTAGGATTTTGTTTGTTTGATTTTTGTTTTTTCGAAATTTCTGAAGAAATCAGTTTGGCATTGTAATAAATGTTTGCATTTAGTAACTTATCTATAATAAATAACTTATGTTCTCTACATTCTTCCAGCCAAGATGTCACGTTAGTGTTGTGTAAAATCTTCCTTAAAAGTGTTTTTTAATATTATTTCTAAAATATATTTTATGAAATATATTTTCAAAAAGCCGTAAAACAATATCTACAATCATACTAAATTCGTTTGACGGAGATTTTAATCCTGCACCTTGTGTAACATTAACATTTTTATAAATTTTGTTCAGCAGCAAGATTTCGTGTTTGTCCATTAATTCCGACTGGATTATTAATTGTGGTGCACAAATTTCAAATTTAAAATATTCAATACATTTTTTAGCTAAATAACCCGCAAAATATGTTACTGAACACTCTTCCAAACTCTCTTCTGGTGCCGATTCTACGATTACTTCAGGATTGGAAGATGTTGAACCAGAATCGTAAGAGTCCGAGTTAAGTGTTTGATTTATTTGCACACTTGTGTCATCATCGTTACTGACAGTTGTCAAATTTAATAAAATATCTGAGTCGGTTTCGCAATTAGTAGAATTTGTAGGTTTCACAAATGAATTAATTGCGTTAGTTCTAAAATTGTCCGAAACGTTTTAGAAGTTGGGTTACGATTATAACCGCCTTTCTGTCTGTATATGGAAAATAGATTTTCAATGACATCTTGATTTAATCTGTTTGTAAGTAAAAATAAATTAGCGTAATGTTGTTTTTCGCCTTCAAAAGATCTAATATTGCTCTAATAGTTTGTATCAAACCAGTAAAGCATGGAGGTTTACTCAACTTCTTCCTCTTGTGGTCAAGTTTTATCAAATCATTTAATATATTTATTGCTTCGATCATTGTGTCTTTCACTAAACTATTTTTGTCAGATAAGGCGTGATTATAAGGATTAGCTGCAAAACGTGTTCTGCTGTTAAGAGATTATTTACAAACAAAATGAAGTTTCCAGTATGTTCTGCTGTATCTGATATAAGTTCTTTTGTAGTAACACAAGTTTTAATGGTTGCGGCCATTGAATTACTTAATACCTGAACAGCCAACTTAGCATTCATTCGCTGAAATGAGTTTGGGTAAATATGTGCATCTGTAATTTTAGACAAAGCTCTACTTTTTTTATTATTTTTATCAATTAGATATGTTCTTCTTATATCAGAAAATGATATTTTTTATTATTTAAAATGAAATCTCCTGTTAACAAATTATTCCTAACACTTTTTATTAAGTGCGGAACATCAAATAATGCAAAAATTTTGTGACCATGATGTAAAATATATGGATGGCGAATACTTATATTTAATTTTTTAAAAGCACTTTGGTTACTGGTTCCTTGATCAGAAACAATGGCTTTCGGTAGTAATTCTGCATCAATTAATTTCTGAATAACAATTTTAATTAGTTCTACCAATTCTGTAGTTTTTATACCAGAATGTGACAAAAAATAGCCAACAGGTAATTTCCATGGAAAATATAATCCTCTGATCATGAAAACTAAACAATGAGTAGCGGCTTGGGGTTTTCGCCCTAAAGGTCCAAGATCTTCTAATCCTTCAATTAAATCCATTTCTGGAGAATATTCCATATTAGCCATAAGTGACATCTCATCAAAACAAATTACACATGATTTCTCTTTCATTGAACAAATAGAAAATTTTTGTTTAGTTGCTCAAATAATTTAGGACTGAAACCAGGTTTAAATTTAGATGCACCAATCCACCTCCTGATAGTAGACGGCGCAGGCAAAATAATTCGTAGAGAACGTAAAATTTATAAGTTGCAGGAGATTTATAAAAATCATCAATGCTAAATTTTTTCCGAAATTGTCCATTGGGAGCGTTTTTCCTTTATTGCATTTTGGCCAATGTTTTTGAAAATTTAGAGGGAAATTGTACTTGGCCTAGAATATTGTCTATTGTATTTAATTTTTCATAACAAATAAGTTTTCTTTTTAATTTTGATATTTGCGACCGTTTACTCTGAATTGTTTTCTTTTTGATAGTAATTTTTTCTTTTAATTTCTTTTTTCTAGGTGAATAGTTATTATTAAATTTTAATTTTCGTTTTGAAGACTTGGGCGTTGGCATATCTGTTGCAGATTTTAAAAATTGTATATTTGAATCACAAGTACCAGGCGAATTAATAATTGGAAGATTGTGTCTAGCTTTTCTAGAATATGTTTTTTGTTGGAGTCATTACATTTAATGTTTTGGGCGATTGTTGTTTATTTTGCATTTCGAATTGGGGATTGTTTTTAGACGTGGACGGAAGATGAAAAATATTCAAAGGTTGTGAGCTTGAAGATGGCAAGGAATGTGATCGCGTGTCAGAATTTGTATACATATTTGGTACGGCTGATTTATTTAATCTATTTCTTGTTTCATTGATAAAAGATTTTTGAGAAAAATGTTTTTCACAAATGTACTTGTTTTTCAAGTTTTCTTCCTCTGTGTACAATAAATTTACATTTCCTGGAAATAAAGGGTAGTTTATTTTTTTTTTTTAATATCAGTCAAGGTCGAATAAAAACCTTTAGAACCGCGGTGCACGCAAAATGTTTTAGGAACTCGCTCTTAAAATAAATTATTATAACTTATGAAAATAATAAATAATAATTAAAACAAAGTTATGTTGGTAACACTTATTGCTAAGAATGACAATATCAATCTGCCAATTTCCGAAAATTGTGCAAATTACAATGCTGATTTTAATGAAGCGGCTATTTACTTTTTTTTTTAGGTGAGTATAAAAAAGTGCTACTTTACGGCCGAAAATAACTACGTAAAATGTCTCTTTTAAGATGAGTTCTTAAAAAAATAATGTTAATTTATCTGAATTGATAAGCCATTTTGCAATCGTTCTATATCATTAATTGGAAATCGGTACATTTTATTTTTGAATCTTGTTGTCTTGTCATATATATATATATATATATATATATATATATATATATATATATATATATTTAAACGATAAGTTTTTCGACATCTAGTGTCGACTCGTGAAAGCGTTCACGTACGTAAATGTTAGCAACTTTGCCGACAGGTATGTAAAGCAGTTACATAGTCGATTCTTCAATAATTATAGCCAACCTAACAGTTGGCAAGTACAAAAATTTCGAATCGCCTGCAGTAAAGTACGCAAGAGGTTTTACAATAGCAAACAAACACTGAGAATCACCCGACAGCTGTTTCGTCCTTTTGGGACTCATCGGGAGTGAGAGAACTCGAGTGTAAGTTCACTATTGTACAAACGCGCGCTGTCGACTATATGCCCTACTGGAGGGATCACAATATTTAAACGATAAGTTTTTCGACATCTAGTGTCGACTCGTGAAAGCGTTCACGTACGTAAATGTTAGCAACTTTGCCGACAGGTATGTAAAGCAGTTACATAGTCGATTCTTCAATAATTATAGCCAACCTAACAGTTGGCAAGTACAAACATTTCGAATCGCCTGCAGTAAAGTACGCAAGAGGTTGTACAATAGCAAACAAACACTGAGAATCACCCGACAGCTGTTTCGTCCTTTGGGACTCATCGGGAGTGAGAGAACTCGAGTGTAAGTTCACTATTGTACAAACGCGCGCTGTCGACTATATGCCCTACTGGAGGGATCACAATATTTAAACGATAAGTTTTTCGACATCTAGTGTCGACTCGTGAAAGCGTTCACGTACGTAAATGTTAGCAACTTTGCCGACAGGTATGTAAAGCAGTTACATAGTCGATTCTTCAATAATTATAGCCAACCTAATTATTGAAGAATCGACTATGTAACTGCTTTTACATACCTGTCGGCAAAGTTGCTAATATATATATATATATATGTATACAATTATAAGAATTATTATTAATTAAATTCACTTTCAACCTGATCAAAGATTAAACGTAAATCGCACCATGTGCAACTTTCTGTAGTTGAATTAAAGAGTTCTTTGTTTTGACACCGTTTATTCACTTTGCATACAATAATTTGTCTTAACCGATAAAAATTTAAAAACGGAATATGTGCCTTCCTTCGGAAATCCCTTTTAAGGTCGGCGTTATAAAGATATTTTCGGGGACCTCGAACTGAGAGTTCCCAGAGTATTTTAGGAAATCGGCAAATATTGTATACATCAATGGTTACCGCTAATCCTTATAACGGGTGTTTTTTTTAGAGGTATAGAACTTTAAGTTGGCATTACTGTTCAAGATGGCGACCGATTTAACAGCTGTCAAGTGATTTATTCTCAATTTGGTTTGGCAATCCATCATGAATAGACTCACGCCTGAACAACGCTTGCAAATAGTGCAATTTTATTTCGAAAATAATGGTTCTGTGCGGAATACGTATCGCGCACTACGTCCATTTTATCGTCGACAAAATCGTCCATCAGAGCAGTTAATTCGATTAACCATGGAACGTTTTCGCACCACGTTTACTCTTATTGATAACTCGCATCCCCAGAGACGCCGTACGATGCGTACAGAAGAAGCTATTGCTACTGTAGAGCGTAGCATTGAGGAAGACCCGAATGAGTCCATCCGCCATCGATCACAGGAATTGGATCTGTGTTTATCCACTTTATGGAAGATTTTGCGGAAGGATCTTGGTTTGCGTGCTTACAAAATCCAACTCGTGCAAGAATTGAAGCCAAACGATCATCAAGCAAGGCGTAGATTCGTCGAATGGGCCCAAAACGAGATTGCCGTTGTTCCCGATTTTCATAAGCGAATTTTGTTTAGCGATGAAGCGCACTTCTGGTTGAATGGCTACGTCAACAAACAAAACTGCCGCATTTGGAGTGAAGCTAATCCTCAAGTGTATATCGAAACACCGTTACATCCAGAAAAACTGACTGTTTGGTGCGTTTTATGGGCTGGTGGAATCATTGGTCCGTACTTCTTCAAAAATGATGATGGCCAGAACGTTACAGTCAATGGTGATCGGTATAGAGCCATGATTACTAACTTTTTCATTCCTGAATTGAACAGCCATGATGTCCAGGAGCTGTGGTTCCAACAAGACGGCGCAACATGTCACACAGCTCGTGCCACAATCGATTTATTGAAAGACACGTTTGGTGACCGCCTAATTTCACGTTTTGGACCTGTGAATTGGCCTCCAAGATCTTGTGATTTAACACCGCTAGACTACTTTCTGTGGGGCTATGTAAAGTCATTGGTATATGCGGATAAACCACAAACGCTTGACCATTTGGAAGACAACATTCGCCGTGTTATTGCCGATATACATTTTATTCAACACCACAATTTTAATAGAACTAAATACAAAACCCTTCTTATATTTTCCAATTTCAATCAAAACATTGCTGATAATTTGAGTCAATTTTATAGGTACTTCGAAACCATTCGATCCATTAAAATGCTTACGTATAGTGCATGATTTAGCGGGAGCGCACTGCTAGCACGTATTCCTCTTAACGTAAGAATTAGACGAGTTCGCATTGTTTATGCAATAAAAATTCATTCTTTAATTTCGTTGATTGTATTTCATTCGTTAATATATTGAAGAAGTATTAAGAATTATTGAATGAGGTATACGACAATAAAGCCATCTATTTATTGCCGGCAAAGTTAGACAAAACCGTGCTGCCTTCTGGTGTATGCCGGCACGGCAGCGTTGCTTGAATTGGTATAGTAAAGATCAATCTGAATAAGGAGTATATATAATCAATGGTATTACAGAATATTTTTTAAAATGCAACGCATGTGATTAATGTAGAAAAATTTAATGTTACATACATTTATTTGTTTTTGTGGTAGTCAAGGTGAAATAAATATAAATAAATAAATAGTATCGAATTTGTTTATATATCCTTAGGTCAACTCATAAGTTCAACTTTACTTTCTAGAATTTCAAGCATCTTATTTTTTTGTACGCTCACGGGAGTATAGAAATGTATTTTGTCGTACGCTGCTATGGGCAACCATCGCCGTCCTTGAAATCAAATTTTTACATTATGAAATGACGTTTACAAAGCCAACATTTTTTGACGTTTGCGGAAAATAGTATATTAAAGAACTAGTTTCAGAAGACGCATTTTATAAGCCGAGTACAGTCGCTAAAATGCCTTCTGAAACGAATTCTGTATACTATTTTTTCTATTTTGGGCTTTTCTGATTTATTTTAAAATAAAATTTCACGAGTTTTTAAATTTAGGGAGTTTTGAAGTGTAATTGCTAAGGTGGCAATATTTTCATTAAACTTTGGTTTATATGCTAGTTTAAGTTTAATTAGTGAATTTATCATGTTTCATTTAAAAAAATGGGTGGAAATAAAAATAAGTAGATAAATAAATCTACTGAACATTAATTACGATTTAAATTAATGCACACCGAACATAATGACAGCTTGGACGTTATCAGTGTTACCACCGTTCGGAATAAAAATTGTTCTATTTCTATAAAAGAACTCATTTGGGTGCTTTTATAGCTCTGTAACGACCCAAAATAGAAAAATGTATTTTATGTAGTTCTGCATAAAAATAAAATAATAAGGCAGTCAACTAGTGTTTACGTTATTATTGATAAAGAACCCAAAGTGAAATACATAACAGATAGCAATAGGGTGGTGTGGGTAGCTGTAGCAGTAAAGGGCGTAACAGTTTCGCGCCAACTCCATTTCCATAAGAAATGTATTGCGCAGATATATTTTTAATTTAAAACCATGAAGATACCACACTCATTAATGCCATTTGCAAACGTGATCGCATTAGATAATTGCCTAAATTGTATAAATATGCTAAAGTTCTGGAGAAAACTAACACGATTGCTTCTAAAAAAAATATTTAAAAGTATGACAAACGCTAACTTCAGTTTACTGCAGTTCTTCGTTTGTGATTTCATGTTTAAATACCTTGTCTCGAAAATTTTAATTATGTGGTGAAAACACAACATGTAAGTGTAATGTTAATATACTATTTACTATTTATGTATTTATAATCGGGGATTCAACTTATATAGTATTGTCATTTTTCCTAAATTTCAAATTCACTCCCGTGATTTGTTACATTGAAATATACGGAACTATTACTCGCGCCAAACTATAACGCTACTTCTCTATTTGATGACGTCACATAAAGTGAGAAGGACCAACGTAAGTAAAACGTCTATTACAGTATCCGCCAAAATAAACAGTACCGAAAATAAAAATAAATATAAACGAAAATAATGCTCTACCAAAAAAACTTTTTCTTCCGTTGTTAGAACCATTTTTAAATCAAATTTAACTGCAGCGTACTATTAATATATCAACTAATGACAATTAAGTCAAATATGACAAATCCATATTACATAAACAACTCCACAGCACTTTCTGTTTCGGTACTGTTTATTTTGGCGGATACCGTATATACTCTGCTATAATTAAGTAAATAAAAGACTACTTTTATTTTAAGGTTATCTTGTTATGTTATATTTGTAAAATCGACATGATGTATCAAATATAACGCAATCGAGATATTTATTATTAATTTATTGAACGTTACTAAAATTGTTAATTTTGTCAATAAGTAATAAATAAATAAATTTTTTTTTTAATGTTTGAGATTGTTATTTGCCCTTTAATTCACGAGTTAGTTACACAACTTTTCCGTCGACAGTACTTTGTAGTTTCAGTAATAGAGATATATGGCCAAATTATTATAACGCCGCGGTACACCTAACGAGTTACCTTAATTCAGCTTTACACTGTGCAGTAATAACTTCTAATAGTTTAGATATGGCAAACGAATAAAAGAACGCGCCGTATCTCTGGTAAGGAAAATTGACGTTTGACGTTTAACCTAAAATTCATTTTAGTTTCTTGTTTTAGTACCTTTGTATTTTGTTCTTTTGCTTTTAGTATAGATTGAATCGTGATTGTTTATGAGAAAATTTGATAATAGTTAGTATAAATATTATTTGGTTAACACGAGGGATAATCTTTGACCAATCATTGTAGCGACTGATCGGATTATTCAGATCACTCTTCCCGAAAAGCGCTTCCGTGAATCTAACGCTGCTAACCTAACCAAACAAAACATTTTTACTTTCCAATCCTAGTGTGCAGGTAATTTTTCAGCGGTATCCGGAATACACCTTTGAAAAGCACGTTTTGTGAACACAATTTTTGAAATAAATAATATAACCTAACTTCGTCGTTTCTACTTTTTGTAAGCTTTGTTTTTGGTAATTCTTTTACCTTTTTGGTTTTTGTATGGATATTTGCCAACAGTATTTTAATACTAAGTTGATGGCAAAACAAGGTGTATTAAATTTTTTTGTGAGAACGGATTGATGCTTAATCAAAATAAAGGTCGGCCTACAAAGAGAACACCAGAAGTTGTTAACAATGTTTGATAAATCATGGACGAAACCCAAGCACATTTCTACGTTGGCTGTCACAAGTTGAACTTTCTATAACGACTTGTCACATCATACTGAAGAAAGATATTCATTTATATTCTTACCGTGTGCAAACGGTCATTACTTTTCTTTGATTTGCTCTTACAGCCCTACTTGAAGAATTTAACTGTTAAACAATGGGTAAACAATAATGAAGAACTATGTGATAGAATAGTTTGTAACATTGATAAGCTGAACACCCTTAAATGTTATTAAACGTTATCATCCGAATGTTGCGTACAGTATAAAAATGTCTCGAAGTGTGAACAAATACAGCATTTATTATAACTGCACATTAATGTCGATTTGTTATTATTAACATTTCTTTGCTACAAATTACGATAAATTTTTTATTTTGTTTAATAATGTTGAACTTCCTTAACAGAGATTGGCGAAATGGCAACTTGATTTACCGATATGTATATTTTGTTGCCTATACCAAAATCGTTTATTAATAGAAAATTGTTCATTAATAGGTGTCATTAACGATCAATTTTGTTTGCATTAATGTAACCCATAAACGCACGGTCGACTGAAATAGTATATTAAAGAACTAGTTTCAGAAGACGCATTTTATAAAACGAGTACAGTTTCGAAAGTACGAGTCGCTAAAATGTCTTCTGAAACAAATTCTTTATACTATTTTTCTATTTTGGGCTTTTCAGATTGATTTTAAAATAAAATTTTGCGAGTTTTTAAATTTAGGGAATTTTGAAGCATAATTTCTAGGGTGGCAATATTTTCATTAAATTTTGGTTTAAATGCTAGTTTATGTTTAATTAGAACATTTATCATACGTTTCATTTAAAAAAAATGGGTTGAAATAAAAATAAGTAGACAAATAAATCTACTGAACATTAATGACGATTTAAATTAACGCACGACGAACGTAACGATAGCGTTGACGTTTATTGTCTAATCAGTGTTACCACCGTTCGGAATAAAAATTGTTCTATTTCTATAAAAGAACTCATTTGGGTACTTTTATAGCTCTGTAAGCGACCCAAAATAAAAAAATGTCTTCTGAAACGAATTCTTTATACTATTTTTTCTATTTTGGGCTTTTCAGATTGATTTTAAGATAAAATTTTGCGAGTTTTTAAATTTAGGGAATTTTTAAGTATAATTGCAAGGGTGGCAGTATTTTAATTAAATTTGGTTTAAATGCTACAACATTTATCATACGTTTAATTTAAAAAAAAAAGGTGGAAATAAAAATGAGTAGATAAATAAATCTACTGAACATTAATTACGATTTAAATTAACGCACGCCGAACGTAACGACTGCTTTGATTTTTAATATCAAATCAGTGTTACCACCGTTCGGAATAAAAATTGTCCTATTTCTATAAAAAGAACTCAACTTTCTATAAAAGAACTCATTTGGATGCTCTGTAAGCGACTCAAAATAGAAAAACGTAGATTATGGACTTGTTACAGAAATAGCTACCTATTAACTTATTATCATTGATTGTAAAAGCGTGTTTTAGTTTTAATTATGAATTTTATGTTGAATTTAATTTTGTTTGAGCATTTGGAAAATGGAAATAGAAGATAATTCCTGAAATTAAGTTGACATCACTAATTAATGTATTGGTTGTTCGATGAAGTTCTTAATAAAACACTGAAATTTTAAGTGCACGCGGTAGAAATCAACAGTTATGTGCTCAGATAACATACAAGCTTAACATAATGTGTTGACTACGTTTGCGTTATATTTGATATGTCACGTCGATTTTACAAATATAACATATAACATGATGGTAACGTTATATGTTAAACTTAACATAAACGATACATCACAGAGCTAATTACACCCCTTGGAAGGGGCCAAAAACCATATTACACTTGTGCGATATAAATGCAGGTCATGTTTTCTGAAGTAGACTACTACTATGACTAGCTACTACCAATGTTACTACCAAAGAGTATTTATTAGTTTCGGTAGAATGGTAGAGGTAGGGTAAACTAAGAGCTGCCGTATATGAGCCACATTTTGCAGTCGGTCCGACCACGAAAGAAGTCTTGTCTCAGAGAACTGTTGTTTCTTTATATAAAAACTACTACATTCCATAAACGGGCGTTTACAGACGGTATGCAGTCCAAACTGTCGCCGGAGCACGCTGTCATATAAAATCAATGCAACCATAAACAAACCGCAAACATGTTGTTATATCAACTGCAAAAATATGGTTCTTGTACGGCAGCCCTAACACACTGAAAATTTTAATAACCCATAGCAACGTTCCGACGACCGTTTCGACTTAACTAAAAAATTACTTTTTGATAGTTTGTAATTAAATTCAGTTAGTTTCAAATTTTATTCAAAATGATGTATAGTGTGAAAATGCAATTCGGTATACCTCGTGAATATATATGACAAAGTTTGGTACGATTTTTGAATATCTGTTTTTTGGAGAATACGGTAAGAGCATAAAATTGCGCTAAATTAGTATATAATTTTATGGGCGACCTTGGGTGGATACGTTATTTCTAATTTCAAAAGTCACTTTATATAAGGAATTACTGGCGCTTGCAGAAAACAGATACAATACAGATGAAATAATGAACCCTACAATATGGTATAAAGTGCAACACGTATAAGACCCATAGACTACATATGCAAACCATCAAACACTTCTGATTAAAGGTTTGCAAAGAAAATTATTTTGAAAAAACAAATTCGCAATTTCTTATGCTTCCGAATCTAAAAACTAAAAATTCACCCCACGAACTTTGCATTACGTTCTTTATGTTTCATTTAGGCGAAAAAATGTGGGCAGTTGTCTAAAAATTAGCGTTCTTAAACCTCTTAAAAAGGAAAAATATCTAGGCATTCGGATGATGTTTCGTGATTTCCCACACTCGTTAAGAAAAAAACTATTACTTTATATCGCGTACTATAAATTACTATGGTTATAGTGACTTGTAAAAACGCGCTAAGTCAAGCTAGCTATCATAAGCTAATTCCTCGTAGTGGTAAAAAATACATAATTCATTTACTTCCAATATATTCAAATATTTTCATACAAAAATGATCCATATAAATAGCTCGTAAAACGACCAAAGTACAAAAATGTTTACGGCTAATACTGCATTGCATGCAGGCATGGAAGGCCTCCCTAAGTCTTATGATGTGTATGCTTTTTATTGACACTTGATAACAACTATAATTTTTTAATTATCTAAAATAGCATTGTCGTTTGAACACAATGAACAAGGTCTAGTTCCTATCATCAACGTCGTAACCGTTTCACGCTCATAACATAAACTTATCCAACAAAATAATTTAAAAACAATAATACAATTTAGATCAACCACATGCAAATACTTGTCGAACAATAAACCTTGCATCACTTAAGCTGCATAAAATTTAAATGTTAAAATAATTTTAAAACAACAAAACGAATAAATACATACAAACCATATAAATTTTGAAACAGTTAACATTTAAATTTGACACAATTTTCATTAATTGAAGTCTATGGCAGAACAAATTTAAAATGTCAAAGAAAATTAACATTTCATGACTTTAAGGCTACCTTGGCACATTGAAATACATTAAAATAATGAGATAATTTATAATCTAAGATAGATTTCTGGAAGTAGGAAATTCTGAGAATTCCATTGGCGTTGTAAAATTTTTTTCAAGGCACTTGAGGAGTACCTTGTAAATGCATAAAATTGTGCCGAAACAATATTTACCGGTAAGACAAATTTCCGAATCTAATAACTTCGATATACAAATCGATATAAAACAGTAGTTTACCACACTTTTAAAACCGGCTTTTATATAATTTCTATTAATAACAATAGAAACCATATTTCTGCAACAAACTTCAAGTTTTGTAAAAACTTTTGAAAAATCGTAATCTTTATTTATATTCCTGACTGAGAAAGAAACTTAATTTTGCTTTAATTATTCTGACCTTGAAATTTGTTAAATAGACACTGCATAATGGAATGAAGTCTTTCAAAGTGGTTATTAACACCACAGTTTGTAAAAGTGCTCTACACTCATATTATATATAAGTATATTTGAGCGTACCTAACTTTAAATAGAATTATTTAGATATTATGAAAAACTCAACGAATAGGCTTAAGCTTATTTGAAATAGAATAAAAATATCAAAATATTAAAAATAACTAAAAATATATATATACATTTTTGATCCGTTGCGATCTTATAGTAAATATATTATCTATCTAATGTTTGAAGAAAATTACGAGTAAAGTTTTCTTTTAATGTTTGACCTTTCGTTCTCCAAACAATAGTTAAATATGTACATTGAGACAAGTGTCCTGCACATAACTAAGTACGTAAAGTTCCACTTAAAGCTAAAGTAATGAAGCAATACTGTCTGTTAAGTATGAACCCGCCACCAAAGCTTAATAAGGCACATCTCAGTGGTCCCCTCGAAGTAGCTCCAGGAGCAGGTTAAAACTTGGCCCTTCGTCGTCCTTAGATTTAATCGTCAGCATTTCTTTTCCAACCTAAAATAAAAGATCAATGTCAAACATATATATAAACTCATAATCAAAATACAGTAGGTACTAAATAAGCAAGTAAAGATATTTTAAAATAAAAATAAATATAGATACAGTAGATAGATTTAATATTAGTTTGATTTTGTTGAATAAACTTGTTAATGTGGACTGTATATATATTTTATTTTATTTTTTATACTATTTACTAGAATTATCTATACAATAATTTTTGAACGTGAAACTAGAACTGGAATTGTGACCCTTGATGGTCAAACGACAACTCAACAATAATAATAGCCAAAACGTTCCCCAACCCTTACACTAACTTTGGCCTAAACAGATTTGTTAGTGTAATCTGTAATTCAACATAAAAAATATACAGTCCAAGAACACAGGACAATATTTTGCATCAAACTATTGAAAAATTAAATTCTTGATAGTTCGGTAAAATGTTTCGATGTTCACTTCACCTTGAAATAAAATAAAATTTTGCTGTTTTATCCTTTCGATTGTAATTTTCATAATGTAGTTCAAAATTTCATTATCTAGAAAGTTTTGTAGACGGTAAGTGCACAAGTGATGATAGGAATGTCCCAATAGCGCCCTTCACTTAAAAATTTAAAAAGGACAAAAGAGTCTACCCTAGTTCTGTCTCTTTTCATCAAGGTATCCAAGGTAGACTGTTTTAGGAAACGGATAAGTAACGAGAAGAGCAACAATAATGAATAAATAACACGAATAAAACGATCCAACCAAAAATTAACCAGCAATCAATAATTTGTAATTGGTAACACTGCAGCAAACTGCAGGGATTTCTTGTACTAAATTTAGGGTATTTTCAATGTTTCTAAAAGCATGTTTCCTTACTGGCAAACAAAGAAAACATTAGAGTAGACTCTTTTGTCCTTTTTAAATTTTTAACTGAAGGCGCTATTGCTGTGCGTTAAGCACGTATGGGTATCGGGAATGAATAAATTTCGAGTTTGAAGTTAGGTAGGGGTGATTTTTTCTGTTTCGCAAGTTGGCGAATATATATATTTCTTCATACGACCGAAATATTTAACTTTCAAAGTTTACTGAAAATGATCTTATCCAGTTTCGCGATGTTGAGACAATCTCTGGTTTATCTCAGCTAGCATGGGTTCACAGTCAGCCGAGACCTCCAGATATTTATGTTTTTATTTAAGTAAATATGTGAACAATACCGAATTTAAAAAGAGCTTTGAATCTCATGTTATAAATTATAAACTGTACCTAAGTGTTTTCGTATTTACGTGAATATTAACTTTTGGTGCGCTTTTAATTCATTGAATGGACATTTTGTGCGTATATTTAACTTATTAATGCAAGACGCGTAAGGTTAAAATTTTGTATTCGTCAGATTGTTTCGATTTAATTCGTATGAGGTAAACGCAGATAACATTTATTTAAATAAGTTGTTTTATTAATGAAAATTTGCGATCACGTGATCAATTTGATTTTTCACATTTCAAAAATGTTAATTCCGTTAATTTTGGTAAATTTATGTCTTGATTTAAACGTAATAGATCTTGTAGATTTTTCTTTGTAACGAGCCTTTTTTATGTATATTTTATTTTATTTTTGTGTGTTGTGTTAACTTAACAGATTTGTGACAGTACTTTCTTAAGATAAGTCAACTGGAAAGTACCCTCTGGACAGGTTTTTCAGTGAACAAGGGCTGAAGCTATTTATAACGTCGTGACCTTGTTTGGCGCCCTCCCGACCTTGACGAATTTCTCGACTGTTATTCACGATTTTGCAACCATTTAATAAGACCTTACCATTTCACGAAAGCAAATCATCTCGCGTCATCCCCTCCCACTGAGCTACGAAGAACACACATATAAATAGTAGGTTAAGAATCAAGTAGCAATTAAGTAATGAAGTCTACCAGGGCAAGTAATGCGTCGAGCATAAAGACAACTAGTGTAGTACAACATCGTACGCACACACGGCTCGGGTATAGCATCGTAAACGTAGTACGCGCTTGTATATATGTCAGCAGTTCGCACCATTCATGTAAATATTAACTCACGTAGCATAATACAATAAATCATACACAAATCCGGACATCGACGTTCTTTCTTCCTCTGAGACAACCGGTGTTATTCAACCCCATAACGCCAAAAAAGTAAAAAAAGAGAGCTAGAGATACGGCCTACGACTCAACATCAAGAAGACCAAGATGATGACTACAGCGGACTAGGTAAAAATCAAGATAGTAGTAAATGAAAAGGAAATAGACAATTCATCTTTCTGGGCTCTATGATGGATAGAGACCTATCCCTGAAATCAAGAACAAGAATGGTAATGGGACGTGTTGCAATTATAATTTCTCAAAAAGAGTACCGAATGCTTCATTGTTTAATCGACATCCATTCACATATCATCATCAATTTTTTAGGCTGTGTAAAAACCTTTATCAATTTATTGCCTCACTTTCTTACTTATTTTATTATTTTATATTTTTATATAAGTATTTTTTAAAAATTCAATAAATATGTTAAAATGAATTAGATAGAGGACATCAAGAGGATTCTATAAAACATATATTGTACCGGTCTCCGATCTTTATAACGAAGATACAGGGCGTTTATTTATTTCGTTTATTGCTTCATTTGCGCATAACTCGCGAAAATTTTCTTTATATTGGCAACATATTTTTCTTTTCCGGTAAAGTATCCAATAGCGTATAAACATCATAAACGACATCGTTTTCTTTTTGCCATTAAACGTATCTCGATAAGAAGGCTTGATACTAGCCCACTGATTTTTTTCTATCTCCTATAGGATAACTTTATAATCAATGCCTATAGTTACCGACGTACCCTATATGCACAAGCAATTTAGGCTACCCTGAACCGTTTCATTAAAATCAGATAGACATCTCTAGACTAAAAATGTACTATTTCATTCGTTCGAATAAAATTTTCGCTTTCAAAAACCATGGTTGATAAAGTGGGGAGTAAAAAGTTTGGTATATTTTAATTTTATACAAAACTTTAAATCTAATGCAAATGTTCAAACTGTAAACACATGGAGCGGTATTCACCGATGTTTTTAAATCTGCATATAGAACTAGTTTTAGTAAGAATTACTTCTAACATTAGTCATACACTTGATCATGTATAAATATGCAACTAAATTTGTCTTTAAATACAGTCTTTGTAGTTATTGAAGTAATTTTGAGTTTAAACGTAGTGGTGAATGGTTAAATTTAAAATTAATTTTAAAACTATTTCTACAAGTACTTTTAAGATTTAAAAGTGGCGATGAATACGGGCCATGGATTATGACATACTTCAAGCAACTTATATCGGGACTAAAATTACTAACGTACCTGGCAGGTTCTTTGTAGTTCAGGAATTCTTAGCAAAAGTTCTCCAAATTTAGCCGGCGAATCTGGATAATGAGCCAAAGTATAATGTTGCAAAGCTTGTAACGCTTTTTCTTGCGAGGCTCGAACTTTTTCCGCTTCTCGTAGTTCCGAGGTATCTGAATTCGTTCAAATTAAAACCGATTAGACCAGAAAAATTGTACACTTTACCTGAAGTGAGGAGGACAATGACTTTCATGGCAACATATTCATATTTATCAACCCTAAGACGTCTTAAATGATCAGTAAAATTTAACATACGTTCTATGCAAGCCCCTAATCCCATTTCTTTTGCTTGTTCCAAACTGATGCTTTTTCCTAAAGATATTCGAATTTCTCCTGGAGTAGATACCGAACGAAAACAACAAGAAAATAATAATAATTCGCACCAAGAATTTATTAACAAGCATATCTGATCGTCAATCTAAAACATACACAAGAATTAAATGATTCATTTGTGCGATGCATTCAACTTACTGATATATTCTTAAAAAGCGGTAAACTTTTACACCACTTGACGATTTTGTACAGACGGTGATCTGCTATATTGCACAAATTTGCAACGAAATCCGGATTTGTGTCGGTTGATCCTGCTAGTGCGGTACCGGCCAGTAGAGGATGTGAAGATAAATTATGAACAGCACCGCTCGAACCTGCTTTACCCAACGTACCATCATTTAACTTATTTAACTCTAGTTCGCTATAATGCCAAAGATGCTCCACGTCCATTATTTCCTTTCAAAAAAAAAGAATATGTTTAATAAATGTAACGTACTGCTTAACCTCACGTGCTATCAAAATAAATAAATGACTTGCAAATATACGAAATATTAATGGTGTAGACAGGTTAATCACTATTGACCTACAAGATGATTACATATTTATAAAATTATGTTACTGTTTAACCGTAACTGGTGACTGGTTTATGTTTATTGGAAAATCACTTTTAAACACAACCGTCCGAAAAAAAGCCATAAAAATATTCATTTGCAATCGGTCGACGATAACCTACTTTTTTATTTATTAATTTACTTATGTGAGTAGGAAAAACAAAGTCATAAAATTGTCTTATTGTGTCATCCCTTATCGCAATGTGGAAGTTAATAGATATTTCTTTTCAGAACAAATACGTAGGTTCCAACATTGTGTTCACTGAAAGAGAGTGATTTATTGGTTCAATTTTCAATCCAGAATTTGAAACGGGTTTCGCATTTTGGTTAATGTATTCGGTAACCACATTTGTTTATTTTTATTGTTATGAATACCAAATAATTCAAATTTCATACATTTATTGGAAATTATAGGTCTTATGAACTTTAATGCATCACAAATGGAATAATTTTTGAATTATCTAGTTATTATGAATTTTTATGGTGTAAAGCAATCTCTCTGTATGTATTTGTCCTTAACTCTTTCTATTCAATAAACAGATATTTTGTTCTATTGAATAAACCGCAGACTAAATATAAGTACCTATAGACAAGTAACGTGTACCTTTGTTGTGAAGTCGCCATGGTAGAAAGGGAGGTGCAAGGACGGAGCTATCATTGTCAGGTCGCGCGTGGAAAAATAACAAAAACTACTTCAATTCCGTATATTATTATTATTATTCTCTAAGTCGTTGATCTTTGAAATAAGATATAGACTTCGTCATTGCAGGAACTACATAAACTCATCAAAACTGTATATACTCAGTATACTATTGGCGCGGAGTAATAAACCTGTCAGAATTATCGAATCTCCCGTATTGCAGTGGCGTAGGTACCTGATACGTTCAAAAAATCATATTTTTAGTAGGTAAATATATTATAATAGTAAAATCTACCTTGATATGAATTATTATGTGGTTTCTTTTATTGTTTCAATCCTAAAATCGGTCCCCGCAAATTAATTGTAATTGTAATAAATATATTGACGAAATCTGCATTACTATTTTATTTTATATTTATGCCATATATTATTTATATGTTATTTATTTTATTTGTATAGTAGATCACATTTCAAATTTTACTTCTTACGTATTATATACCATTATTTTTGTATCTTGGTATATTACCCACATCTACGGCTATGATTCTCGTTTCGTCAGTACCTGGGCTGATGGCAACGTGTTTACACAGATTAATCTATTGTTCTCAGACCCTAGATGGTTAGAATTTATTGGTTTTTACTTAACCGTAGAAGTACCGCTTTCACAAGAAAATAAAGAATTATTTCAAGCAATTATGATTTATTACTCCGCGCCAATAGTATACAGACTTTAGATAACTTTCTAACAAATTCGCCCTCAACAAATATTTGTATTTATTTATCGAAGTTTCTGTTCTAATATTAGGTGGCAGCGCATTATAAACTTGGAGACATATTAAATTTCCTGTCGTATTTATCATTATTTTTAACAAATATATGGAGATTTTCTTTAACAACGAACGCCAATTCTAAAATATACAAACATGGTATTGGTAATATTCCTAGCTGTCGAAATAGAGGTTTGCATGGTTCCGTAGGGCTTTTCCCTAGTATACATCATATTATTCTCTATTGGACTAACAAAACTTCGTGTAAATTGGAAGCACCCCAAAATATTAGACCGTATTTTATCGTCGATTGAATACACGCAAAATAGTACATTTTCAAGATGTTTACTTCAACCATGTTGTGTAGATTGCATATTACATAATAAAACGTTGACAGCTTTTTTGACACGTGTGATTCAAATTCAAGTCCGAATGTAAATAAAGACCCAAGAATTTTACAGTAGATAGAATTGGAACTGATTTTTGCTCTTGCACATAGATTTGAGATGGCAAAGAAGTAATAGTGAATTCTGTTACTATTGTTTTATTACAATTTAGTTTTAGTTCTAGCAATTTACAATACGACGCCATTTTAGTCAAAGCTTCGCTGGCTATTATGGAAGTTTCTTGCCGCGAGTCACTGGTATGCAGGAACTATCATCAGCGTATTGTACAAGACATGAAGTTAAGATAGAGTTTATGAAAAAGTTAAATTGATGCTCCGGCTTGTTACTGTTAACCTAAAATACATGTCAACTGTCACTGCTAACCTATAAAATACATGACACATTTTGTATATTTTCCATTTCCACTTACAAATTTCCACTTGTCACGTGATATTTTAGTGTCGTCCTTCAGCGCTCCCTTTCTAGTATTTCGGATTCATTTTTCGGTATAAAGCGAATACAGCATTACTCGACTAGGTACTTATATTTAGTCTAAGGAATAAACTATAAATGTCTAAAAAAAAGGGTGTCCTCTTCATCAATAAAGAAAAAATGTCGAAGTGACATTCCTAATTTTTGAAAGTGAATCACCGACCTTTAGAAAATGTTTTATCACGCTGATTTCTAGAGTGTTTCTCTGTCATACTTTCACTATCTCACTTTTACACTATATCGATTCTTCTGAATCAATTTAATAAATTATATCATGAATTCTCTGAATAATATATAATTTTTAAGAATAAAAAGGGTCAATTATTCCTAAGTCTTGTTTCTGCGTTTGTAGTTTTTATTCAACAATCCATAAACTGAATAACGTGCAAAATGATCTTGGCTCAGTACCATGGTATCATAATTTTAGTAAGTATTACATTGCGCATGTAGGCGGGATGACCTTGATGACGCGCTTGGAGAGTAAAAATATACGTAAAAATATACTTTGTGTATACTTTACGGTGTAATACCACTGTAGTTAAAAAAAAGTTGTAAGACATTTGGGTGCAACAGCGACTATCAATATAAAAACTTTACAAATTAAAATTTCTTCGATTTCCAATTAAGAATTTTTGGAAACAAGCCTGTTGACGAATTTAACATTCTTTCTGAAAGAATTTGTCAACTTCATTTTGACAGTAATGTATTTAAACGGAATTTGGTGCAAGAATTATTAAATCATTTTTAGATAAAAATGTATGTAGTACATATTTTTATAATCAAATTTAAATGAACAATGTTCGAAACCAAATAATATGTATGTTTTTAACCCGTTTATTCATAAATATTCGTAATTATTAATGGTAGTATAAAAGCTGCTATTTTACTTATTAACAATGCATATGCTGCGTACGTCAACTTTATTTCTCCTTAATTTAAAAGCAAATTACAAATAATCATAAAAGCACCGAAAAATAAACGGATTAGTAAAATAATATATAGAAGGAATTCTCCAAACGCGTCATCACAAGCGCATGCGCGAACTGCAACGAAAATGACTCCTCGATATATCAAACCTTCTAAAATTATTGGACCATGGCTCAGTACTATTATTTGCCAGGAAGTTGATATAAACTTTTTAGAATTGAACCTTGGAATTGATTTATGTTTATTGATCGGGGTCACCGACATTGGTTGTAAGGTTACAGTTATCACATTATTTATTACTTGATGATAATAGGTTTACCGGCAAAAATTTTACTAAAATTTTATTTTGTGCCCACTACGCATGAACCCTGAGGCATTGTTGTTCCACCGGTTCTCGATGCTTATGTGTTGTCATTACATATTAAAGTTAGTATTGTTGTCATTTGGAAGTCGACCAGCAGTCGCCCAACACCGAATGGGTATACTTAATTATTAGACTAATTTATTCGACAACGCAATCGCACAGTACCTATCCATCATCGTTTATTCCTTGGGCGTATTTGAACTTTAGTAGCTTCAAATTACTTAGCCACATGAAAATTTATGTGAAGTAGGTCCATGAACTTCATAAATAAATATAAACTGCGAATTAGATGCTTGTGCTTGCATTGTGGCGTGTTACTCTGACACCAACCTTTAAATATGCTTTCTGAACCAACAAGGGTTACTCACTTTTCTAGTCGGATGCGTCCAATGAAGTGACAACTCTATATTTATGACAAAGACATTACTTATGTACAAAGTGCGTCCACGGATTGAGTGCATGTAAGGTGTAAATGACAAAAAGTTTCGAATTAAATTATTGATAATAATAATTTTTACTAATTGGATTGTTCTTCCTTGAGGAGGGGCACCAAAAAACGCCTTAATGGTTTTTTGGTGCCCCTCCTCACGGAAGAACAATCCAATTAGTTAATCATTTATAGGAGGAAATATTTACCTTTCATAATAATTTTTACCTTTTGAGAACCAGCCTTGCTTGGTCTAAAACTAAGAAGTTGAAAAAATGATTCATTGGTGTACAGGGTGTTTTTACAATGAATTTTGAAACATTGTCAAGAGTGAAGTACCTTTGCTTTTAAAAATATTGTTTACTTACAAAAGTTGTTCAGAATTAAAAAGACAGATTGTACACATTGGGCCATTTTCACGGAATTTTCACCCCACCATACCTTCTCCTAAACAATAACATTGTACAATAAAAATTTCTTGTTCTAGCGTTAAACATTTTCCTAAATCAGCAAAGTGGTAATAACGTGTTAACTTGACATATGCGGTTAATATAAACAAATAACAGCTTACGGTTGTTTTGAATACAGAAATATTAAAAAACCTGAAAAATCAAAGTCGGTCGCTGAAAATGACCTTTGACAATCTACCGAAACATTTAATTCTAGACATTTTTAATATTTTTAAACAAAGGAGGTTTGCTTTTTAGAATTGTTAAAATTTTTCAACTTCTTAGTTTTAGATAAAGCAAGGCTGATCCCGAAAAAGGCAAACTTCAACTCGAAACTGTTTCATCATTTACACGTTTTCGGAAAAGTTATTCGCTTATAACTTTTGAAAACACGCGAGGTCAAAAAAACTTAGAAGATGCCCTCGTACAAAAAAATCTAAATCGAAAAATAAAGACACATCTTTCGTAAACTCGAAAGTGTTTTCGAAACGAAAATATATCTAGCCGTTTTAATGCGAGACGAATTTGAAAAAATGTCGATTTTCGAATCAAATCTGTTCCTAGCAAAGTGAACAGAGAACCGAGGTGATAAGAAAAATATAAGTTAAGATTCTATAACGTAAATACCATGTGCTTTCGTTATAATTAGAAAATTAGTGAACATACTGATTCTTACTTGCAATAATGGTGGGACACTTAACCGTGAATTTGTGTTTGCGGATCTTTTCATGTACATCCCGCAATCGGATGGCTCCAATTTCACTCTTAATACTTGTTGTTGAGCAGCATCATAACTCGTCCTCAAGTCTGTTGCGCTTGCTCTCAGTTCGGGATGATTAGTTAAAGATGGTGGTAATGAATACGAACATTGATATGTTGATCTACCTCCACGAGTCCTATCTTCTCTGATTGCTGTAAAATTCAAATACATAAATTTCTGAAACGTAAAACTAATATTTAGGTCAGTCTTTTTATTGAATAGTTTTTAACAAAATTGAAGATAATTGATTAAAATAATTTTGCATAAAACCAAAAACGTGTTTATGTATTTAGGTACATATAAAAACTAAAAATCACATTTTGTGGCAACTCAACGTTGGGCAATTGTATTTGTTACGATTCGAAAGGAAATTCAATTTGCAATCTTGACCCATTTCAAAACTTTCGGTCCAAACATAGAGTAGTTCAACGAGTTGTTTTGGGAGCTGCTCACTCTTTCGCACGCACCGTATTTCATGGTGCTAAAGCTCTGAAAGTAGGTACATGAGTGCTGCGTATCTTGCTCACAAACACAATACTGAAACCGAGTCGATGAATCGGAACACGACTTCGAGACGTCGGTATAAACCTAAGGAAGGACGCAATTGTGTTTTATCAATGTAATAATATGTAACAAAGTTATAATGAAAATTTTATACGAGCGAAAGGTTAGGAACTCGAGCCGGAGGCGAGCGTGAGGAATCACGAGTATCACAAATTTGCATTCTTACGGTGTAATAGACTGTATTTTCTCCGCGACCAAAAGCTCTAGAGCTAGAAAGTAATCCATTAAAATCGCACATGTCTATAGGTGTGCCAGAATATTTTTCAAACCCAAGAGTAGCAATGTTAGCATTTTGGAATTAAATTTGATTTCAGAATTGTGAAAGTCTATATTAGTCGTGAAGAAAATACATTTTCAGCAGATATTAGCTGAGATTCCATTCGGGAGACTGCACAACATGACTGTTTTTTTTTTATTTTCAAATACGTACGAAGCATTTGCTCCACCCTTTGCTAGCGCAACTATCGCAAACGCGTTGCACGATGGGTAATAAGCAGGATGTGACATGACGAGGCTTCATATATACATACGTAATGCAGTGAAAATTTAAATCGCTGCAGCTTCTCGAATAAAGAGGACTGTCAGATATCGTAGCCGATGAGTCTGACAGGTGCGGTTTGCCATCGCCGCTTAACTTGCAACGTTAGCTGATAGACTTGATGTTTTGAGATCACGTCTTACTAAATCTGTTCATTAGTGAGTTCCAATCGGATAAATTGAAATCTGTTATCGTAGAGATCATTCGACTTATCAAAAAATATCGGTACCTAAGAGTTGTTTTGTATGTTGAATGTATTATAAATTCAATTTTTGAATTTTTCAATTATACAGAGAATAATCTACCCATTATCACCAATTTCTTACAACGCTTTTTTTACAACTTTGTTCACTTAGTGAAGTGGGGACGGTTTCGCTTTCAAAAAGAAAATTATAGATCAGTCAGTAAATTTCGACTAGGCTCAAAATCTAAAAATTTGATGCACAACTTCACAATTATTTTCAATCTTGATCGTAAGCTCAAGTTCGGTTTTATGAGTACGGGGTTAAATGGCAATACTCAACATTAAACAGAAATTTAAACAAAATGTTTGTAAAACATTGTTTAGGACATCGAATGGGTAGACCACAAATTGAATAAACAAAAGCGACTTTTAGTTTTTAGCGTTCCATAAATGAATACATCTTACCGTAATCAACAATTTTAAAATTATTATTACATTAAACACAGTATATAGTGATGCGAAATAAAATGTCTGCATGTAAAAAACTTACCTTCAAGTTTCATTCCACACTGCAAACACTTATCAAAGCGGCAAGCGGGGCATTTTTTTCTTGTCGCAACCGTCACAGGACAAGCGGCTCCTCTTAAACATACATAATTTTTTCGATTTTGTACAGTACGCTTAAAAAATCCTTTACACGATTCACAACTAAAAATTCCATAGTGAAATCCGGATATTTTATCACCACAAATCGGACAAGGACTACAAGTTAAATGTTAAACAAAATAGCGTGTTTAGAAAAGTAAAACTGAACCTATTAATTAGCTGCTGTCGTGATATACCGGGTTGTGCGGGTAATGATGTGTGAACTAAACCAGTCTTATCTTCCGTCTCTTCAAGTCCTTCCTGTTCGGGTGGATATTGAAGAGTACAGTCGTCTTGTAAACTTCGATATAATACATTATGATGTAAAGGACTACCGTGAATGCCACTGGGCATATGTCGACCCTAAAGTTCAATTGTTTACTGTTAAATGTATCAATTTAAAAAAAAAACCTTACTTGTATAGGACTATGAGTAGGCGAAAATTGTTGCGTCGGCGATACAGAAACCGAAACACTAGAATAACTACAACAACTAGAGTGAGAAGCGTCACTATTATTTCGACTTAAATTTGGAGTTAAATGTCTTTGCGTTAAAGGACTTTGACTGGGTGAACTAAACACACTATATGCCGAATGTATAGCAGAATCGGGGCTAGGAGTTGGTGGCACGTTGAGGCTCTTATGCATAATGTCTTTGTGGCTTAAAATGGGAACACTGCCAACATGCCTTTGATTTAATAAAGGAGAATTGCTAGGTGTACTGTGTAAAGAGTAGTTGTTAACAGAGGATTGTTTTAATCTTAAAACTGGACTTCCTTTCTGTTCTGATAGAGTAAAATTTTGTTTCGATTGAGCGACCGAAAGATTTTCAGGAAGCTGCAAGTATAAAAACTATAGATACGATTATTAATTAATTTTAGTAATACCTGAGATAAACCTCCATTTTCATCAATGCACATATCTCTTTCACCTTCTGACAGTTCCCCTTCCCACGACATAGGCCTAGGTATGTCATTTTCGTCTAAATTTTTCTTCTGCCTCAAATTTACTGAAGTAGAATGAAAATCGATCTGTGCAACTTCTGCATCGGAACTGCTGTCCAATGTATCCCCATTGTTGAGGGGAATCGAAGTATTTGATAATACTCCATTATGAGGGCGTTGGGTATCTGTAGCGATGTGATTGCGTGATGATAGAACCCCATTAGATAAAGATGCCGGAGAATAAGGTTCTATGTTGATTGGTGTAACAGATACGTTAGGAGACCTCATGTTTGCGGCCATGGCAGCCTGGATCAGCTTACCTCGCCGCTCCACTGTTCTTTCTTAGACATTGTCTCAGTTACCCACATCTACTGGAAAAGTAAACTTCAATTAACCAAATGATAGCACACCCTTTAAAAAAAACTTGCACTTTATCACTAAATTTAAACTTAACTGGGTGGGTAACGAATTATTAAAATTATGTAATGTATTTATATACTACGAAACAAAACAAAACATATCCTAAACTAAATTTATTTCAATAATTAAAACTAATTCGTTAAATTGTTAAACAATAAGAATTCAACATTTAACATGTTAACAAGCGGTAAGAAATGTATATGATCATTAAATTACTTTTCACAAATAAAAGAAAAACTGGTCAAGCTATAGTAGCGCGATTGGTGTTGGGGGGATTGGTGACTGTATTGCAAAATATGTCGTCTACTAAACGTAATAAACTAACTCGCACAACGTTGAATCATAATAGGTTGTTCCAGTCCAGGTAAAGGTGATCGAGAACGGAAATTGGTTTGCTTTACGAAATTGTTAAGAAGACTTGACCGAAAGTTCTTCGCCATTAATTAACGATGACTAACACACTTTACTTTTATTTACATTCATTCACATTCAATATGCACCAAGGTAAAAAATTTCATTAACAATAATTGAATTTTGTTAAATTGCGATTGTAAAAAAGTATTTTATGCGAATTTCTATATGTGTGTGTTTTTCTTTGGGTGTGACGTTATGCGTGTATGTTATTTCAATGTCGTGAATGTGTACTTAACGTCATTACTCATATATTGAAAAACTAATCCTCGATCGCAAAGAATAAAAATAAAGCAAACATTATTATATAAAACTTTACAACTTATTAATCCTGCAAACTTTTTTTTATAGCTTCCCGAAATCAGCATTCACAAAAAAGTAATTACTTTAAATTTTAATTTAATAAGTAATTAATGAATAAAATCATCGTATGCATCGAGTGCATTATCAATACAATTAAGAACTGAGAGACCCGCGGAACAGACTTGCATGTTTCAAAATAAATTTGTCAGTTGTTAAAAAATATAATTTAACGATACCTATACTCTTTGGTTAATAAAATTCTAGAAAAAACAATGGGCTTATTAATAGGAGATAAGCACAAAAGATATTAATAAAAAAAATAGACCAATAAACCAGTTAAGATATCGATGGGTAAATGTTTTATCTAATATATTGCAAAACATGGACAATACTGAAGAAGAAATAAAAAACATATGTATATGCTGTAGAGATGAAAGTGGAAATAAATACTTTTGAAAATATTCCAAGAATTAAAAACTATATGTAGATTAACGGCCCTTTTGGCAGATTATGCGCACAATCTAATCAGATCTGCAGTTCAGTAAACAGAGATACATTTTTGACAAAAATAATAGTAGGATACCGCCTGTGCCATGTACACTCATGAAATTTAAAACTTGGACACCACAATTTCTGTAAACAAAAGTTTGCACATTGTGAAGCGGGCTTAAGGGTATCATTTACAATTCTAACAGCAGGTAGTCTCAGCAGGGGTTATCTTATAGAAGGACTGTAGAATGAATCATTACACTAAGCACGTTTTAGAAAATAGGTAATTTACGTTGCTTACTTAATTTTTTCTTTAAAGAATATATTTGAAGGTATCGCTAATTAAACACCATAGCTCGATTAATTATCGAATCAAAATTTTGTTTAGGAAATGTTTACAAAATAAAATTAGAAATAATTTTGATTTAAAAAACGTCTACAAGCAATAACTTTTAAATTAAATCAAAAACTAAACATGGTTATTTGGGTTGACTGATTATTACTTATTTTTAAATAAATCTAACCTACTAATTATTGTAAGTTATTAAAAAAAATCATTAAACTCTCTATTCATAATATTTAGTCCTTACAAAATGTATATTTTATGACGTTTCATTTTTTCTGTAGTTAATATAAAAGTGAAAATAAAAACTAAGGCAATTCTTATTGTCAACGTATATATTTAGTTTTTTGACAAGAATTTATTACATAATTATAATTAAGATACCAAGTTATAGTTTAAAATTAAATGAAAACGTTTTTTTAAATAAAGGTATTACTATATAAATAAATATAAGAAATCAATAATGGGTGTGACCTCCATTATTATTGATACATTCTTGGAGGCGTCTGCTCATTGACGCTATCAAGGTATCAATATAATTAATATTAATCGTTTCCCATGCGGTATCAATGGCTGCAATTAGTGCATTACGGTTTACTGGTATAAAATTTGGCCCTTGTTGTCTTCGGATAACAGCAAGTATTCGAGCCCAAACATTTTCGATAATGTTAAAATCTGGGCTTTTTGCTGGCCAGGGTAACAGCTCCAAGTTATTTGCTTGTATCCAGTTGCGCACAACCTGCGAAGTATAGGGTCATCATATCCCGATAGTTAATTATCGAATGTTCCAAGAAAATATGTGTAAATAGTAAATGGAATCTACTAACGTAACGTTAAGTCGTTAATTATAGTTACATAACTCTCCTTTCATAAGATATAGTTCATATTAATATGCTTATTGTAAAGCTTCGTACACACCTGAACAACAAACCGAGGAACAAACAGAACAACGAACCGAACGGCAATCGGAACATTAATTTGGACGGTGCTACGTACGAATTTTAGAACAGATTCGCAAGTCCTGATTGTTCCACGAACGGTTTGCGGCGTTCCCGCAACTTGTCGGTTTTTCTCCGACATCAAAGAAAATGCGCGCGAATGCGTTTGCAGGTTTGGACGAATCTAAACAAAACGGCGAACAAACTTATGCGGGAGAATTAAATTATTTATTTTTGTCCTCCCTTTTGTGGGTTTGTTGTGTTTTAGGTAATATTATGGAGTTGACAGAAGAAAAATGTTTTAAATTAATCAGTGTTTAAGAATGCAAGAAAAAATGATGTCCCTATTAGCATCATTTGGGCGGGAAATTTCCAAAATAAAAAAAGCGAAGTAAATTATAATTTTTACTCTTCTTTGTGCGTAAAAATTTGGTTGGCACTATCTTCTTGTTTTTCGCAATTTTCTCTTCTCAATAATAAATATATATGAACTGAAAACTACTGAAAATAATTATGGGAACAGCACAAACGTTCCGTTTGTTGTTCGGATTGTGGAAATCATAAAAGATCGTTTGTCGTTCTGTTTGACTTTCGGTTCGTTGTTATGTTTGTTGCTCGGTTTGTTGTTCAGGTGTGTACGAAGCTTTACAACTTAAGCAACAATTTTTGGCGAATAAAGATTAGTTTGTGATGTAATATTAGAAACACAAATTTATATCATATCAAATTTATGACAACTTAAAACCAAGAACGTGTATGTTATTGCTAAGAAATTATTATTGCAGTGTAAATATTTATAATTAGATATTTTCGAAAGTTTATAAGTCCTCTATTGTAATCTTAATACTTAAAAGAAAATCCTGTCCATTAGCATTATAAGGAAATGGCTTTTACTTTATGAATAAGTTTCAATAACAATAGAATATCCTTGCTTGTTTAATTTACTTCCTTTGAGTCATATTGCTCTAAGGGTTGTTACATTGGTCATTAGAAGTATGTAATAAATAAACAATTACCTACTGTTTGAGAAGGGGTAGTGTGAACCAATAAATAAAGTAAGAAATGTAAATTCCATTTTAGTTTAAAATTTCAAGTGTTGTGAAAATGCCACCTCATCTCGGTGCTGATTTGAAAGCGCGGATTGTTTCGGAATTAGCGGCGGGCCGTAGCGTGCGTGAAATTTCACGTATGTTAGATATACCAAAAGCACCGTAGGGCATTACCGAGTAAAATGGAATCTTGAACACACTTTGGAAAGAGCCATCGGAAGTGGTAGACCTAAAGTATCTACACGTGCGAAAAAAGTTCTCAGTGACGAAAACATGAGACGTCGTCTGGAATTTGCAAAGCGATATGTGAACGAACCTTTGGAATTTTGGAATCGAGTGATTTTTAGCGACGAAAAAAACGTTCAATAGCCGCAACGATGGACCACTAAAAGTTTTTAGAATGGAAGGAACTCGTTACGAAAATAATCACATATGTCCTAAAAAACGAAGTGGTTATTTTTCTGTGAATGTGTGGGGTTGGGTTAGCGCGCGGGTCCAGGAGTTTGTTGGGCTATCGATGGACGTCTTGATTCTGCTGCGTATTTAGATATTTTGGAAACTATTATGAAACCTTCAGTCGAAGTGTTTTATCCAGACGAAGATTATATTTTCCAACAAGTAAGTATTCTTATTTCACTATACTTTCTCAAAAAATAGTTCGGGATCTGTTGAATTAACATTTTCATAATGTATTTTTGTTGTTAAAGGACAACGCCCCTATTCATACTTCGCGGGTTGTGCGCAATTGGATACGAGAAAATAACTTGGAGCTGTTACCCTGGCCAGCAAAAAGCCCAGATTTTAACATTATCGAAAATGTTTGGGCTCGAATACTTGCTGTTATCCGAAGACAACAAGGGCCAAATTTTATACCAGTAAACCGTAATGCACTAATTGCAGCCATTGATACCGCATGGGAAACGATTAATATTAATTATATTGATACCTTGATAGCGTCAATGAGCAGACGCCTCCTTTTATATTAACTACAGAAAAAAAATGAAACGTCATAAAATATACATTTTGTAAGGATTAAATATTATGAATAGACAGTTTAATGATTTTTTTTAATAACTTACAATAATTAGTAGGTTAGATTTATTTAAAAATAAGTAATAATCAGTCAACCCAAATAACCATGTTTAGTTTTTTGATTTAATTTAAAAGTTATTGCTTGTAGACGTTTTTAAATCAAAATTATTTCTAATTTTATTTTGTAAACATTTCCTAAACAAAATTTTGATTCGATAATTAATCGAGCTATGGTGTTTAATTAGCGATACCTTCAAATATATTCTTTAAAGAAAAAATTAAGTAAACAACGTAAATTACCTATTTTCTAAAACGTGTTTAGTGTAATGATTCATTCTACAGTCCTTCTATAAGATAACCTCTGCTGAGACTACCTGCTGTTAGAATTGTAAATGATACCCTTAAGCCCGCTTCACAATGTGCAAACTTTTGTTTACAGAAATTGTGGTGTCCAAGTTTTAAATTTCATGAGTGTACCTTATATTCATGTTTTATACCGAAAATCAATTGTCATTATATTGTTTATTAACATTTAAATGCAAAAAACGTGTTTTTTTCATTCTTTTTTCAGTTGAGTAAATACTAATGAATCAGCGTTAATAGTATAAAAAGAAAAGAAGATAAAAATACGAATAAAATGAGCACTAACTCGAATAGGTCGGATAATTTTCCGAGAAAAATTGGAAAAAGTGAAATATTTGCGTTTTTCTTGAAAAATTCGTAGTTCCGTCATTTTTTGAGATGTAGCGTAAATCTTTCGGGAAATAGGAGGTAATTACATTAACTTAATGTGTGCAAAACCTTACAATTGTCGGGCAATTAGTATATGCATAATTGCGATTTAAGTTTTTTAATTTACATTTTTGAAGTATTAAGAAAGCTATTCATTTTACACATTTTTCTTTAAATCAAAGTGACTGTAACTGTTTTAACAATATCTTCAAAACTATCAATCAAACAAAAACATTTATGGGAAAAAATTGTTGAAAATTTTATTGTCTATAACTTTTATTTGAACTACCTTTTTCTAAAACACATTTTCGATACTCTTTTACACATTTGTTGGTGTCGAAACGCTAGTTTCCCTCTCAGTCAAAAAAGCAAAAAAGTGTTAAATAATCAAACTGATATATCTTGCTTTTTGACACGGATATTTGACGGGATTTAAAAAAATAACATGCGTATCACGCAGCTTTTTGTAGATTTTTCTTGATTGTTTTTGTTTAGGTACTTAAATCAAAAAAAAATTTTACATAATGTAGACAATCAAGTATCTATAATTAAATCAAGTAAATTTATTACTAGGTGATTCTAATGAGTGATGTGCGATCTTTATAACCGAAATACAGGATGTTTTATGTATTTAGCCCATTTCTTTAATGATCAGCCCTGTATATATTTTTAATATTTTCATAATATGATCAATCCATTAAGATATTCTTGAAAAAGAAAATCCAGGCCCGTCTTCACAAAATATTTACAAATTTGTTCACCCCCAAAACAACAACCTGAATTAACGAATTTATAATTTTTCTTTCACTCGCCCCGCCCCCCTCCATTTGAAAAAAACTTAGAGCTATCAATTTTGTGTAAAACTGTAGTATTTTATGCCTTAATTATAGCCATCCAAATTTTAAATCGATATCTTAAACCGTTTAAAATTTAGAGGGAAGGGACTACACAGGGTGTATCATAATGAATTAAAAATATTTTAACTGTAGAAAGCTGAGTTCAAATATTAAGATTACTTAAATAAAATGTGGCTACTTACTGAGTTACAGGGTGTTTTATTTGAAAATTTATAAACTATTTGTACCCAGTACTTTAAAACCATTCAAGGTATCCTTGTCATACTTAGCAGGAAGTCTAGGTACTGAACTCGCAACTAAATTATGTTAAAATTAGGTTTCTGGCTACTGCCAGAGGCGTACGACAGGGCCAAGTGGTTTGTTGATCCCTCCCAAAATATACACAACTGGCGTAATTGCCATTTTAGCACAATTTTTCGATTCTCCAATACCTTCTTTGAAAATAAGATACTCTTTCTTCGTAACGATAACGTCATTATTTTTCGAGATATTCAAAGTCAAACATAAAGCTACACCTCGAATGATTTTAAAGTATTCGGTACAAATAGTTTATAAATTTTCAAATAAAACACCCTGTACCTAACTCAGTAAGTAGCCACATTTTATCTAAGTAATTTGGGTAAAATCTTAATATTTTGAACTCAGCTTTCTACAGTTAAAATATTTCCAATTCATTATGATACACCCTGTATATGTCGGCACTGTTACACAATTTTTTTTGTTCTCATTACTCTAGTAATCATTTCTACATTCAATAATAATAGTAACAGATTTTAGTAAGTACCTATAAAGTTTACCCGGAAATGTTTTAATTTTCTTGTACGCAAATATTTTGGCTATTTCTGGATAAATAACTATGTATTTCTTTGTATTATTTCACTATTTCTTGCATTCATCCTTGGAACGATTGGTATATTTTGTCCGTAGGAAGGTAGCTTTTCTTCTGTTTACAGTTCAATGTGATTATGTTTATCTAGTATTAGTGTTCAGAATTTTTAATTTTGTATCTATTGAAATGTGATGTTCAAATTTCAAACCTTTGAAGACGTATTTGAACTCTCCGTTAATATTATTTAAAAAAAAAACATGCACCAAATTTTTCAGAATGAAGAACTAAACGTAATGTATGTGCACTATTTCGTGGTAAGTTGCTAAGCATACTCATTGACAAACAATGCTCGGCCTGCGGCCTTGTATTGCATTCACGTTTATTATGTTGGAAATTGTTCTAGCTAGACTATGCACCACATTTTCGTTTTCGTCAAGTCAATATTCTGAGGAAGATATAATACAAAATTCCGTGCAATAAAAATCCAAATGTGGCTTAAATTCATAATTAACTACACTGTCGCCTCGTCATAGTTTAATATTGCCACAATCAAAAAAATAAAAAAAAAAAAAAATGGTTATGCTAGGGTTTTGTAACTTACGACAAAATTTGTAAATACTCTATTATTGTTTTTATTAATTAATTTGATTGTGGGAATATAAAACTATTGCGCGGCGACAGTGTAGTCAATTATGTATTTTCAAATATCTTGAAAACGCAAAATTTTGAAAGAAGTATATTTTTTGTACAAGAAGGTTGGAGCTTTTTAAATTTCGTATTTAACCTGTAAATGTTTAAAAAATTATGGTTGATTTATTATTTTCACATCAACAAGTAACTTTAAATCTACTATCATATTCTCATTTGACGTTACAAAAAATAACCCTTCCTAAATTTTTAGAAAAATTGCTGAATAATCAAAATATGTTTTATTTTTCCATCTTTAATACCCTATATCTCAGAAAGCAGGGACCTTAGACTCATTATTATTTAGTCAAACATTATTATTTTGTCGTGCAATATGACCCATTACTTATGAATCACCTTGTATAAATAAGACGAAACCCAAAAATATTAATAACAGCAGAAGTGAATTCCAAAAAGTACGCATCATATGGAAAACTTCTTTATAATTAATTGTACCATAGAGATGATGTCTTTTACGCATAATTTTGAACGAATGAAGAGAGTAAAAAATGTAAATAACACAAAAAGAACTAAAGCACTTAAAAGCTAATAAAATATAAAAAAAAAATTATTTTGATGAAATTCGAAAAAAAAAAATAAAATTGTTTGGATTGAACTGAAACTCGGGTTATAGGTCTAAATAACATTTCGAACAACTTTTCTTAATTACTATTTCTGACATCTGTACAAAAAACACCATTTTTGAAATGTCAAATTTGACATATACTAAGTAAGAACCCCTTCACCTACACCAATGAGTCTTATTTTGGTTTTAAACCAAGCAAAAACTAACCCCTAAGTCATCTCCAAGGTATAATTAATAATAAAAAAAAGTTTCCATATGATGCGAAATATTTGGAATTCACTGTATAATAAAAGGGTAGGTTCAATTAAAGAACATAGAAGAAAGAAAAACAACATACAGGCGTTTGATTTATGAGAATGATTATCTGTTGTATGAATTTTAAAACATATTAAATTTATTGAGCGATTGTGTGAAAAATTTGAAATTTTCAATTCCGAAAGAAAACAAATAATGTATGAATGTAATATGCTTTAAATGTATTGTGGTTACACTAGCAATAATTAATGATTTATACTAATAACTTTAAATCGAAAAAAAAGATAAACAAAAACTTTTTTTCCACGACATACTTAGAAAACGGACGTTTCTTCTCTACAAATAGTGAGGAAAATTCGTTTTTCCTCACTAGCGAGGAAAATAATGCCGTGTTACAAAATACCTCTTTAAAAAATGTAAGAATGTGTTATTAGAACAATATGCGCCTAGTAGTTAGTTAAACAATTTAATTTAGTATTCAATAAGGTATGTTTAATGTAATATATTATATTTCGACTCTTAAAAATTGCTATCCTACATTTATTGGTTAGAATTACGCGACACGCTGTGACAGATTGAGACCACGCCGATACTACAGAATACTGTAGCGAAACTATTGGTTGGAATGTCGTGGAAAAAATGTTGTGTCTAACACATGAGGAAAGCCATTTTCCACTCTCCCTCTAATGCCTCCTCGCTACGCTCGTGAGGCAACTCGAGCTCGAGTGGGAAAAAGGATCGCTTTCCTCACTTGTTGGACAAATAACTATTCATTTCACATGCACAGATGAAACCACTTCCATTAAAAAGGTTGATCTAATTGATTAAACCCCCAATACTTGATGCAATAATTGCTCTGTCCTCTATGTGTAACGAATATTGACTTTTGTAATTGGGAATAATTAACTTTATTTAACAAATTTTGGTAACAAATTCAATTTTAACGAGGAATGCCAACTTCCCCGCCGGATTTTAAAAAATATCTACTTTTTCATTCGACATAACAACAATAGGGGTGATACACCTTCATCACAACACTATAATTGGATATAAATAATTAGTAAACATAAACAATCCTAAAATAAATCTATGACTAACTTAAATACAGGTTTAACATCGAAGTAGGAAACCGAATTTGTAAAATTGCCTTCATAGAACCTGTTAAAAATTATTTCCTGGAATTAATCATTCTTCGGTTTCAACCGCTTACTATTTTGTAGAACATTAAATAGTACCGAATAAATCATCAAATATTCAATAGATGTGAATGTTGTTTTAACATTAAGAAGTGAAATTTGAAGTACATAGCAAACCCTAAATACTCACAATTAAAAAAAATAAAACTGATTAATTGAACTATTTTTACCTTCAATAGTAGGTTATTGATTATATTTTATAATCAATGGTTTTAGTATTAAAATAAACCTCTTGTTTAAGAGGAAAGTGTAATGACATATTTGGCGGAAACCGCAAAAACGCTAAATCCAGTGGTGCACTTGAAAACCGCCAGCAACGTAATCTCAATGGCCAAAGACATTACGTTCCCGCCTGCCGCTGCGATCGGCGGCAAAATTTAGCCCGCGCCTCGTCGAACGGGAAAGCGATTTCTGTTTTGGGGGTTTGGGTGGTGAAAACATACACAAACGAACGGCTGATGACAAATTGTCTACCGAACCACTGCGGGTTGCGACTTGCAGCTTGCTTCTTGCTATTCAGTGTGGTTCCTATTGTGACAAGGAGTGTGCGGAATATTATGTCCACAGAAAAAAGTAAATCTAATGTATACAAAATGAATGTTTGTTTGTTTGTTCGTATTTTTTTCAACATGTGAAATTTACTATTAAGTTACGAATTAATCGTTCAATCGTTTAAAACACAAAATAGGAAAAATGATGATACGAGACGGATATTTATTCATTTGTTATATATCTTATTGTATATGTACTTTTTTTCGAGGGCTACGCCGGGTTTCTGAGGTTCTTGGAAAATGTACTTAACATTGCAATAGTTAGAAAAACATTTATTATTCATAGCTACAATATCATTGCACTTCAATAATTGTACTGCTCTTGAAACGGGACAGCACCAATCCCAATAAAATAATCTGCGAAAATATCGCGAACTTGTATCCCTTGGTCGAGGGGGGCTGGAACAGTGTTCATTACCTCACAAAATGGAGGGATTTCACCTTCTTCATAATTGACGACATCTCTTCGCCGAACGAAATTATGTAGGATACAAGAGGCTCTGGACGTACCAAAATTGGTGTGTGAAAAATTCACCATTTATTAGCCGACAAACCAAATGCACACTCGACTGAACGTCTGGCTCTTGAAAGTCGGTAATTAAAAATCCTTCGACGAGCATCAATGTCACGTGAAAGAAATGGTCTCGAGAGATTTGTATTAAACGCTTCATCCCCAAGAAACACAAAAGGTTGGGGAGTTGAATCTGTACACCTACAGTCCCTGGCCATATTAATGTGACCAACATATAACTATCTCATTTAATTAATGTGTTTTAGAAGTGGCAACCCTTTAGTAAGTATTTAAGAACAAAATTTTATTTCTCTGGCAGCACTGGTACTTTTGGTGGCCATTTTGTTTTAATGAGTGAAAAAGCAGTTCTTTTGTTGGAGAATTTTTGTTGATTTATTGTTTTTTTCTGCAACAAATACGACTTGGTTTGGTAAGTTTTTGTTGTTTTTAACATTAATATAATTTATTTAATGTTTCGGGTTGATAAAGTAGCATTTTTTCGCATAGCATAAATTCAACACGGAAATCTTTCACAGCGTCAAATAGCTGAGAAAGAGACCGAACACGTCATTACTCCACGTGGCATTAGAAAATTGACGCAAATCGTAAAGAATAATAGAGCAGCAACAAATGAAGCCCTGAAATCAAAGTTGAGTGACGCTGGAGTAGAAGCATCTTCCCGAACAATACGACGGCGCTTGAAAGAACTGAATTTTAATAGTCACCGTCCTGCCAAAAAACCGATGTTGACAGAAAATATGAAAAAACAAAAGATTAGCTTGGGCAAACAAGTACAAAAACTTCACAGTGGAAGACTGGAGAAAGGTTAGTTAGTAGACACAATGAATTATTGTTGAAATTTTTTTAAAAGAATTGTTTTAAATGATATTTTTGTTCGTCAGGTTTGCTTCAGTGATGAAAGCACGTTTGAAATTTTATCAAACAAGACTCAATATGTTAAACGAAGACCAGATGAGAAATTCCTACCTGAGTGTGTCATTGCAACAGTTAAACATCCACCAAAAAAAATGGTCTGGTCTGTTATCTCGGGCAGAGGCTTGGGGAGGCTGGAAGTCGTTAAGGGAATAATGCGTCAGGACCAATACGTAAAGATTCTGAGAGAGAAGCTTGTACCCCAGCTTCAAGAATGGTTCCTCAGTGAAGACTGCATCTTCAGGCAAGACCAAAACATAAAAAAATGGTTAAAATGTGAGGTGGTCACATTAATATGGCCAGGAACTGTAGGTGTAGGAATATTCAGTTAGCCAGAATATAATTTCGTACGGAATACAGTCGAATCACCTGCTTGACCATAAGCTCCTACATCAATTAAAATAAAACGAAGGTTCGCATCGGCAACTGCCATTAGAACCACCGAAAAATACTTGTAGTTAAAAAATTTAGATCCAGAGCTCCGCGGTTTAAAACAACGATTGTGTTTCCCATCCACCGCGCCTAAGCAATTTGGAAAATTTGTTTTCTCTTGAAAAGTGTCGGCGATCTGGTACCATTCCTCTTTTATTGGCTCAGGCATTTCAGTATCTTTTAAAGCAAGCCAGATTGCTTTGCAAGTTTCAGACACTATATCGGCAATTGTGCTCCTCCCAATGTGAAATTCGTATTGTAGAGCCGTGAAAGTATTTCCTGTGGCCAAGAATCTGCAAAAAGATTGAATGTATTCCCAATTTAAGTGCATGTGTTTTTGTGTAATTCATTTTTAATTCCTTTGTAAGTATTTGTTCTTTTTAGTGGCAACGCATCCAAGAAGAAATGCAAGAACATTATGGATTCTTTAAAAAAAAATTAGATACGAAAAGCAGATATGCTGCATAGAAAAAGAAATATGTGCATCTTGAGGCTTTGAATTTCCTCTGCAACGCTGCCGAGAAAAGAAGATTGGGCATTTCATTAATGCTATGTCTAAAGTATGTACCGTCATTTGGATATTTTTTCAGCACAACGGGCAATTTCGCTTCTGACAATTCGGAAGAAGAGGACCCTGACGAATCCAGCATAGCAACAATTTCCCCATTACCACTGTCAGATTCCCATTCACCTGTTGCTTCCCCACAGGCAGAAATAACGTCAACCCCAAAACAACATTCCTTTAAAAAACCATGCCAAGATCACTTTTTTTCAAGAATCCTAATAAAAAAAACTCAATCAGGCATTTTCATCTCTTACCGTAGCCAAAGCTGACGACGATGCTGATCGTTTGTATCTGTTATCCATACTCCCCGATTACAAAGCGTTACCTCCGGGGCAAAACGTAGGTGACTTTTTTCGACAAACTTACGCACCTCCTGCATCTACACCTCTCTCTATCCAAAACTACCAAATCCCTTCAACGAATTTTCCGCGGTACACCAATCAATAATTTAATCCACTGCCTTTCTCTCACAACGTACCCCAACTCCATCAACACCTACCACCTCCACAAACCTATCAAAACCCATCTTGTAACATACCACAACCAACTATTCCATCTACACTCTCCCCCAGTTCATCTTCCCATTCACAGTAACAATATGTTGTATTATTAAGTATTTTATGTTTTCTTTGCGTTTTTTACCAATAAATTCACGTTATGATTATTACTGATTATTTCAATGTAATTTAAAACATTATTTATATAAGTAGGACTACAAATATACGTTACCTGAGTGTGACTATTAACCTTTCTGCTGCACTAATTGGCTTTTTGAAAGAAGTCTCCTGTTTCGTAATAAGAGGACGTAGAGTTTCAAGAAGTACATCGAATGATGCAATTGACATGCGATAGTACTTAAAAAAACTATCGGCGTGCTTTCTAATGTCTTTAAAAAATTTGGGGCACTTCCTCGAACGTTCATTGTTATACGGATGCACTGCATATCTGCAAATTCGTAGTTCTTTCAACATGTCTTCAGCTTCAGCAGCACAAACAGTTACTACATTAAGAAAATGTGCGACCTCCATGTTACAAAGCTAAACCGCAACTGCTAAGCGATTGCGCTACTTTTGGCGTTTTGCGGTTTCACGCCAAATATGTCATTTAACTTATAGACCGTTACTCTAAACTTTGCTAAAATATTTCAACGTTTCAACCCTATTAAATGTAAACCTGTCCTTAACTAGAAAACAGACGAATATTACAAATGCTTATACAATAGCTGAAGTGTCACTTGAACGAGTAGATAAGATTAAAGATCTAGGTCTTGATCAATAGTTAAGTTTTGTTTCCTACATTAATTCAGTATGTGTTTCGATATAAACACTGGGTTTTATGAAAAACATGTTTTTGAGGCACGAATGAAATCTTTGTATATTACGTTTTTAGAGCTAAATTAGAATACTGCAATATTCATTTTTATACCTGTCATGTGAATTCAATTAAACGGTTTCAGAGGATATTTGGTCAAAACTCCATTATGTGAAATATGGACACTATCGACCAGGTGATGTTTCATCAATCGTTATTTAAAGATTTTAATTTAGACCCTTTGTGCACTAGCAATTTCCTGTCACATAATATTTACTGTTATATAAGCTAGTGCATAGTCTCACACTGTTAAACAATCTACATTTTTTTTGTGTCGAGATTAGGGAGTTTGGTACGTTTGGACGACGTCGTTTCGCGGTTGCCATTTCAGCGTCAGATCGTTCCCTGTCAACCGTTTCGTAGTCAGGCCATTTCGGCGTCAGGTGTTATGAGAAAAATTTTCCTTTCCTTTTTTAAATAGAATGACATTGTGAGTAAATAAGAAATGGAACTCGCATCAACAGTGACGCAAATACTTAATAGTTAAATTTCTCTGAACAATTGAACCTAATTTCTTTCTAAATTGTATAAATAACTTATAAAAACAGGTTTCAACCCCTATTGATTTTAGGTTCGTATCTACAATACGGCAAGCAAGAAAAAATTATTAACAAAAACTTAAGTAACATTGAAAAGTTTTCTTTAAATTCCAAATTAAAAAAATTCTATGCTGTCAAAGACAATCATTTTCAGTCAGAGCGTCGGAAAAGCTTGTTGTTATTAATTACTAATGATCTTGGAGAAAAATTTTTAAATAATTAACTAAAAATTATTAGAATAGACCAAAGCAAAAATTTATATGCCCGATTAAATTATGTTACTTAACGGGTGTTCAAATAATAAATTGGGCTGGGTAGGTATTGGAATTTTATTTGACATTTGTTAATTTATTTAACAAAGTACTCAGCTGATACAAATTTTAGGTTAGAATTTAAGGTATCTAACAAAATATTCATTTCTGTCAATTTTTAGGTTATATTTATATCGCGTTTCATGCAGAGTTCCACGTTACCATGCGTTATTTTGCTATACTTGTATGTGCACTGTAAAAATAATTAAATCAATTCAATTCCACGGTCTCCCAGCCAGGTTGTTTGTTTGAACACTCGTTATGTAAAATACGTAGTTGTAAGCATCTGTCAGTAATTAGCATGACAACTTACGTATTAGATTATATTTTTTGGCAATTTCTTTAGACCCCGCGATAAAAAATGCACCGGATTCTTACGTAGGTTCTATCAGCCCTGTGGGAGTAAATGTATTATTATTTTTTTTAATTCTTATTTAGATTACTATGAAGATGAGTAGTTTCCTCCAAATTTAACTTGGCTTTCAGTTTGTCTTTTTAAGAACCCTTCAAAGTTGGAGATGGGAGGCGGAGGCTTAGGGTGTTCGCTAAAAAGATTGATTATCTAAACTTTAAATTAGTTAAAAACATTGGTGTAAAATGTCATCAGAATTGATTAGTCACAGTTGATTAAATTGTACAAACAGTGACATATTATCTTTAAAGCAACCAACAACACATCAACATTGTTTGTTTTTTTTTCTATACGTCGTTAATAAGTTCATTCAAATAATAATATCGTAATCCTTCATGTGACGTTTTGCGTTATCGCTTAATACTCGTTTCAAGGTAAGTCATATGAAAAGTGTAATTCAAAAATTTACTGATTCAAAATATTTAAATAACGGACAACATATTTATTTACACTCGAGTGTAATTAATTGCCTAAAGATAGTCATTCGAAAAAGTTTTCAAAAACGTATTTCTTTCAGACACCATTTTTTTTATATTGATGCACTCTGCTCGGAAAAGACTGCGTTTTCAGAGAGGTAGTATTGATAGTACTATCCTCAGACTAAATATACAGGGTGGTCTATTAGTGTGAGGAAGGTGGAAATATCGAAAAATATTGGGGTTAGAAAACAACTTTCGAAATGAAAGTTGTGCAAATGAGCTGCACATTCTAAAATTATTTTTGTTTATTGAAGTCGCCATGATAGAAAGCGAGGTGCAAGGACTGTCACTGTCACGTGACGCGTGGAAAATAACAAAAACTATTCATTTCAGCATATGAAATAGTTAAATTCATGCTCTGCCCTGTCACTGTTAACCTAAAATACATGTCAACTGTCACTGTTAACCTATAAAATACATGCCACATCTTGTATATCTTCCACCTCCATTTACAAATTTCCACTCGCCACATGATATGTTAGTGTCGTCCTTCAATGCTATCTTTCTAACATTCCGGCTTCATTTTTCGGTATAAAGCAAATATATCATTACTCGTCTAGGAACTTATATTTAGTCTGACGTACTATCACAAACCCCAGATACACTGTACCACACCTACAGGAAAATGACGATAAAGTAAAGTTCACCTTTTTTATAAAGGGAATTGTTTGTTATTTGCCTTTTTTTTAATTCCGTAAAATCTAATTTGGGTTTTTCCACGATCACAATAATAATTGAAATGTAATTTTTTTACGCCACAACACGAGATTTTTGCGTAAACGCTGTGTAAAGATGACTTGTTCGCTTTAAGAAATAAAACTTCGAATAAATTAATGCTTTTCCCGATTATTTCTTTTTGTCACCAAATATCGATTTTAGCATAATGCCTAATGATGCTCATTTCAACATTATTTACGTTTCCCTCTACTTAATGATAACATTCTATAATATTCTACTAATCGCCTGAGGAGAAATTCCTTTTCTAATAACAATTGTGATTTGAAATAAACATTTGAAACTTCAAAACAAAGAGAAAAAAAGATGAAAACCATTGGGGCATTGTTGGTTGCTTTAAAGAGGGTCATTTAATATGTCACTGTACATATACTTAATTTTGTTTAATAAAATACCCACATTTTTTGGCACATAAGACGAACGACTGATCATTTCTGATCAAGGACCTGAAAGTTCCTTAAAAAAGACAAATTAAAATTCCAATTAATCCAAAGTGGCGACATTAAAATGGAATTAATTTTGTTATTTCAAACAACACACTGCATTTTTTCAGTTGATTTGAATTTTTTTTCCATCAATATTTGTTTTGATTTTCTTCCTTTTGTGTAGCCTGTAGTTCCCGTAGAGATATTGTGTTATGTGGATTTTCCTGGCTTTAACGTAAACGGCTTTGTTTTTGTGTACAGAAGTAACACCCAAGTTTTAATTTAACAAAATTATAGTGCTAATTTTTAGTTTTTTCTTACTTTCTGCAAAACATAGCATACATAAACGAATAATAAATTAGTTACTTACACTACGTAATTGTGTAATGGACGATGCAATTCGAGTGAACGAAAACGACCCTTACCTCTAAGCGGTGTATTTAATTTTGTTCGATACCTCCAGAGGCCTATTTTATTAAATTAATAAATGAATCAATTAAATCGTTTTTGATGGATCGCCAAAGCATCGTTTCTATAACGATAAAATTGCGTAAAATTGTCAATTAAAAATCTAAGTTAGCGTGAGCGAAAGTGTGGGCGAAAGTAAATGAACAAAAATGAAACCTTCACTAACTAGTAACCTTGGATAACAGCCACTTTCTAAGCAGGTATCGAACAAAATATATTTTCACGTTTACACTCGCCGATTCCAAAACCAGGTTACCGATGTGTTTCTAAATAACCGGTTGGGCACTAGATCGAAACCGGTGCCGCACCGGAACTACCGGGTTTTTGAGTTGGAACTTAGGTGAATAATTGCGGTTAACCTTACTTCTGCTTATATGCAATTAATATTGTGTTCAGAATATTAGTAAGTATCTTAAAAATTGAGTAGAAGCCCGTTCTCAATGGCGATGGCACAATTATCAGGGTGTCACAAAATATGTGTTCCAAGTTTAAATAGTTTATAGAGGGCATTAAAGTAAACAATTTTTTTTAAGTAAAACTTTCATGTTAGACAAACAGTTACACCAATATGGAGCCTCCAAGTAAAAATTCAAAATTTTCGATAGCCTTTATCACGGTTCTAAAACTATTGAAATGTTATCAAAAGTATCTTAAGACGCCTTGATAAAGCTTGGATAGGCCAAGCGAAACGTCGGCATATTGAAACCGAGGTAGTGATTTAATTTCATACCTCCACATTAACGAATCCTTGACAGAATATTCATCTAGTACTATTCTTTTCGAGAATTTATCGATTCAACATCTGAAGCTATGTTTTTAACTATACCCGATTTATTTGAAAAATGTGGAATGTCTTTTTTTTGTCGAGATAAAAAGCGATGGATAAGAACAACAATCATATGTACATGCTATCGAATACAGTTCTGATTATGTTCCAGAAGATGCGCATGTTGAATATTTTAAAAAGTGGGTTTTTTTATAATTAAAATCATTTTGATAATAATAAATTTTCTTTATAGTTTACCACACCAAAACCTTGCAGAATTGGATACCTATTGAAATTCAAGAACCTGCCACGCAACCGGAACTAAGTGAAAACAGAATCGTCGATATATTATTTCTTTTAGCGTAAATTGACATCCTCATTACTCATAATCAAAAATGTACAGAAGGCAAAATGAGATTCTTTAAGACAAAAAAAGAAATGGTTTTTAATCGGCTTTTATTTTTATGTACCACACTTGTCAACACACTGTCACTATTTCATGACATCCTAGTACAAATAATATTAATTGTTTTGTGGGGGGTGTTTCTTCAATCGGTGCAGGATATAGCCAAAGAGAAGAATTATTTTCTGTACTTAATATACCGTACTTGACAAGAAAATATAAAAAAGTTGAGTCAACTTTATCCGCCGATAGGAAAATAGATAAAATAGAAGAAAAAAATAGCTGTAGAAGCTGAGAATATTATCAACGAAATTCCGTATATCATTGTTGTAGTCGATGGGAGATGGGCCAAACGGTCTTATGGTCACAGTTACCTATCGTTATCAGGAGTGGCGTGAATTATTGGACACCGAACTAGAAAACTGTTGAATGTCAGTATAAAAAATAAATTTTGTTATAATGTGTACAGTATTGACAAAAGAACATGTATGTTACAAAAATTTCAACGGATCATCCTCTTCCACGGAACAATCTATAATAGTAGACGGTTTTAATCGTAGAGAATCCGATTATGGATTGCAATATAAATATATAGTGAATGCTGGTGATCAAGTGTGTATGCAAGAATAATAGAAAAAAGTTCCCTATAGTCGAAAACTTGAATGTGCAAACAATGCTACCCGAGCACTTACAATCGAATCTTTATAAATTAATTAAACATACATCATTTAGTGTTGTAGCAAAAAATATACTTAGGAAAAAAATATCCTATTTGCTAATTAGGCAAATCGTATCCCGCTCTAATCAAGTAATGAATTTACAAAGAGACATTAAAAAACGCAGCTATATAATTTTTTTTTGATTCGGTATGTCATGAAGATGTGTGCTAACAAAAAACTCTTTTGAAGTCATCTGGAATTTGGGCTGAAAATTTAAAAGTAACAACTACGTAGAGAAAAAAGCGGATCAATTGGTAGGTAATTATCCCACAAATTTTGCAGAAGGTTTTATGTCAATGATCGCTAAGTTTACCGGTGAAAAAGAATTAACTTAGTACAAAAATATTTGTACGCTACAGTGATTTAATTAAACAAAATAAAAGAAGTGTTTAGAGGAGTACTCCTCGAAAAAACATGGCAAAGTGCACCGAAAAAAATTCAAGAAAACAAAGGAAATGGACGACTCTCCAGATTACGAAAATACGGCCGGTCAACCAAACCTTACTAAAGAAATAAAATTAACGAAAACTAGCATAATGAAAGATTTACAAAATACTGATATAAGTACAATTTCTATTACTACCAACAACACCAACGGATGGAATTTTAAAGGAAATATTTTATAAAAGTATTTTTTGAGAACAAGCGCTATTACTTATAGTGTACAAAATGAAGAAAAAGCTATTGAAAATTATCAGTACAAACAAAATTAAAAGTTGAAAGTTGTCGGTTATTTGTGGACAAAGATTTTGTGTTTTTAGGAGCAAGTCCTGACGGTGACAATAATTGAAGTTAAGTATTTATATGCAATAAGACAATTAAAAAATTAAAGAAGCTTTACTTCAAAATAGAACAAACAATGTGCGTATATACAAAAAATGAAAAATTGGTATTTAAAAAAATCACAATTAGTATCAAATGCAATGGCAAATGTTTGTATGCAGAAAAAATATAGTTAGTTACGTTTTATATACGAGGTGTTTTTTAAAGTACCGTTTTCAATTTTCGCCTCCGCAGCGCTGCGGTCTCGGTTTAGCGCATGCGCGTCGTGTAGCTACATCTGTTGGGAAGCCACGGACGCCATTACGGAATCTTCCGTTCAAGTCTACACCTGTTTGGGTGATTGTAAAATGCCGCCGACTATTGAGAATCCCGGCGACTGTGAAGTGCGTGCTGTAATACGTTTTCTCAGCGCTAAAGGCTTTAAATTAGCTGACATTCATCGCCAAATCACAATTCACGATTTCGTCCTTGTCTGAACAGTTTCGTGCTGTCTCAAGAAGTGTTCTTTATAAAATTGTGTCCGAACGCAGGCGACGTCCTTCTTTGACGATGGAATACAAACGCTGGTCCCACGATACGATAAGTGCCTTAATATTAGTGGAACTTATGTAGAAAAGTAGAGTAAAGTATAGTCTTTCAAATAAAAAAATTTGTTGAAAAATATTTATTTGTTATTTTTTTATTGCAAAACGGTACTTACTTTAAAAATACGCCTCGTACCTACCGAGGTAGATTTAGAGTATGTTAAAATCGAATGCAATGAAGAATTTTGTAAAAAAAAAAGATTACTAAGCTAAGTAAATTTTGGGAGAATCATGCTTTGCCGGAATTAGCAAATCCCCGTATCCCAAGGAACATGAACACTACATTTATTTTTAAATTTGTTGTATCTATTTCAAATTACCACGAACGATTTGGTTGTATATATTTTGTACGTAAAGAAAATGGCTAATCTGTAATCCTATGTATGTGTTCAAAAGATAATTAACCCGTTCTGAAAGCTAAAACCCAGATGTTATTTATGACAGGGTAGGTAGAAATGTTTATGTACTTTGGGTTGCTTGAAAAATTCTTTTTATAATAGCGCCTTCTGTGCGACCGGTTTCACCTAAAAAGACGACATGATGTAGAGTTATAATTTGCACTAATAGTTGCTTATTAAGTAGATATTAATTTACCCATGTTTCAAACGTTCAGTTTTAGCTTACAAAAAACTTCACTTCCTGTTTATGTTCACTTTACTGTCGAACAAATTTGTGATAACTTTTATTTTAAACAACAAACACTTCAAAAAATTAAGGGTTTATTCAATTTTGACTGCAGATAAGTCATTCTTGATTGGAGATGGAGTTCAGAAACAAAACAAGTATGATATATTTGAATTTACAGCTATATGTTTGGGAACTTTTTTGGTTGAATTTCCTTCATCAGACTTTCGTTAAGTTATAATAAGAATCGTCTCGATTTAACACGAAATATGTTACTCATAATTTATATTTTATACACTCGCAAAATTAATAACATTAATTGACTGGTGTAGAAATTATAAATAAAGAGTAAATAAAAATATTTATTTCTGACCTATAAGCTTATATCGTCATAGTTACGCTATCAACAAAGAGGGTCATAACTCCCTTGGGACATTATAGATTCTATAATTCCCTCCGTGTCAGCCACTCCAGATATATCTTGTATTCTTTTTGGTATACGGCTTCACTTTTCGATGGAATTAATGATTCTCTTGCTTTTTCAGCTTTTTTCAAAATCTGCTCCATTATATTTGGGGTAGAAAACACATTTTTAACGCAAACACAGCTTGATAACAAAGTTCTGTTTATAAACAAGTAACAATTCTGTTTATGAACAAGTAACATAGCAACAACCTAGCAACAACAAAACTCTTATAATCAATGGTACCTGATTCAAATATACTGGGAAGGTACATTTTTTCCGTTATAAAAATGAACAATATTTTATTGAAATCGGTAAGAAATAAAATATCTATGTACCACGGGAATTAATGAGCCTTTAGAACCTCAGGCAATTGGTAATTGCCATCGGTAATTAAGGCCCTTATAATTCCCTTGATACATAAATAACTATTACACTAATAACGAACGTACTTAAAAATTATTGTCTTTATTATTCACGAATGGTCTGTAAGTAGTGCCAAGAAAAATTGAATATAGTCTGTATACTATTGGCGCGGAGTAATAAACCTGTCAGAATTATCGAATCTCCCGTATTGCAGTGGCGTAGGTACCTGATACGTTTGGAAAATCATATTTTTAGTAGGTAAATATATTATAATAGTAAAATCTACCTTGATATGAATTATTATGTGGTTATATGTTATTTATTTTATTTGTATAGTAGATCACATTACAAATTTTACTTCTTACGTATTATATACCATTATTTTTGTATCTTGGTATAATACCCACATCTAAGGCTATGATTCTTGTTCTCAGACCCTAGATGGGTCGATATGCTGCAAGAGCGGCACAATGATCGTATTTTGATTAGAATTTATTGGTTTTTACTTAACCGTAGAAGTACCGCTTTCACAAGAAAATAAAGAATTATTTCAAGCAATTATGATTTATTACTCCGCGCCAATAGTATACAGACTATAGTGAATTTTGATGTTTCTTTTGTAAGCTAAAATTTAACATTTATATGATGGTTAAAACAATACCTACCTATTAAACAGCTATTAGTGTAAATTACTTTGTAATTCCTATTATTTAGCCAATTTACTAAAAAAAAAATTTCAATAGAAACCGGATAACATAAAATTCGATGAAATTCCGATGAAGGAAACTCAATTACAAAACTTCCCGAAACGTAGCAGAAAATTGAAGCATATTATGCTTGTTTTGTTTTTGATCCCCAAGAAGGATTTATTCTACAGTAAAAAGTTAATTATTTTTTTTAGATTTTTGTTGTATAAAATTTTCATTTCTAAAGTTATCAAAAATCTGTTTGACAGTTACCTATATTTATGATATTATAGAGCACACGTTTGTAAATTTTCATTAAAATTGGTTGACATATCAAAAAATTTTAAAAAACGAATACGATGAAAATTTGATCGAATAGGCTAAAAGTAGGTACAATTGAATTGTGAAAGTTGAAATTGTTTGTAAGCTAAAATTGAACATTTTTAAGCAACTACTAGTGCAAATTACAACTAAATCGTAGTCGCCTTTGTAATTTCTATTATTTAAGGTTGCTTATTTAGATATTGATTTAATCATTGCTAAATTGCAAAACAAATAAACTTTAAGTTTGACATTCAATTTGCATTTAGGAAAGCTTAGAGACCATTCTTGCAAATTTCATAGCATTCAGCCGACATTATTTTTTTACTTTTTCTACTTCTATGTCCTACAACATTTTTATTTTTAAAGGTATTAAAAATCCGTTCAGAGTTATGTTTTACTTGAGTCTAACGAAAAGTTTTACTAAAAAAGTTGTTCATTTTAATGTCCTCTATAAGCTCTTTAAGCCTGGAACACATACTATGTGACACCCTGTATAAAAACAACACATTCAGTTAAAACTTCTAGGATATGTTTCACCGATTTTCACCTCTTCATCAGCTTTACCGCAAATATCCGCATAATCAGCTGGTTAAACTGGTTGAAGCATCGGCCTATTTGAAGGGTGAATCGGCGGCGAGTTTTGAAAAACACCCATTATTTACATTTTACTATGTACTTGTACTTTAGCTTCTCGAACTAATATGCAATCCTGCACTTACAAATCGTAATATCGTCTGTCAAATTTTTTAAGGTCTGTCTGTAAGGATTTACAAGAAACCGTAAATACTGAATCTGTAGCCTACAGCAACACACAAAATTGCAAATTTTTACGCTACGATCTTACGATCGCTACGATTTGTACACATAATTGCAGGCTAAAATTTATGATTTTTAAGATTAAATAAACGTGTTTTTTAAATAATTTCTTCACTCTTTTGTTTGCATAAGTAAATGAAAAATGTGTTTCTATTGTTTTTAATGAATGTATTTTCAAGTATAAATTTTAGAATTATGTCAATTACTGTTTATTTGATAAACTAATATTGTCTATTTTCAAAAACTTCATCAAATTTGTAATTTAATAATTTTGAGGCTTTGTTGTCACTTTGTTGTGTTACAAAAATAACATAGGTATAGGTTGTAGTGTAGTAGAGGTATAACCTGATTAAAAATGGAATATTATTAGAAAGCAAATAATTCTTCCTAAGTAAAAAATATCTAATTTGCAAACCCTAATAGGTGTATCTTACAAATAACGAATCCCAGGATGAAGATATTGATTGTTATTTTTTTTTAATTTATGAGTTTTGATCAATATATTACGAAATCTAATTATATTCCAAATTACTATGAGAAGTAATCACAATAATTATATTGACCGAATATAGAAGGGTAATTATAATAATCAACTTAAAATCTGTGTTATAATTAAAATTGCACTATTGTTAACATACGCTGATATTAGAAATAACTTTATTCAATTTGCGGTGTGTTGTAAAATAAATAATAGATTATTTATGCCAAAGCTTCTTCTATTTGCGACTTGATTAGGTTTTGCAATTCTTGGTTATCTGTTCAGTAAATTTATATTTAAAGAATAGGTTTAAAGGTTACATTAAGTTTAATTCGGTTATCCAAGATAACTTCGTCGTATATTTATTGCGAACGTCTGCGTATAAAAATAACACAAACTTACAAAAACAATATGTAAAATTAAAAATATACAAAGGAAGGGTAGATGTGGTGACCATTAAACTAAGTGCGTTTTTAGTTTATTCTAGAAAGTTTGAATACATCCGTAGACACTATTATCAAGAACCCTGTCGTTAATTTCTATATCATCATATGTCGTCGGATGGAATTGTCTATAGAAATAATGAATCAAAAATTTTCGAATTGGAGTTTGATATCTTGGGAATAACCCCTGGTTGGTCTGAAAATTATTTATAGTTTATAAGTACGCCTTTATAGTGAAGTCAAAATATTACTGAGAGGTTCAGTACTTGTTAATTTCGTTTGAGGTAAAGTCTATTTTTAAACTGATCATTGGATTACTGTATGTACCAAAATGTGGCTTATTAAGTTTAAAGACAATTACATATAGGTAACAAACTATACCAAGATACCCCCCTAACATGAAGGAAACTTATGAAGCAAAAGATAGCCGGTGTTACCACTCATAGACAGTTGCCATGTACTCAGATTAATCAAATATGGGTAACTTAGAAACAGGTGGTGACGTAAGTAACGAACACGATGCTCGTTTTCATCAAGATATTCTATCTATTGAAAACGTTATCAAGGTCAATGGAATCCAGAAATGTTTGCAAAATACGGTTGAAGCATTACGCAAAAAAACTCCAAATGGCATTATAATTTTTTTTCATTGATTTTTTCTCGATTGATATGTTATCTTAGATAAAATAAATTATTATTTAATCAGACATTTCTGATTATCTATACCTATAAATAAAAATGAATGTTTGTCTGTATCTCTTCCTAAACCGTACATCTGATTGCTATGAAACTTTGGCGAATGGTTGGACTTATGTCCGTGAAGGATAGATGGTGCGCGCGTCGTTTCACCGAATGTGTGAATTTTACATTGTTTAGCGGCAGTTAAGGTGGGAACACGACATGCATTGACTGTTAGGCATTACGAAGTTCATTAATCAGCTAGTTCCAAACTTTTTTTTCAAATTAAGGTTGAGTTTTAACATGTTTCTTTACAATTAACCTTAACATTTCTTATTCAAGGTAAGTTACAAGGTTGGTGGTCTTTACAGTAAATACTAACCTAAACAATGAGAAAAATTAGATATTTTTAAAACATCGATTCTTTGAATTTTTGGTATGCGAGTACAACAATTGTTTAGAATATAATTTTAAATCACTTTTTAGGTGACCCTAACAAAAACATGAATTTTAGTATTTAAAAGTGGTCGAAAATATGTATTTTCTGGCCGCTCAATATTTTCTTAACGATATCGACCTGTCATTTGTTTCTTTCATTGATCATAAATCTTTGAAAATAATTTTCCAATAAATAAAGTTGTCAAAAAAATTTGTGTGCACCACTGCCAAAAGTGTAAACCTCAGGTTCGTACGAAAAAGATACACTTTTTGGCCTTGATACATAAATAACTGTTTCCTACGACATTTTTGATGTCAAAGGTCAAATTAATTCACGGTGATTTGCTTTGTGTGATTTTGATCTACTTTTATCCCTCAGTCGATCAACAACCGGTTAAGACGACCGGCCCCTCGTAAATTTTTCTGATACTTAATAATTCAATTATGTTTGTAAACATCCAAATCAAGTAGTAAATCTCTTTATATTTAATCAAAGTATAATTTATGGAGAAATTACAATTATCAATGAATAACGCCTAATTAAATCATAAAATAAAATCGAAACCACTTGCATTTAAAAGCTAATTAGTAATTAGTATGCGAATTAACTCTAAGAATATGAAAATTGAACCATAAACGATTACAAATGTAGCTTCGATACTACAGACGACAAACGAAATTTTTTAAGGAAATTCAAATTAGAGAAACTTTTGTGTAGGCCATTTTCAAAAACCAATTTAGAAAAAAAACGTAATTTCGAAAGGTAAAATAGTCTCGTTCGCCCTGAAATTATTAAATTCTTTTAAAAATTATGCTTTTCTAATTTTGAAAAAAGAGCATAAAATGGAATTAAATGTATTTCGAATTCAAACTTAGAGCCAGTGTTATCATCGCAACTGTTTCTAAAATGGGAGCAAAAAGTATTACTTTAGATAACTTGTGACCAAAAATTTTACTTTTCGTAACTATTGATGAAAAGTACATCATTTCAACGTCTAATATGTAAATTTTCTATTTTTGTGTAAATGCATGCAAAATTATTTATCGATTGAAAGAAACTGGGATCATATCGTCTATATAATATGTTTATTGTATTTAACATAAAAAGTTTTCCATATCGTTCCAACTGAGTGAGACATATTGAATTGCATAAAAAAAAACTTTTTTAATTTTTTTTTATATGATCAAAAGTCAACAATGCCTAAGATTTAAGTCAGTATCTACTCTTCCAAATATGGTAGATCGAAGGGTGGTGTTGGAGACGTCATTCAACATACTCATCCAGCCAGGCAAAACCGGCCATGCCGACACGCGATGATGTACTGAAAATACCATAGACAACATCACAAATGTTGAACTTCTCCAAAAAAAAGAAATCACATAGCGTTGTATCAGGCATGTGACTAAGATAGGTGACCAGTTGTATCACAGAAACTATTTATCGTACAACTTAGGTGAAAAATCTGTACAATAAAATCGCATAAAAAAACTGTATAATTTTCGGCAGTTTCTCTTTGTTATTTTCCCTAAGTCGTACGATAAATAGATTCTGAGATACCTTCTTAGTCAAACACCTGGTACGTACAGTTTATTCCGAATTGTGAATTACAAACAATTTTTATTCGAGCAAGATACATTCAATGAAATAAAAGTTTTGTTTTTAAAATTAAAAATGCAAAATCAAGTCGGATAATCTCGCGCCGAGATGAACGTTGTTGAGATGACCTGACTGATAGACATTAGATGGTGATATGAATATCTTCTTAGTACTCCACGGAGTCTACCAAATACATGACATAGTCTCTGGATCTCTAAAATGGCTATCTAAAAAAAGCCCGAATGGAATATTGAACTGACTCATTCCAATTATCATTTTGTGTGGAATACGCTTATGAGACTGGCACAGACAAATCGTGTAGTGACTTGGATAGTTTTTTTTTCACTATCGAGGTAAGTTAAGATACATTAGACGTCAATAATTGGATGGAGTAAATTATGAACTAGATATTCATCTAGTTGCAGAACATTCAAACAAAATAGCTTAGGTAAAATTAAGTATCCGTAACTATACAAAAAATAATGTTGATCAAATTACTCCTTAAGGTCTTTCTGATTTATATGATTGTATTGCAAAATCTAACCAAATATCTACGACAACATGAAATAATCTTATCAATAGATTCTGGCGAACTTTAATCATCGCGTACGTAATGTCTTTCAAATAGATATTTTATTTTAAAAATCAACGTGCTAGGACTAACAAAAAATGCTTTCTCTTGGTTTTCCGCTTTTGTTAATTCCATCTCGATACTATTTATCGATGTTTGACGTAACAAAAAATTACAGTTAGTTTTTAACCAACAAATGTAGGTAAAAATGAATTATTTTGTTAAAATTAAATTCGTACAACGATAAAAAGTAACACGATGTAGGTACTATTCGAAGAAAAAAGAGCAGCATCAAGATAAAATTGTTAAACAATTAAATAGGTAGAATATGAAAAATGAAATTCTAAACAGCTATACTTGATACCGAGCTTGATACACTATTCTAAAAGTTAAACTTAACAATATTTAATAATAATAGATATTCAATTCTAACAAGTTTTTTTAAGCAAACAAAATAATTTAATTAGTACAACAAAGCTAGAAACAAATTCAGAGAATAATTAATTTTTAATTATTATACATATAGATAGTAAAACCCCAACTAATTTAACTAAGATTCATTCACAATTCAGAAAAGGTTAGTTTACTCCTTTTGCACGCCCCACAGAATATGCTGCATTATATTATCAAATTGCTAATGGTAAACATTCATTTCGTGAATTTGCATTTTGTGTTTACTTAAGTAACATCACTATCATGGTCAAACAGTCAAAAAAACAAAATTTTAATTAAAAGTGTTTACAGTAGAAATCGAGCTTATGAAACCGTAAAGATAAATTAATCACAAACAGAACGTTCATACGTTAATCAATCAATGCCCAAAAAAATTAAAAAAAAACAAAAGTACACGTAAAGAAAAGAAACAATGATATACAATATTTCACCTCAAAACAAAAATTACTGATCCTTCTTCAAAAACTATTAGATTCTTTAAATTTAAACAAGAAATTAAGTATTTGGTATAAGACTTAGTAACTGTTGATATTGATTGGTGTTGCTTGAAATTATTTACTAATTCGTACTCTACCTAAAGACCCATATATTTTTCTGGATACCTAAAAAGTTTTCCATACCGATGTGAATTAAAATTTAACTTATTTTGCAATAAAACGTTTATTTTATTCATCTAGGTGTGTTTAACAAAACAAAATTTGAAAGTTTGTTTAGCTTAATAAGTAATTTATATGAGATTATTAATAAAACTGTTAAAAACCTTACACTGATTGTTTATTTTTATAGTTGTACGTAGAATCGCAGAACATGGTAGAACTGATAAGTTAAATGTTTACTTTTTAAAAATAACGAGTAATTTATGAATAAACATCTTACTTCTTGCTACTTGAATAAGATAAAGTATCTAAGTTTCATAAATTTTTCGAAAGTATTTCACACGTAGAATTAGTTCTTTCACAATATTGTATTACGAAAATGTTAACAAATTCAGTGTTCAAGACAAATTATTGCATGTTCGCTAAGTCTAGACCTCGCATACATGATGTAATTTGGCGCACACTGTAAAATGTTTACTGTAAAGAAAATTAATTTGGACTGATCTCAGTGAAAAAATTATTTTTAAACGAATATAACAAATAAATACACGAAAGACTGTGTGAATTAAAAACTCTAGAAAATTAAACTTTAACAATGACGTGTTTAGACCGGGAGTTAGGGTTATTAAAAAATGAGAATATTGAAGTTCACGGCGCAAAGCTGGAACTTTTTTTAATCGATTTTTATGATATCCTGTAACAAGTGTGTAACGCCTCTAGAATCAACTCGGTCCGCTTCGCCTTTTTTTTATTGCAAAATATATCAAAAAACGCGTTTTTGTGTAGTTTTCTTTAAATAACTTCTTCTGTGTTAGTCAAACGACAAAACTTGAAGAGGGGAAAATTGTTCGAAAGGAAATTTCCTGTAAGAGTGAGCCTTAAAAAATTTTGAAAACATTTTTTTTTTGGAAAATTGCAAAAAATATGCAACAAAAGGGCTATTTTTATAGGTTCCAGAAAACTGGGTTAAAAATTATCATATTTAAGCTGACATTCACTCAATGATACCTTTCAGTATGCTGAACCAGTGTGCATAAGGCGGGCCTCCAATTTTTATATGGTTGCCTATTAACAAATTATTTATGCAAATCGGGCGCTTTCATTCATTCCACCGTTCAAGCACTCACTCCAGTACCTTCACACCAAATTTCAAGTAAAAATATGTAATAGTTTAGCTGTAGTCATTAATTATGTAAAAGTCAATTACCTCGACTTCTATTGGTCGTATCGGGACGTTTTTTTTTCAATTCATGATTTTTTAAGCGCAAACCAATGGCGCTATTTGCATTACTCTACGCCAATAAACAATGCCGATATTTAATATGCGAAATTTAAATTGTTTTAAATAATGGTCAAATTTTAGAAAAAAAAAATTTTTTTATTTTAAATTCATCGTTACCTTTCATTTCCGATAAAGTGCATCAAAATAAGTTCACCCGTTCAAACGTGAGAACCAAGCGCCCGATTTGCATAAATAATTTGTTAATAGGCAGCCATATAAAAATTGGAGGCCCGCCTTATGCAAAATTTGTTCAGCAAGGTATCATCGATTGAATGTCCGCTTAAATATGATAATTTTTATCCCAGTTTTCGGGAACCTATAAAAATAGCCCTTTTGTTACGTATTTTTTGCAATTTTCCAAAAAAAAATTTTTTCTAAATTTTTTTTAAGGCTCACTCTTATAGGAAATTTCCTTTCGAACAATTTTCCCCTCTTCAAGTTTTGTCGTTTGACTAACACAGAAGGAGTTATTTAAAGAAAACTACACAGAAACGCGTTTTTTGATATATTTTGCAATAAAAAAACGCGAAGCAGGCCGAGTTGATTCTAGAGACTTTATACACTTGTTACGGGATATCATAAGAATCGATTAAAAAAAGTTCCAGCTTTGCGCCGTGAACTTCAATATCTAATCCCCTAACTCCCGGACTAGTTGGGAAAAGTCGTTATGCAATGGTAGAAATTTGAAATTTGCCGATTAGCATCTTTATGATAAACTGTAAAACTTTTTTAATATAATTTAATTTAAACCTGACAGAATGAGTTATGTTTTTGAAGTACTACTTATTACAAATATAATTTAATGCACCTTTGACGATTCTGAATTTATACAACGTATTCAAGATAAGAATTACCACTATTGGGTAAGAGATTGAATGGAACAAAAGTGCATTTGAGAGGATGTTTTGTAGAAATCTTTTAGTTTTTGACATAATTGATTAAAAAACCTGATTTTCGTTGTTATTTTTTTCTGGCTGAAGAAATACAAAAAAAAGAACAGCAACGTTCATTGCCACTTTTATTTATTTATTCGTATGGTAGATTTTCAATATTGTATTGTGATGTAAGTGTTATGTATGGTGCCACTTTCAATGGTATCATCCGTTTTGTTTTTTAGCAACCATCATCAACTTTATTTTTCTAAATATGTACACGGAAAAAGTATTTTTGCTGTATTTAAATTCACTCCTTGATTCTGAATTCAACGATATGTGGTATATTTTATATGTTTGATACGTTTCAAATGCAAAAAATTATATTTAATGGGTAACATCGAAAACTTACGGCTAAAACTAATCCAGAAACATTAGATAACTGTAAAATTATTATACAATGATGCCCTGCATAAGTACCAATACATCTTTCTGGAAATCTAACCGATAGGATTCTCAGACAACTCTGCAATATGTACTGGTGCACCGTCCTGCAAAACTAACAAACTTTCACTTCTTATTCTTATGATGTATGAATTATTTTATTCCCAACAGATATTAGAAAATATTAATATACATATTATGATGTTTTGTTGAACACTTTACTTTAGTAAAATATTATACCAATGAATGTCAATAAAATTGAAGAGTGGATTTATACTTTATACATAATAACATACAAAAATAAGAAATTCATATACATAATCAAATCAGCTGATGATTAACATATAAGTAAATTAAAGAAAACGATCAAAGTTCATTGACTCATATTATATTTATAATGTGTATAATTACATTTCTAATCGAAAAAGTATTTGCAACAAAACAATCGTCTCTGTAAGCGGATATCGGTTGAATTAAGGGTTCGATTCTAATGTTGACTTCAAAAAAATGTAGTCTTATAATTTCAACAATTTTCGTAACACATATCCAATTCCATTGAGTATAGCACAACCGTAATTTTATTGATGTGTTGCACATTGTTACTTAAAAAACAAACGTAAAAGACTTAAAAGAAAAATACTGCCGTGTTAAATCAAAAGGGCGTATCTGACATATTTAGCCTAATGTTATCCGATATAGCACAATACATCATTGTGTTAAGAATCTTTACAGTTAACTGTTGGCATTTACTTAGTTTATACTAAATTACACGAGTCCATGTTAACATGAGATGTCGCAAGACACACATTTTACTTATTTTTGTTTAGTTTTTGCGCACGCGCGAATATCGTTACGCATGCGCAGAAGGGACTTACATAATTTTACCGTTTACCGTATTAGTGATAAATTTGATATTTTGTCTTAATTAACCACTTTAAAATGAGTGAAGAAATTCAATGCACTCCACCTGAATTACAAGAAATAGCTAATTCATCATTGGCCACAGTAATTCCAGAAAAGTCTAGAAAAGTTTATGACAATGCGTACCATAAATTTGTGAATTGAGCGAAAGAAAATAATGTGTTTATTCCGAAAATGTGATGATAGCATATTTTACATTTTTATCGCAAAAATTGAAGCGTTCATCATTATGGGCGCAATATTCTATGGTAAAATCTAAATTAAATGTGGAACACAAAGCGACAAGGCAATAACTATAAGCCGAAAAGTTACAAGTTCTTTCTAAAAAAGACTTTGACAAATTACTTAGTAGAGCACCTGATGACACATATTTGACTACCTATGTTTAAAAGTAGTATATTATGATACCAGAAGCCTTTTAGCACACGCACGGGTTTAGGGCACGACGAACGCAGCGAGGTCATTGTCATCGTGTTGTAATGGGTATAGGTACATAAAATTTCAAACGTCTCAAAAGATGTTGCGTTCTTTTTAAATTTGCCAAATCCCCATGAATATACAGGCCATAGTCTTTGAAGAATTTCGGCAACTATCTTAGTTGACAACGGTGGAGATATTACAGCTCTAAAACGACATGGTGGATGAAAGTCCACCAGCGTTGTCGAAGAATATATCGAAGAATCTGTGAGCAATAAGAAACGGATTGCGAATAAAATTCAAAAGCTTTTAGAATATAAAATGAACCCAGTCCTTTAAGGAAGTTACAAATATTGGTGATGAAAATATTTTCACTCAAGACTTTTCTAGCAATGCTGATACGGTTCTTAGAAATGATCCTGGCAACTATAATGTGTTCATTAATGCCAGAACTGTCAGTCTTGACACAAAAACCGCTAGCAGTGCTAAAGCCATTCGATATACACGTTAACAAGTGATATTCTTTAATATTATTGGTAATTTGAACTTATCGTAATCATTTAATTCATAGATATAGGATGATTACTCTAATGTCCACGTAGCAAATAAAACTGTAAGTCATGTCTATACATATTTTATTTTTTATCTTTGCGCTTGAAGAAAAAATAGTATATGTCACTCGAAGTAGAAAGCGCATTTCTTTGCTCAAGACATAATATTTGCCTTCTACTCCTATTAACATAATATACTATTATTATATTAACGTATGTCTCAAAAGTTTTGGCACTTTCAACTATGATAAAATGACCCACGTGAAGTTACCCACACTTTTAGCCACACAAATTATTTTGTATATATGGACGAATAAATGCATTTTAGTTGACTTTAAACCAAAATTACAATATCGGTATATAATCTAAATATCATTACAATACGTTATGAGAAGAAAAAGTAACTCTGGGCGTCGTAATTGCAAACTTCGCTTGCGGGACCGTGTGGTCACTTTTTTGATAGCAAACTTGACATCGTTTGTCACATTTTTTTTGAGTGCAAATTTTTTTATACATAGAATGAACAATTATAAACAACATATTAAAACATTCAGATGCGGTTATTTAAAAAAAAAGATACAAGAATGGAAGTTTATACCCGAGCGACTAATATCAAATTTTTTAGGATACATTTCGATAAGATTATTTAAATTTTATTAAAGCATTTTACGGCTTTGATTTTTTTCTCTATCTATCTATGTGTGGTGTAGTTTCAGTAAAATAAACATGTTGCTTACTAAGTAGCCATCGCAATAATAGTAAGCGAACATCGCTTTGAATTCTGAAGTGAAATTTCATTCACCACTTTTTTTGAACATTTTTAGATTAAAACAAGAGTTTCGCGCAGAACTACATCGTTCTGATACTAGCAAACGTGTAAAAAAACATTGAAAGTGTGCTGCGATATAAAAAATTTTGCACGAAAAATAAAATAAATATCTACCAGCGTCGCAACTTAATAATTTTAATAGAAAAACAACTGATATGCTGTAGAAAAAAATCAATATTTAAGAAAGAAGTACGAACGATTTAGAGAAAAATAGTTCTAAATAAAGTTATAGACAATAAAATTTCCAACAAATGTTGTGATGCTAATATGAGTGATAACAATTCAGTAATATGTTTTATTTGTTAGAAATATATAGCTCTACATGCGTTAACTTAGCTAACAGCGACACAAAATACTGTTAACACATTAATGTCACGTGATTGTCATTGCCATCAAAGAGATGCTCGCGATTACGTCGCTCGGGTCTTGTAACTTTTTAAAAAAATAACAGCATTTTAGTTTTTTAAAATGTTGTTTGTAATTGTTCATTCTATGTATAAAAAAAATTGCGCACAAAAATAATGTGACAAAGTATGTCAAATTTGCCATCAAAGAGATGCTCGCGATTACGTCGTTCGGGTGTAACTTCTCGGTCTTGTAATTTTTTTTTTAAATAAAAGTTTTTAGTTTTTTAATATGTTGTTTATAATTGTTCATTCCATGTACAAAAAAATTTGACAAACGATGTCAAAATTGCTATCAAAAAGGTGCCCACACGGTCCCGCAAGCGAAGTTCTCAATTACAACGCCCAGATTAGCTTTTTCTTCTCATAACGTATCGTAATGATATTTAGATTATATACCGATATAGTAATTTTGGTTTAAAATCAATTAAAATGCATTTATTCGTCCATATATACAAAATAATTTGTGTGGCTAAAAGTGTGGGTAACTTCACGTGGGTGATAAAATGATTTTAAAAATTCAAAGTATCTGCTTGGCTGTGCATAGAAAAGTAGTTTATTGGTCTGTCATTCTAATGACAGGTCAGTTTTTGACATTCATTGTTTCGTAATGCCGAAAATACAGACGTCCCGATGAAGACAACACACCTAGTTGTCGAAACGTCGACTATAGAATAATTTAGTTCTTTGGTTATACATCCAGCTCCTATAGAAGGCCTTCTATGTAAGGAAACTACTACAAATTAAAAATAATAAGAGGAACAAGCAATAATTTCAAAGATGAAACGTACTTTACTCTGAGTAATTTCGAAATCAAAGAAAATGACGAATTTTATACAGCTAATGTCGAAAATTTTCCAGACAATGTGAAATACAAGGAAAAGGCCAAATTTGCTGATATGGTTTTAGTTTGGTGCGCGATGAAATTAGTGGAATTTCCAGGCCTTATGTGTCAGAAGTTAGAGGGAAAACTGTAGATAGTCAGAGCTACATTGACAACTGCTTAACAAAATTGGTTGATTTTATCCACCAGAATCATACTCAAGATAATATTATGTTTTGGCCGGACTTAGCTTCTTGTCATTATGCACGTAACACTTAGAATTGGATGATACATAACTTTTGTGCCGAAAAATGACAACCCCCCAAATTTACCGCAGGCTCGGCCAATTGAAGATTTCTGGGCTCTTTTGTCTAGAAAAGTATATAATGAAAGCTGAGACCAAAATGTGCAACAATTAAGAGGAGGATCTTCAGTAAACTTCGGAAGATTAATATAAACGGTCCAAGGCTTGATGCGAGATGTACGCAGAAAACTACGTATTGTTGAAGACCATGGACTTCTGAAAAATTGCCCTAAACCATCTGTTCTATGCCAAAACTTTTGAAACATACGTTATTACGTGAAATGCATTAAAAGGAGTGGCCGTAACTGCGATTTTTGTCATGATGTTAGTATAAAACCTATTTTTTCTCAAAAAGTTCGAAAGGTCAGATACCCCCATTTGAATTAACACGGCAGAATATTACTTGTCCAACCATGAAGGTTGTTTCGATCAGATGTTCAAAGTATTTTAAGCTCATTTCCAAAAATCAATTTGTCAAAACAATAAACCCTCTATGTAGTACACGCGTGGACTTCAAAGAAGCCCATCCCCGAGGCGTTTTAAAAGTAGATATTTAGTTTAGACATCCTTTAAATGTTTATAATACTTCAGTAATTTGTCTATTGTATTAAGGCTGTTCTCTCACAGAGCTATAAAGTTTATGTAAATTTATCTCGCTTATTTTTAGAAATGTTTTCCTGATTTTCCACAAACATATAGCTAACATTATTATTTATATCGTGCAAGAGCTATTTTTTTTTATTTTCGTCTTCGTTGTATTTAATTTAATTAAAACGTAAAATAATAGAAAAATGGATTTCCTTATAAGCCCAAATTTCGACTCCTGCGCGTCATAGATAATAATTTTCACCCTACTTTTTTTAAATTTTTATTTAAAAATCAATGAGAAAAATTAACATTAAGTAAACGATAAATACTGAAAACTCTTGGAGAATTGTGAAATAAATTTATTCGCGGTCGAATTTTTCTGAGCGCAACAGGCCAGACTTGGAAGCCGATTAATATTAATAGATAAATAATATAATGTTGAATTGTTGATGTCAATTTTTTTTGTGCATGACGTGCATTTTAAACAGTTTTAGAAACAGAAAAAACAACAAATAGCTATTTATGTAACAAAAAATAAAAATAGTGAACCGCCTGCGCCTACTAGAAATGTGAAATTGTCCCGAGTGATAAAACAGTCTTAAAAAGGCAACGCAAAAGCCTTCAACCAGTTTCGTATTGAAACTAGTTGCAATCCCGCCAACATATAAACAACGATTTTCAAAATACATAATAATGTGGCCGCTGTATAAGTTTATATTAAAATTAAAAAAGAATACCTAAAAGTCGGTCACCACCTACCAATAGTTGTTTGCGGCATCTAATGCCGCGTCGTGCAATCGTAGCACGTCCGAATAGTAATCCACTGCAGTAAATTTGTCAAAGGATACGTAATCTAATTGGCAGTGGTTGTAAAAATCAAGCAGTTAGAGGATTTGCAGTAAAAACATATGGCAAAGGAACTAAATTGGCAGCAGTAATATGTGTAACAAAGATAAAAAGAATGTTACATGTTTACAATGTAATAAAATATGTAATTTTATGAATCGATACACCGAAAGGTTAAAGAAAAAGAAATGCGTTAAATGCTGTATTTCTCGGAATATACCTTGTGTTCTTACATCGAGGAAAGATTGAATCAGTAATATTAAACAAGTTGATGTGAAAGAGATTACAGTAGTTAATGACAACAAACTATTTATAGCATGTGTAGGAGGTATAAAAATCGCAACCATAGTTAAAGGGGATCAACATTCAGTTAAAGTTTGTAATAATGTTCACGAACCCGATCTATTATTTATGTCAACTCATTCAAAACAATAATAAATTCATGTTTCACAGAATTGGATGTGATATTTATAACAGCAACAATCAGCTTATTGCCAGACCAAGTTTAGTCGGTAATGTTTGTAAATTGAACTGGTAAGCCCTAGATAAAATCACTAGCAATCTTAGCAGTTTTTGCAAAAGTTTATCATAAGCGGTTTGAAATTATAAAGACTTAAATTCAATGTCCAATGGACTAGTTGACCAATTCCAATGTAAAAGTTTATTGGTTAGAAGTGACTTTGACATGTGTAAGTTTGTTATGAGAGGAAACAAACTATTATGCCTTTTAGTAGTAAAGGAAATAGAACAAACTATGCATTAGAATTAATTCAGAGATTTATGTTGACCGATGAAAATAACATCTCTCGGACGCTCAAAATACTTCATAATATTGTCCATTATATATGTCGTCATGCATTGGCTGTGCTGTTATATTTTATGTTCTTATTTACCTTCTACCGGGATATCAAAAATTGTCTTGGTCAAGGGTGGTTGTAGAAAGTAAAACGTTTGTCTTACTTTAAATTTTTGAATATGTTTTGTTGTGTCAGAATCTGTCAAGTGATTGTGCTGAAATCATAGATAGATATATACGTAGTATCTAGATCCATAACTACAATCTTTTCAATACAGTGGTGAATGTGTCTTCATGCAGAGGGCGCACCCAGTCATTCGCCATTTGTCAATCGGGCAAAAATTTAAAATTCGTAGACAATAATATACTATAATGTTAATCGATGCAACTATTTTATTACAAATTTTGTAATTATTTATACTATTCACCAAACAAGGTAGGTATTAAAACCAATTATTTAATAAACAAATATACCAAAGTCCACAAAAATTGAACTGTAGATTATCTTAATCTTTAAAGTTGAAGTATATTAATCCGTTCTTGATTCTGATCAATAATAATTGTTAACGGATAGGTAAAGCAACAAATGGTTTTTGTCAGCTACACATTTAGTTGAATGTGACAAAAGGGTTAATACGAATTCAAAACATATGCAAGAACTAATTTGTATTTTCTCTAGGATGTTACAAAAAAACACATAAAGAAAATTGTAATTTTATTATAGTAGATGTTACAGCTATTTAAGTAAGTTAAAGCTATAAATTATGAATTCGAAAACAGCGTCAGCTTATTTCTAGTATGTCGGATACTTGTAGCATTTATTGCTTCAACACTAATTAATTATGCTATACTTAAAAATTTGATTTTTAAATATCTTGGCATATACCTAATATAAGACCAGATGAAATAAGACACGAATACAAATCAGAAATTCCTTGAAATAGCCCTTAAAAAAAATCACAAACACAAACAATAATACAATAACCTCTCAATCACAACTCAAAATGTGCCCGACTGACAAATGGCGGCGAATCCCCTCCATTGTCTCACTAATCAAGTTTTGGTTCAGGATCTAGGTACTACGTGTATATACAGTGTGTCCAAAATTCGATGCTCACCATTGGTATTTTGGAAACGGTAAGAGTTACAGGGTCGGTTAAATGGAACAATATGGAGGTATTTATCTTACCTCTTCAGACCTTCTCTTGTTTTTCCAAAGAAATGCGTTGCCTACTAGATATTGCAAAAAAAGTGAAATTCGGCATTTTCTTTAAACTTGCGTAGAATCCACACTATTTATCCTATCAAAATATGTAAATATAAAAGTTGTAGACATTTAGATATTGAATAATATGCGTCATTAAAATATTTTTTTGCTTGCATCAGTAGCGAAATATGACCCAAAGTTGCATTTTTTTAAATGGAAATGATAATTTATTTTTATACAGTTGAATTACTTGATTTTTTTCCTTTTCAACGATATAAGGTTCGAGCTATTTATCTTGTGTACTTTAGAAGATATAAAGAAAAAATCGTTTTTGAGATCTGTAGATGTATTTTAAAGCATATCACACTATCCATGATTGCAAATTTTTAAGAAACAAACAACTGCACATCAAATCTGTCAATAATATTGTTACAGTAGTATCGTGTCAGAACTTGTAGTTGTTGTAGTAAGCTATTCATATTCAAAATTGATGATGCAGTTTTCAAACCATGAAAAAACGGACATGTTTGTTGTCTACATAAGATGCCATCGTAATTCAACTGCGGCAGCAAATGAATATCACAACTTATACCCCGAAAGAAGGCAACCTCACAGAACTTTGTTTTCCCGACTCGAGCAAAATCTTCGACAAGGTGGATCCTTCACCGCCATTCGTCCTACAACCTATCAAAAGACAATGAGGATGCTGAAATAGCTGTTCTAGCCGCTGTTAATGTTGAGCCTTCCGTTTCAGTAAGAAAAATTTCGAATGACAGTGGTATGGCAAGAAGTTCAGTACATTATGTTTTAAAAAGAAGAAATTTCATCCTTATAAGCCAATGATATGCCATCATATCAAAGAGAATGATTATGCTCGAAGAGTTACATTTTGTAGATGGTACCTGGATGAAGTTACAAACGATAATTCTTTTTCTAAAAAAATTCTTTGGAGCGATGAAAGTAGATTCACAAACAACGGCATTTACAATCGGCATAATTATCATTATTGGAATAATGAAAATCCGAAAATAGTTCGAGAATCGCGTTTCCAAGAACGATTCGGATTTAACGTGTGGTGCGGTATTTTGGGAAATCGTTTGATAGGTCCATTTATTTATAATCAAACGCTTAATTCGACTAGATATCTTCAACTGCTGCAAGCCGAAGTCGAAGATGCATTGGACGAGCTACCTATTCAAGAAGAAAGAAGTATTTTGTTTCAGCAAGACGGCGCCCCGGCCCATAATTCCAGGATCGTCACTGAATATTTATCAGCAAGATTTGGAAACCGTTGGATTGGAACAAACGGTCCCATACGTTGGCCTGCGCGATCACCAGATTTGTCCATACTAGATTTTTCCTGTGGGGACACATAAAAAATTTAGTATACGTTGTCAATTATGAGAACGTTAATGATTTGCAGCAGAGCGTCATGCAGGCCTTTAATTCAGTTAGCGTCCGTCAATTAATGAATTGCCGAATAAATATTGAAAAACGCTATACAAAATGTTTAGAAGTCAATGGCCGCACTATTGAGAATCTTTTATAGGAAAACTCATTCGTTTTACGATGTTATACACCCGTTATGTTTTTGTTATTATTGCTTACAACTTGGTAACATTATAAATCTGCCTCAAAAATGATTTTTCTTTATATCTTCTAAAGTACACAAGATAAATAGCTCGAACCTTATATCGTTGAAAAGGAAAAAAATCAAGTAATTCAACTGTATAAAAAATAAATTATCATTTCCATTTAAAAAAATGCAACTGTGGGTCATATTTCGCTACTGATGCAAGCAAAAAATATTTTAATGACGCATATTATTCAATATCTAAATGTCTACAACTTTTATATTTACATATTTTTGATAGGATAAATAGTGTGGATTCTACGCAAGTTTAAAGAAAATGCCGATTTTCACTTTTTTGCAATATCTAGTAGGCAACGCATTTCTTTGGAAAAACAAGAGAAGGTCTGAAGAGGTAAGATAAATACCTTCATATTGTTCCATTTTTAACCGACCCTGTAACTCTTACCGTTTCCAAAATACCAATGGTGAGCATCGAATTTTGGACACACTGTATATATATATGGCTGAAATAAATAGGGTATAAAATTTCTAGGTTATTGAGGATGTCAGTGTGACAGTGACATAATTATTTCAAACGTGAACTAAGACAAATGTTTTATATTCCACAACCACCCTTGACCTAGATAATTTTTTATATCCCGGTACAATATTTATACACTTAATCAATATTACTACATATGAATACTAAGGTGGGTCAGGGTTGGCATGTTCAGGTTTTAGTGGGTTTCCTAAACCTTGAAGCAAATGTTTTGCAAAGACGAACCAATCTACAATTGCACACGGTTTCGTCTCCACACTATACAGGGTTATACTGATCTTCTGGGGCAATATACATAACACTTACATCATAGTGCAATAATGAAAAACAATTAACCATACGAATAAATAAATAAATAATATTGAAAGATAATTTCACTAGAATGAGTTTTGCATATTTTCGCACATATCTAGGAAGTGAATTTGACAGCAATTAGTTCACGAATTACTATGAGAAAAACTCGTACACGCCTCAGTAGAATAGTATGAGCAAAAACATGAATCACATAAAACAATTGTAGAAAACGCTCACTGCTAATTGCTTGATGCACAGACAGAAAAATTTTTTTGTGGAGAAGCAGTACCGACTGCAGTATGTCTAAGAAATGGCTCCCCAGTTTTAAGAAATAAGATTTTTTGCAAGGAAGGCAATGGTGTTAATCCCAAAAAAGAAAATGCAGCTTAAACAAACTACATTAGAAATAGGATTACAGTTGGACGGATGGACAGATTCTATGAGAGCCGAAGTTGAACAACTAAACGACATATTTGATGATACTTTAATTAATAATGTATCCTTGAGGAAATCGGAATGTACATATATCCGATGATGAAGAATTTTTTACCAATTTACCAAAACTACAAAAAATTTAAAAATTGCACATACCGAAGCCGTTTGAAGACTACATGACCTACACATAGGTCAAGGATGCAAGTATTTAATGATGAAGCAGCCACCGCAGAGGGTATGTGAGTCCACAATCGTGCTTTTATTAAGGGAAATATTACCAAAAAACTTTTCAAAACCCTGTAACTTTTTTGCATGCACATTTGTACGTTAGGTTCAATCGAGTTATTTTTAGCCCCAGAATATGTGGTTTAATATATGACCTACCTTTTTGTTACACCCTGTATATGCGGACTATAATGTTGGGTGTAGCCAAAGAATTTGACATCAAATATTTGCGTTTTAAAAATATTAACATTTTTACTACTCGATATGTTAATAAAAATTATAAAAACTATTTATGCGTAAAAATTGATCCACACGAACACTATGAAAAATGCACTTAAAGTTCGATAGGTATAAGTGCTCTTTGCAAATTTGTTTTAACAATTTCTTTGTAAACATAATAAAGTTTGCTGTTGATTAATTGTTGTTTTTGTAGTTATAAACATTTAACTTAATTTAGATAATACATATTTATATAGAGTAACAGTAAAATTCTTTTTCGTCCTTAAAAAGTGGCGGAAAATATAATTTCCAGCCCTAGGGCGGAAAATTATTCTTATCTTGTACGCATAGATGTCGCTTATCTGTTGATAAATTACGAACAATAATGTCGTTTCCATTAAGTTTTAGGTATTTTGTTTTCAAGCTTCCCAGATTATTCGGTCAGGGCACCGCCGGTGTCCTAGTAGAAAATTTGTGTAATTTTTCTCTGTGTGTTACACAGCTGTCACTGTCAATGAGTATTTCTTGGAAATACATATTGTGTAACTGAAAAAGTTACAAGAATGCTAAAATTTCAAAAGCAGGCGCTAGGCGAAAAACAATTGTAAGCACCACGGGCGTGAAGACCCTTGCAGCCCTTAGCAGTAAAGCCGCTTGATACTTAATCTACTCTTGATGGCTAACTTCACATGGGCACGATACAATTAGTGAAATTTCCAATACATTTGAATTGAATGTTGCTAAATCTAGATAAAACCACCACAAGAACTGTGCTCAAACTAAATAATCAGTGTCGAATGTTCCATGTTGGGTGTAGTAGGTAAGTGAGGGTAGTAATAAACCGTCGGTAAGTACAAGTTAGGACATGCCATCTTTTAGTTATTCATATCAAGAAATAGATCTTTCAGACGATCCCAAGCTTCAACGAGACCGGGTTCAAAGAGTAATTGCAACTACTGAGTTTTTCAATTGAGTATCCCTCCCTCATTTTTCCATTAGCTTAGTGAAAATTTTGATAGAACGATAATTATTTCTCTAATCTGGAAAAACGTTTCCAAAAGAGCAAACAGTTATGGAATATGCTGTGAAATTTATATGTTCCAATTTATTCCCAAATAGTGTCACATTACTGACATTTTCCCGGAAAAATGTATTGACCAATTTTCAGTTTATTAAAATATAAACCGAATCGAACGCCTTCTTCATATAACGGCATTTGACTCGTACAAAACCATGCTTCGTGTAAAATTAGTTAAAACATTACTTACAACATAAAAAAGAAATGTAATCTCACATTACACGCAAACCTTCAATAATAAAAATTAGTTTTGGCCAAGATAGCGGTAAACCAACTAATGATCTCTATAACAATATGGGAGAGTCCGCGATAAAAATATTAGCGCTTTATTCAAACAATTACCACATAATTTAATTATTTGTTTAAGATATTGATTCCGTTTCAATTACATAAATTCCAATCAAGAAAAGTATTTTCAGGTTTTCCCCGTCGATAAGGTTAAACAATTGTACCACCAGAAGTTTAGAGTATAAGAAGAACTATTACAAAAAACGAAAAAAATCTATTCTAAAAAAAGTTAATAAGTAACAGGTCATCGTTCGCAGATTAGATGATTCATACCAATTAAAACTAAATACATTTTGCATATATCGAAACCTGTCAATTACTGATAGGTATCTCCAAATTCGGCGAATAAAAAAATTATCACTATAAGATGACAAAAAAAACCAAGTGCACAACACTTTCTACTTAGTCATAATTAGAGAATAGAGAAATTGTATTTAGAATTCGGTTACCATGGAAAAGAACTAAAAATATAATTGTTGATGTTAACAATAATAGAAACGCTTGACGTTCAAATCGATAAGTTGATGCAAACAAAAGAACAATAAGTGACATATTTATTGGTACGACCCTTTAATACTTGAGTTGATAAGTTTTGAATGAAAAGTTAACGGTCGGAGAATTATATTTAAGAAATGTGCAAATGAAAATTGTAAATTCTAAAAGATCTACAAAATTTGTGAACGAATAAATATTTTGAAGTTCTCGTACTATCGATATTTTTAATCATATTGCAAATTAGATCAAACTAAAACATTACCATTAAATTATCCTAATGTACAACAACTGAAATAATACACATGTAATTAGAAAGAAACATACCTAACCCAGGTGCTCATTGAAAGTGGGAAAATGTCATAAAACCATAATCAATGGTAGAAGCATAAACCAAACTTCAACACCTACAGGGTTCGGAAATATAAATTACTAACTAAACAATAGATACCATCAGGAGACTTTAAATAATTTCTTTGTAAAACTGTTAAGAACTGAGAAACAATTTGTGTGCAAACGAATTTACATACAGGTCATTAACTAAAAACCACACTCTATCACTTCCTTAGCAAGAAAATAACAATAGCACTTCCGACGACTAGCGTAACTATTATTATCCTTAGTATATTAGGTACCCTATGTTTCATTTTTCTGCTTTCAGAGGTTCATTTGGCCTTGTATGTTCTATTAGGTGGGCACTTTATTTAACCTTGTTAAAGTTGTTTACCTACATTCTAGTATGCATTTAAGAAAATTAAATTGTCCACTTAGTTAAAATCGGTTAAAATACCCAAGAAAAAAAATTCTCCCAATAAGCTGAATACTCCTAAAAAAATTATTATTAATTTAATCTCACGTCCTTGAAAGTCCCCTAATTACAATAACCTGAAAATAAATACAATGAACTTACGAAGAACTTCCTATTTAATAAATAAAAAGTTATGTAGCCTAAAAGAAGGACATATGTAGTTTCCGTTACATAATACATATTTAATGCTGATTTAAAACTTTTACCAATTTAGTTGAATACAGAATAATTTTCAAGGATTTTGATCATGCTAAATTACGAAAGTTTTGCAAAAAAATTAGATTAAGCTAAATTAAGTGGAGCTATTACAATTAAAATAAGACGAATCCATCCCATCTTACAAAATGTTTCTTAATACCTTCATAACATTTGCACATTCAAGAAATAAATGTCAGCATAATTAGTGGATAGTTAAAATAGCTTTCAAACAAATTCATACTAGGACCAATATCTCCATCACAAATTATTTTTAATACTTACTAGTCGGTTACTAAGCAAATAGAGCTGTATTGAATGAAGAACTGTGTAAAATATCTAGAATAAAAATTAGGTCAATCCTTCAAAACTTATATTGACTACTGGTTTCCATTGTCTGAAGATCAATAACTCAGAAATTCGTAGTTTCTTGTAGTTGTTGATTAATAGAACTATATAAAGTCTGTTACGAAGATATATCGCTCAGATCAAATGAAGATTTACGACCATAATGAAATTATGTTAGAATTCTTAGAAGAAATCAGCGTATTTTTATTAATAATTTTAAGTGAAAAAGTCGACCTATAAAAAAATTACACATTTTTAAAATTAATTATTTAAGTAGGGAATTGGGGAAATGTGTTAAACTAAGCTATTTTTCTAAAATATTTTACCAAATATTTTCCGGTGTTACCGAAAATGACACCAACTTTGTTATTTCCAATGGGACACTCCATATGTTTTCAGATATTCTAATTCTATCTAAAATTCGGAGTAAAAACGAATAGTAAGTATATCCTATACCTAAAGTTAATAGTTTTTGAGTTTAATTAATATTTTTATGTCAAAAACTGACAAATGCCGTTCAAAAATTGTCCAAAACTTTTTGTTTTTTGATCTGCTGATATGTGGTTGGAATTTTTAGAATTTTAAAACATTATCTTAAAGATCTCATTATACAGTCGGGTCTGTATATAACGAGTACAGCTTATGACGAGCGTTCAGTTTTAACGAATAAGTGGTACGGTAAAACGTTCATTAGACTTAATACAATTTGAGTTCGGATACAACGAGCATGGATATAACGAGCACTTTTTTTAGTACGAACAAATTTTCTCTTCCAACTTGTTCCATTGCTTTGTATACAACGAGCAAACTTGTCGTACTCGTCTATTCGTTGCAACATAATTTTATTTCTATACCGTTTCTAAGCAATTACAATCGTACTAAACAAGGCGTACGTCAGTTTTTGTGAAATTGTAGTGATGGCGTTATATACCCCAGTCAATAGGGCAAATTTTTTTGACAAAAATAATAGTAGAATATCGCCTGCGCCATGTAATTGTAAATAGTATAAAGTACCTTAAATTCATGTTTTATACCGAAAATGAATTGTCATTATATAGTTAATTAACATTTATATGCAAAGAAACTTTTTTTTCCTTAGTGAAAAGTAATAAACCAATGTTAATGGTCTAAAAAGGAAAGTTATAGAAGATAAAAAATACGAATAAAATGAGCACCAATTGGACTCAATCAGGTAATAACTTTCCAAGAAAAAAGTGAAATATTTGGGTTTTTCTTTTTAAATTCGTAGATCCGTCATTTTTTAGATGTAGCATAAATCTTTCAGGAAATAGAGGTAATGATACGTACTTAGTGTGACAAAACCCTGCAATTGTTGGGCAATTAGTTTATGCACAATTGCGATTTAAATTTTTTAAAGCAATATATTAAATCGAGACTGAATGCTCCAATTGTCAAAAATAAAAAAGTATTGTAAAGTTGAAATAAAAGGAACAAAACGTATATTCTCATTTTTCCATAAAATGATATTTAACACCAAAAAAATGCATGCAAAGATGACTGAAAATGAACGAGTGTAAGCATACGGCGGAGTAGTGGAGGTACCCGTCCGCTAGCGCCGTTTGAGGAGATTGAGATTTATATAAGCGCGCTGCAGACGGGTACTCCCACTACTTCTCGTTTTCTCTCACTCGGCCATTTTCAGTCATCTTTGCATGCAGTTTTTGGTGTGTTAAATATCATTTTATCGAAAATCAGGATATACGTTTTGTTTCTTTCTATTTCAACTTTACAATATTTTTTTAATTTTGACAATTAGATGATCACACGAGCATTCAGCTTCGATTGAATATATTGCTTTAAAAAATTTAAATCGCAATTGTGCATAAACTAATTGTCCGACAATTGCAGGGTTTTGCACACACTAAGTACGTACCATTACCTCCTACTTTTTGAAAGATTTGTCCTACATCTCAAAAAATGACGGATTTACAAATTTTAAAAGAAAAACCCAAATATGTCACTTTTTCCGATTTTCTTGGAAAGTTATTACCTGATTGAGTCCAATTGGTGCACATTTTATTCGTATTTTTATCTTCTATAGCTTTCCTTTTTACACCATTAACATTGGTTTATTACTTTTCACTCAGGAAAAAAAAGTTGAAAAAAACACGTTTCTTTGCATATAAATGTTAATTAACTATATATAATACAATACAAGGTACTTTATACTATTTGCAATTACATGGCGTAGGTGGTATCCTACTATTATTTTTGTCAAAAATATATCTCTATTTATTGCACTAATAATCATGCCCAAAAATATAAATTTTCTTACATTAAACCAAAAGATTAAAATCATTGATGATAAAACAAATTCGAAAACCAGTTAGTTAACAAGGGAGATAATCAAGCATTGCTGCAGTGGTTTCAGCAAAAAAGAAATCAGAATGTGCCCATAAGTGGACCAATACTATAGGAAAAAGCAAAGAAAGTTATTATCCCTCAGGAATGTATAATCTTCCTGTTCAAAAAGCTGGATCGACCGCCTTAAAAAAAAGTACCACATTTCATCTAGGAAAATCCATGGAGTTTAATAACGTGTGGCCTACTATAGGGAGAAGTTTTTCCGATAACGATGTTTTCAACGGAACTCGTCTCTTTTATAAAATGGTTCCAAATCAAACATTAAAATTTTAGAAAGAAAAGTGTCATAGAAGAAAAAAGAGCAAAGAAACAATTACTTGTCATCGGAAAATCAAAAACACCCCTTGCAAAGTATTGCCCGTAAATTACACTTCAAATAAAAAGGCTTGGGTAACATCAGATTTTTGAAAAAGAAATAAGAGAATGGGACCAACATCTACTGAAACAAAAAAGAAAAATACTATTGATAATCGACAATTGTCCAGCTCACCCTACAATTGAAAATCTGAAGACCATAAAGTTAGTATTTCTGCCACGTGATACAACAGTAGCTCTACAACCCATGGATCAAGGTAACATCGCTTGTCACAATTAACATTATAAAAAAATGTTTTGTTGTCGGATGATCTTGTCTCGATAAAGTTGAAGATTTTAACTTTTCTTTATTGGATGGTATATTGACTGTAAATACAAATCATAAAAAACTATTGTTAATTGTTATAAAGATGCTGGATTTTATCCTTCCTCAGATTTTCCTCGGACATCCTTAATGAATTTCAAAAAGTTGAATCAGAAGGAGAACCAGAAAACTCCTTTGAACCACCAACAAGTTAACAAGTATTTATAGTAATGAAAACAATATCAACTTATTAAGAGTTCAATAGTTTCCAGAACAACGTGAAGCAGAAGTTTTATTTTATTCAAAGGATTGAAAATTCTCTGTTGACAAAAAGTCCAACTCAAAAATGATTACTTACTACTATTGTAAAGGAACACATATTATACATAATAAACATGGATTTCATGTGTATTTCAATATATTAAAAATAAGTTCTTGGTACATACTATGTTCAGTGAATAGTTACAAATAATACAACGTTTTAATTTATTGTAATTAATAGTGTTACATTTGCTTGTTATAATTATAACAAGCACACTCGTTGTCACCCACTCTGGTATAAATCGTATATAGCGAGGGTTTGCATATAGCAGACATACTCGTTTGGCACCAGCGCGCTCGCTATGGGCGACCCGACATGATTTTAAAATTTTTTAAAAAATATTAGAAAAAAGGTGATGTAAATGTGTTTCTTACTTTAAATGAGACACAAACAAATAGAAAATTAAGAATCCTTTTTAGTGATATAACTATTTCCTAACGTTGATAGTTTTGAAGATATTTAACAATTTCTGATTTGTATAAAATGTTTTTGTGTCAACTCGCCTATGGAACGGTCCAAGATGCGGTATCCGTGGTTACGATCTCTGTACACTTAACCTGTCACAGTTTAGAACCAAATGAGGTTAGCTTTTTTAAATAATGTGCAATGTTGAATTAAGTAGTAAAATTGACATTATATCTAAGTAAAAAAAAAATTTCAACATTACACATTATTTAAAAATAATGATATTTAGTTCTAAACTGTGACAGATTAAGTGTACATAGATTGTAACTATGAAGTGCAGAAATAATTTGTTTTATCTTTATTGCTTTAATTTGTAGTAATATTATCAATGCTATAACTATTAAGATAATTCGATTTAACTTATAATTTTTCCAGAACAAACATTTATTCATCTGTTTGCTTGAACTGTGCCTACGATTTTTCAACATTTTTCAATTTTTAATATGCATTTTATTTTTATAACTTCGCATTTTTAAGCATAATTATAATGCATCTTGAAATTAGTGGCGGGTGACATCATGCAAGTTACTTTACCTCATTTTTTGATAGTAATTACGTTATCAGATAAATCCCATCAACAAATATTTTATATAATATATTGAAATTCTATCCAGTCGTAGTGTTTTAGTTGTTCCCGATTGTTCTATATCTGTTCCAAAGTTGAAAGATCAAAAACCGAGTTACGCTGAACTATTTAAATAGTCGACACCAATACATCTTACATCAATGACTGTAAGATACTAATATAAAATATAAGCACAATTAAAAACAATTATAAATTAAATGAGGTAATAATAAAAAAGGTAAATAACTAACAACTAAAATTAGTTCTTTGTGTTTACAAGAAATTTGAGTTGGTAGCACTGTCCCGCCGATTGCTTGACAATTTGCTTTGCGTTGTCAACTAATACCAACCTAACAAAAATTTCCCTATTCCATCGGAAACTAAAAAACACCGCGGTGCGGGAAATGGAACTTCCCGTGCATCGAGAATAACCGGGAAATCAGTAATCTTAGGCTATGAGTACAAAAATATTTTTTTTTGCGTTCCTTGTGTTGCTTTGGGTTTTAGTAATATAACTTTCGAGAAATAGAGAATAAACCTAGAATAACTTGAAAAAACTAAAAAATATTAAATTTAAAAATTGGGTAGCTAGAAGGGTTGTTCAATAAGTTACTATAAAATCCAACAGATGGTGCTCGCCAAGGTACTCGCAGTACCGGAAATATAAATTTTCACTTAAAGCAAAGTTACAACTAGTCGGCTGTTACATCAGAAATCAAAGCTGATTTGGATGAAATTTATGACACCTGTGATCCTGTACTTCCATCCTATCCACAAAAGTTAAACATCAATTTTCACGACAATTTGGCTTAAAAAGATCTCGGCAAGATGGGTATACCGTTTGCTCACAGTTGAGGTTAAATGCAAATGTGTTATCCCAGAATTTTTTGAATCGGTACATAACTGTCAACAAAGCATAGTTATATCACTGTTCTCCAAAGACAAAGAAGAGGGTTTTTGAAATCCCATTTTTTTGACGGTTTAAATAATTTGGAAAACCCCAAAAAATGTATAAAGCTGAAGGAAAATCATATAAAATTAAAATAAAATCTACCCAAAAAAATGTTTTTCTACTTTTGTCTAAGGACTTATTGAACTATCCTCGTAACATGTATTCCCTGCATCTTATTTCTTGCATTTATTGTGTTGTATTTTTATTTTTAGTTTTGCAACTTTGAAACAAACATTACAAACCAACAATCTGAAAATTAATTTTGTGTATCTATTGATATTTAAAAAATGGTGGCTGCTAAATTAGTACATTTTACAACAAGAGATGAAAGTTACGTTTCTTCTAGAGATTGATCACTTGCTATCGCTCGTGAGCAAATTTCTCTCTCACGAAAAAACGGAAGTCATCTAATACTATTTTTTCGAGAAATGAAAATAAAATAATAAAACGTAAACGAAAATAATTTAATAATTTAAAAAAACATACTGCTTTCAAATACATCGAGATCTTTTCACTGTTTAGTTTAATATTAGTGAAAATGACAATATTAGATCGGTAATACAGATTTCCATCAATTTTATTTCCATAATTTAAAAGCGTAAGTTACTTTCACTACTAGAGATGAAAATTCACACTATGACAACTGCTAAAAAAGTCTACTTTTATGTGTATAAGTAAAAAAAAAGTGTTTTTTGTGTTTACTGTGTTGCTTTTTGGGTTTTTGAGACAATATGAAACATAAACAACCTAGAATAACTAACCTATTATTTAAATTTAAAAAATGGGGAACTAACAATCCACATTAAATATTGTCAGATTTGACAATTGTATGTAAGTAACTGAATCAGCTACACTAGATTTTTTTCCTTAATTTTAACATTTTACACTCAATTTCAAACGCTTACATTAGTATTCTAACCATCCATTAACTATTTGTTCAAGTCACGGCTAACAAAAGTTCACAACAAGTATAATTAAATATGCCAGCGATAAAAAAAGTACTGTATAACTATAATTATTAAGAAATATGTGCAAATAAAATTTTTATGTGATTTTTAAGAAAGAAATATGAAAGAATTACAATTATTTGGAAATGTTGTAAAATTATACAAAGTGGTTTTTTTAATAATAAATTATTGTAAGAATTAAAATTTGCAAATAATTTATCTAAAATAAAATAGATTGCTGGGCCAAAATATAAGTAAAACAGTAGAAGGTATTTTGGAACCAGTGATTAATGTTAAGGTGAGTTAGGACAACACCCCTAGTTTGCTAAACGTGAAATACCTTAACAAAAGAAATAAATTACTAAAGAAGAAATGATAAAATTTTGTTTTTCAAATAAAACGGGTAAATCGTCCATTACATAATTTACTAGGGTAGGAAAATGCAAGATCTTATATGGCTGTCATTTTAATATTGATTAGTAACATAAAAAATAAAATAAAAATGATTTTACCTCCTCCATTATGAAAAAATAAATATTCGGCTACAGAATCTGAAATTGTTAAACTTTATCTACATTAGTAACCTATTCTTTCACTATGTAGTTTTTTTTAAAATATCCTTTCTATTGTAAATAACCTCGAATAAAAGCCGGTGTACGCCGCATACTAAGTTTTTCGTAATTTCCTAATTTTTTTGGCCATATGAAATTTGCAATTTTCGAGGTCCCGAACAAGGCCACTTAATAAACTCCGTCAATTCAAGAAATTGGGATGTAGATTTTTTTCAAACTCGGAACTAAAAGTAAATACTTAATTACGGCGACTTTACGTCACAATGTCTACTGAAACGAGTTTACGGATTTCAATGTGTATGTGTCTTTGTGTTACGGTGGAATAAAATTTTTTAAGCAGTCTCATATAACTGTGAACGTGGAACGTAATCGATTAAGGTCGAGATAAATAGGAGTAACCACCGCTGCAACTCAATCAAGTATCTGTAGGAAACCACTGGGATAACAGATACAACTACCGGCCTCGAGAAGGTCGAACGAGCAACGTTCATTAGACATACCAATTATACAGACAGCTTTATAAAAAACAACAATCGTCGAGTATATTCTATGCACCGCAATGTACGAATTTAGTATGCTAATCCAATTTACGTTATTTATAGGATAATAAGCCGCTTTACATAGTAATCCAAACAATAAAAATTAAAATATATTGAAGATTTAAAAATGTTTTCAGGATGCGCTTACACATACTGGTGGGAGAAGGTCAAGGCCCGCAGTCACGTGCTCAATCTCAAGGTCACTTGGCAAGTTGAGTACAATAGCACCACACAAATTTATAAACAACATCCTATAAACATACACGAATAAGACTGCACACAGTCAATGTTTAAAATAAATATCAAGTAAATAAATGCCGAAAACACTGAAACTAACATACATGGCCAATTTGATAAACCTCACTTGTTCCCGTACGGGGCAGGTAAATAAATACTAAATATAATCACTCCCGCACTAATTATAATTAATAAATTGAGCCACGTTTGATTGAAACCGTCCGGCTAACTTAGCTTTTGTCTGCTATCTAAAACAGAGAAAACTACACTCGATCTCCCTTCATGGCCTACTACCTGTTCCGCGCACATCAACCTGACAGTTGCACCGCACGCGATGGTTAAAATTTACATGGGCTACTAGATTTATCAATGTTGTCACTTTTATTCAAACGCGCGACAAACACAATACGATTATTACGCGCATTTAAGATTACAGAATCCCAACGTTACGTATAGTTCCACAATTTAATAGAAAGTGATAACAACCTAAACAAAAAACATTCCAAAGTATTGGCATCGTAACGTGCGATGTATGTTCGTTAAAACGATTAACGGGATCATTGTGCAGTTTTTAAAGTGAATTACGCAAAAAGAAAACTTGGCAACATTGACAATCAAGCTGTTTCGGAACAGTGGCGTACGCAACAACTTCATATTTAGACGCTCAAATTGAAATTTTAACTGTTTTATAACGAATTATTAACGACATTTCAATAAAAACCACGGAAAAACACTGACTTTTACCGTTGAATTTAATATTTTTCATATTTGAAAAAAAAATCATAATGGGTCTAAAATGAAACAACGAGATTGGCAAAAACTATTTCAAATTAAAGAAATCGATATACACTTACTTACACGGGTTCTTAAATTTACTTATTATTGAATAAAAGGTTGGAAAAAGCGTACCTATATGTAACTGACCCTTTGCGATACCGAACAACTTAATCAATAGTACGTTTCCCAGACAGGTGTTCTCAAACACATAATAATTGGGGTGTGATAATGTAACCAAATCATAAAAACGGAAAATCTAATATGATTATTAAAGTGATTAAAGTATGTAATTGCACAACTAATATTCTCATTTATAAGCGTTTCTAATAATATACAGGGTGGCCCATTAGTGCGAGGAAGGTGGATATCTCGGTAAATATTGGAGTTAGAAAAAAATTTTCGCAATGAAAGTTCTGCAAATCAATGAGCTGCACATTATAAAATTAATTTCGTTTATACAGGGTGTTCCATAAAAGTGCGGCATACCAAAGTTATGTTTTTTTAAATAGAACCACCCATTTTTTATTACATATTTGGGTTCCTTGGGAAATTTTAATGTGACTTTATGCATTATACACAGTGTCTAAAATAGAGGGTTTTCGCATTATTTCACTTTTTCCGGAAAAATTGACGTTTCGAAAAAATTAAATAACTCAGTTATCCTGGAATTTATCCAACTGCGATTTCGCAGCTTTAATATGCATTACATGTGCTAACCACAGCTAGTTATTCACCTTTCCAACCTCGCTGGGTTTTAAGTAATCAGTTATTTAAATTGAACTCCCTAAATTCATGGATAACTTGGATTATTTCAAATGACACTAGGTAATTTTTTATGTGCCGTTGAACGTAGAATCTCATAAGCTTTCAAATGATGAGATTGTAAGTATCTAACTCTTACCTAAAAATCCGCAAAAATCCTTAAGAGTTAGATACCTGCAACCTTATCATTAGAAAGCTTATTAAATCCCACGTTCAACGACACGTAAAAAATTAGGTGGTGCCATTTGAAAAAATCAAGTTATCCATGAATTTAGGGAGTTCAATTGAAATAATTGATTACTCAAAACTTAGCAAGATTAGAACAACAAGCTTTAGTTAGCACATGTAATGCATATTAAAGCTACGAAATTGCAATTGAATAAAATCCAGGATAACTGAGTTATTCAATTTTTTCGAAACGTCAATTTTTCCGGAAAAAGGTCAATAATGCAAAAACCCTCGATTTTAGATACTATGTATAATGCACAAAGTTACATTAGAATTTCTCAAGAAATCCAAATTTGTAATAAAAAATGGGTAGTTCCACTTAAAAAAACATAACTTTGATATGTCGCACTTTTATGGCACATCCTGTATCAACAAAAATAATTTTAAAATGTGCATCTCATTGATTTGCACAACTTTCATTGCGAAAGTTTTTTTCTAACCCCAATATTTTCCGAGATACCCACCTTCCTCGCACTAATCGGCCACCCTGTATAAGTCTAAAAGTGTCCAAATTTTATTCTACCTATTCCAAATCATTTAAACATTATTGTTGTTGTGAAGCTCATTGCAAGATAGAATACTTTTAGAATGACAACCATAAAAAGGATTAACTTATCGCACAATTAAGTAAGAGGTTACATCAGGGTGAGAGTCCGGGTAAATTAAAACTAAAAAAAAAGGACAAAAAATAATAAATACCGGTGAGGCTTAACTTAGAAACTGTAAAACAAAAGAAAACCTTTGAATAACCCAAATAACATCAACTAGAAACTTAAACTTGAAAAGTCCCCGAGATATAATTATACAAATCAACTCATACGTTGTCAAAATGGATGCAGATTACGGTAGTAACTGAAAAATTAAAAAGATTTATGCAGCGACTAATGTAACAGTAATATAACAATGAAAGAAATATGAGAATTTATTTGACATTTGGCCTTTATAGAGAAATTGAATCTATGTAACGGGAATCTAAATTCAATCCTTACATAATGCAAGTGATGAAAAACATGTTTTGGAAAGAAAAGGTTTAAATAAAAATTACCGAAAACGAAATTTACATTTTTTTTGTGTAATGCGTAGTGGTTCAAATATCTCGGGGTGTAAAAGATTATCGAAATAAAATTATAAAACATTCTGATGGAAAAATAAAATAAACGTCTAATAGCGTCGCAACTTAATAATTTTGATAGAAGCAATTTTAAAGTCCAATTATAAATTTCAGTAACAGCTAACAATTGTTAAATGTATCTAACTGGTAAGCCATTAATACGAACGCTCCCTGCTACCTAATACCATTCCCACGACGGAACAAAACGAGGAACCACGCAGGCAGAATTGAAAATGAAAATTGCGTTTTAGAAAAATAGTTCAAACAAAAGTTATAGACAATAAAATTCCCTACAACATTTTTTCATAACTTTTTGTATAATTAATATTGGTGGAGATATTGTCAAAAATTTACTGTCAGGTGAGTCATATACTACTTATATACTTATCGGATCAAAATTGTTTAAACAAAAGTTGTGTATAATTAAATTATAGACAACTTTTATTTGAAGAACAAATGTGTAAAATGAATATTTTGTAAAATTCGAAAATCTATGTAGGTTAACGGCCTCATAGATTATGCCCAAAATCTAATCAGATCTGCACTATTATAAGTAAGACGGATATGCAAAGTTTTAAAAAAATCTTACCGGTCCATAGTGGGGTAAATTATATTCTCTGAAATATTAACTTAAAACGTTTTTTTGGAAAATAACCCTATACATTTGAAGGTCTGTACACATTTGGAAGCTGTGGGAAATTTCACGAATAATCATTAAATCCTAATTCAATCTGAAGAACAAGAGTAGGAAAACATGATATCGACCGTGGAAAGCAGATGCTTGCGAGCTTTAGTTATCAATAGTTCTGATTAGAATTCTAACTACCTTCTGTAAACATAAAACAACTTAGTCTCCCAAAGAAAGAAGAATAGAGCTCTTATCTAACCAGAAGTATCAATCACTTGGGAACCCGATTCAAAATTGATTGATGTGAAGAAGCAGTCATGCAACACAAAGATGTTATTACACTGTGTAACTAAAGTAAAAAAAAAACTCGAGAAAAAATTCAATCGGTTGGGGTTGTCATGATCAAATCTTGACCACAATAATGTAGAACCACTATTAAAATGTCCCTCTTCAATAAAAATATCGAAATCAGATATACAAAAATAAAAAGAAATAAGCGTTTCGTGCAGAACAACACGTCGTAATGATACTAATAAACGTGTGGAGGATATAGAAAGTGTACCGCTCCTCCATAAAGTAAAAAAGAAACTTGCATTGTAGAAAACAAATAAATTAAATAAAAGTTGTAGATAATGTAATTTACAACTTTTCTTTAATACTTCTAAACGATATTTGTGACATGTCAAAGTGCTACTTTATGGACGTAAGTGAGTTGTGTCCTTTTAAGATGAGCACTCGTGAGCGCCTAAAAAGAAATTATTTTATTTTATTGTTTTTTTTTATTTATTGAATAAACTACATCTTGACATATTAAGCGCCATTTAAAGAATTAAATTCACAGAATGTTTACAGGATCACGTGATTGTAGAAAACAACTGTATACATTTTTATGCAAAATTTCATTCCGTTCGTATCTTCCGTTCTCACTCGTTAGTGAAATAGTATGAAATAAATGATAACGTCAAATTATTTAAATCATGCTGCAGTTACGCCAAGGCTATCGCAACCCCGAAAATATAAGAACTATGTAATTTCAATGAAAAAAGGCATCCGGACATCACGTAATTGACATTCAGTGTATACACCAAACTATTCAGATATATGTATCGAAATTAAAAATTAGTAGCGCTAATACAGTTTACAGTTTTGTACATGAATGCAAAGATAACAATTTAACCGCCCCGATACAACTTCCGCAGGACTATGATACATGGTGGCACCACAAGTGGAAATTTATAAACATTGTGCCACCAAAGAAGATAATCTCGTCATTATTTTCTGATGTACGAAATAACGTACCGATCACTATATGAGTTAGACATAGAAATGTGTAAAATAAAGAGGGAAGATTTTACGTTATGAATAAAGTTACTCAATTGACTTCATTTCATTTAAGTTGACGTTCTATCAAATGTGGGTCGCTATCATTCTTGCTTTATTAATTGTTGTCAGTTGTTACTTTTTATGGTTAGTATTTAACCACATTACTTGCCAACACTGTTTTAGTAACTTTCTAATTTTAACCACTAACTAAATAGTAAATGCTCAAATTGACTCAGCAAGTTTTCAACATTGATTCATATGTAGGTACATATTTATGACTCAGGGATCTTCTTTCCTGGCAAGAAGTTTAGTATTAATATGTACATAGGGTGAAGTAATTTTTCTTTTTTGGAACTTTTTTTGTCTAGAATTCGAAAATATTACCCTTTTTATACCCATATTACCTTTTAAGTGTCTTTTACGATTTTGAATTCTCCGTTACTACCGCCAAAAATTATTATGTCGTTGTAATATTTTGCTCACTATGGTAATTTTCAATAAGGAATCACCATTGAAGTCCTTAAAATATCTAGGTACTTACATAAATTCTTGCCAAAGAGTAAAGTTTATACAGTTCCTAGTGAGTTTCTTATTCAAAATGATGAGAACTCGGGTGAGAACGTATAAGAAAAAAAACAAGGTCCTTCGTACAGTGCTAAAAAATTTAAAAATGCATAAAACATTCAACAAAGCGGTAACAGTATTCGTAGTGTTGCCCAGAGGTATCAAATCCCATTTTCTACTCTTCAAAAACACCTACCTACAAGGACCGGGAAGAGTTACCAATAACTTTCAGCAATAGATTTTGCAAACTTTAACATCGGACCTATATATGCAAGCGGGGCGTTTTACGATAACCCATATATCGGTCCGGTGTTAAAGTTTGCAAAATCTAGTTCTGAAAGTTATTGCTAAATTCTCCCCGGTCTACGAGGAACGCGAGGATGAAAAAGCACATCCAAACATTTAGTGAATGCCATAAATCCATGGAAAAGTGGGGTTGGAGGCTGAGTAGAAAAGAAATTATCGAATTGGTCGGAAAGTTCTTTACGAAAATAATATAATAACGCCATTTACAAATGGCGTTATTATATTATTTATTATTATATTTATTATATTATATTTATTATACCCTGGCGACGATTGGTTCTCAGCTTTTAAAGAAAGGAACAGGCTGTCTCTACAAAGCCACAAGGACTTGAGCATGCCAGAAAAACGCCAATAATCCATTTGTGATTGGACAATATTTTGACATCCTAAAGGAAACCCTCGAAAACACGACCTGTAAAATAAACCATCTCAGATATATAACATCGACGAACCTACTTTCATACTCGATCCAAGTAAAACAAAAATTGTTGATCAGAAAAATGCCCCTGCTTCGAGCTCTACTTCAAGAATAACCACGGTGGAGAAAGTACGACAGTTCTCATGGGTAGCAACGGAAATGGAAATAAATTGACTCCATTAATTGTTTTTAAAAGAAGAAATATATGGAATACCTGGACGGCTCCCGATGAACCCACTTTTCCAGGCACTACTTATGCTGCGTGGCCAATGACAGAAATCTTCGTAAACTATTTTACAAAAACTTTTATTTCCAATGTAGTACCTGAGAGGCCAATTCTGCTTTTTGTATGATGGACATTCAACGCACTTAGATCAGAAACTTATCAAGGCTATTGAAAATAATATACTTAAATTACCTCGATACTCCAGCTACCTATTACAACCCATGGATCTAGCTGTCTTTAAGAGTCTAAGCCACGGTGGGATACAAAATTTACGGAGAATCAAAGAAAACATGTCGGTGGTAAAATACCAAAGAAAGGGTTTTCAATACGTGTGAGCCCAATTTGGAAAGACAGATCCACCATTACTGACATCAGGATTTCGCAAAGAAGAATATGTCTATTTAATAGATCTGTCATTGACCGCACTAAATATGATCCAGAAACTCTACGAAGATATGAAGAATGTTTGAGAAATCCCCAGCATGCAACACAAGAGCCAAATACAAGCAGTTATGAAGAGCCATCAAGAGAGGAACCAACTTTGCAGCAGCTAGCACCACCGCCGCCACCACAACCAATAATAGGACCCAGTAACAGATGTTTATCATTTGAGGAATTGTTAGAATGATACTATGAGACAATCGCCTCGTCCTAACGAAAAAGAAAGTAGAAAAATCGGAAACTGAGATTATAACAGCAAAAGTAAACAATAAAAAAGAAAAAGGCTGAGCAAAAAAAAAAGATGCGAGAAAATCAAAAGACGAAGCAAAGAAAAAAATTTAGCAAAAAAAGCAAAGAATGTACCGAAAATAGGAACAGCAAAAAATACTATTGTATCGAGCTCTTCAGGTGAAGACGAACCACAAATTTTGAGTGACAGTGAATCAGACGAAGACACCTTTGAGGTTTATGCAAAAATGTTACAAGAAGATGAAAAACCATTAAAAGAAGAAGAATTGTTAGAAAACCTTAAAATTAGAAGCTGGGTTTTGGTCTCAGTTAAAGGAAAGAAAAGTATACTTTTCTATGTTGGTCAAATAACAGCACTCGATGAAAAATCGCCATTAAGTTTTGTTTTTAAAATTATAACGCCAAAACTCGCATAATTATTTCTTTCGGTTTCCTTGTTACGAAAGCTTAAATTGCACCTATCATTGACTACATTTACCCCACTTCACCCTATATGAAAATTGTATACTAAAAAACAAGTGTCACAATAATTAACACTTTTGGTCGCACTCTTTTCAGTATGAACGCGACAAAAAAGTCGTTAAATTTGTTTAAAAAATAACCGTCAAAAATTTGATCTGGCAGTTGTAATATTAGGTTAGGGTCACTCGGTATCTATGATTACTAATCCCTAAAACAGTATGGAAAGAAGTGATCTGACCCACTAATTACGAATGAAACAAGATTCAGGAGATTCCGTGTATGATCCCACTTTACGCAAACTGTTGTACTGAAATCTATTACTCACCCAGTATTATTCACTATATTTTGGTTTGATTATTCGACTACGTAGTACCGATTAGTAACCCTGTGGTCGAAGTTTCGGCTGCGTTAATTATTTTGATTTTAACAAAAGGAAAACAGTATAAATTCGTTTGTAAAACTTCATTTCTTTCAAGAGTTATGTTTAACGTATGTGAAAAAAATGGTTGGAATTTAAAAAATTGCCACTCCTATTTGACATACACTACTTTTTAACAGATGCATGTGTAAAAAATTGTGAGATAACCAAACCTTCGTATGGAAGGTAAATACCTCAATGATAAAACGAATACAGACGCGTAATCAGCATTACCACCCACAATTAAATGCGCAGTTATCTTATCTGATCCAGCACAAAACAAACTGTATCTTTTTTTTGTCACTTAAGATTCTCTGTACTTAATTATTCTAAAACTCAGTGTGCCTTTTGTAGAAATCAACAGTGTTAGTAAAAGAAACAAAAAAAAAAGAAAACGGTCGATATCGTCGCATTCGCGATTATAATAAAAAAGTAGAGTGCGTCACCCTTCTAAAGAAACGCCACTGGAGCTAGGGAAGGCCGCATATTACTACCGTATTAAATATCCGTCTCTTTCTCACACTAACAGAACAACGGTGTATGCATGACCCGAGTGGCTGTCAGCAGTTGACTTGTATCACGTGACCAAGCAAAGCGCGACCTTCAAATACATACTGTACAGTCAAGTACCTGTCACATTTACATTGCCGTTGTCGAGTACAAGTTTGAACGAAAAGGGTTAATGAGGCATTTATTTAGACGTGCGACTGTGCACATATGCTTACCTTGAGTGTAAATCTACCTTCTAGTTCATGCAAAACATTTAAATAAAAATTCTTATATTGCTATTGAATTCCAATTAAATATTTTTGCCTTGACTTAATAGTTAACAGGTTTCTTACCGTTCCCTTTTTATATCCTGAAACCTTTCGCATGCATCCTTGGTAGACGAAACCGAATTGAACAAAATTTTCAAGTAATACACAATCTAATTAGGTAATAATTATTATATTAAGAAGAATTTTCACTTTCACAAATACATTTGAAGAAGGCGCACCTTCTGTTGAGTTTATTGACACCGTCGCAGGTAAACTGTAAATACAATACACACTATGTTTAATTGATAACTTTATTATCACATTTAACTGTTACGTTTCGTACTCAATGTCGCTTTAAAAAGGTAGAGAGATCGTTGCAAAATAACCTTAAAAAATTGGATATATTCATCAGTTCAAAAATGTTTACAAAAAATCGTCAATTCACAATCGTTGCACATTACTAAAAAACAATAGGAATTAATAAGAGATTCTATTACGCCATCTTACGGTTGTTCGGATCTATTAACATACCGCGCGATTTAAAACTTCATTAATTCATCACAAATTCTACTAATACTCTCGTCATTGATTATAAAATTCCCGTTAAAACATGTTTTAAACAAAAAAAAACGTAAATCAACAATAAAAATTCATCAATGAATTTTGTTATAATAACTTCTGAGTCACTCAGAAAGCGTTGTAAATGAAGTTCATCTTTGAACAATTTATGATCATTTTTATTTTGTGCATCGTTTATAAAATGCCTAAAAATTACACTTTAGTTTTTACATACCTTAGCGCTTTTATCAACTTCATTTGTTGTCTTTAACATTTTCGATGCTAATAAAATCATTTTACTAATCCACATCTAAAAAATAAAATTAAAAAAATATTTTATACTCAATGAATTAAGTTAATCGATAATATTTAGTAACATGTTATATCATTTTTAGAAGAACTTTTTGCATGTGGAATTTGTTATCGTTGTAGAGGAGAATAAATTAAAAAAAATTATTTATTTGTCAAAACTTATGTTCCACTTCTCTTCTTCTATCGCGTATACCTTTCGTCTAACTGCTCAAAATGGCAATATTCACCTCTGCTAAAGAGGTACTACAGATAGTAAAGAAAATTGTACAACTTGCATTATAACCATTTTTTGTACACACTATGCAACACATCGTACTCTCGCACTTATTGAAAAGAGGTAGGTTAAATAGTGGTTTATAGATATGTCTGTTCTTATATTGTTTATTTTCTTTTTTTATTACTTCTTCTTTTATGACATTTCTAGGAACAAATATTTAAATTTCTGAAATAAAATATCATAACTGAACTTCTTTGAATTTTATTTGAATAAACTTTTAATTTCCTGTGTCATAGACAGGTGTCTTCTATACATTGATTAATAAAATTTTCCCAAAACGTCCATAAGTAAATGGCTAACAACAATTATCTAGGGGAGGCAACAAAATGGGGACCACTTTGAACATTTGTTAAACTAATTATTTTTTCTTTTGTTGTTTGGTTAGAAATATTTATAAGCTGTTATTTATATTAATTGTTTTCTGTTTTCATAAGTTGCAAAATATTAATTTGATGATCGACTGCTGTTAAATTTTGATTTCGTGATTCGTGACTTTAAACGCTATACCTGATTTATAGTTTACTACTAACAATCGTATTCTGACCGTTGTGCACATTAGTTTTCACAACCTCCTAAGATTAATTGTACCAATCGAAAGCATCTCTTTAGATTTTGAATAATCAATAACTAATTTATCAGTAACTTTAGCGCTATACTTGTGTTATAGTTTTTAAAGAGAATTTATCAAAGAATCACTTTAGCCTAAAAAATACTACATGATTCATTTAAAAAAAAAGTTGATATCATTTCCACTTAAACTGGAAGTCAGTCATTTTGTGCAAAGTTTGGAAAATACTCATCTTGTATACTTGTAAAACTTTTCGTAATAAACTTTTTGTCTATCAGGGATAATAAAAGAGTTAATCAAGTGGCCTTGAAATTCAACACAGCTGACGATATTCTCTGGAAAATTAGAAGTAACGAGGGTTTAATTATCAGTTACTACAAACAGTGCTTACTAGATTCAAGAGGCTTCTGAACGTGCTTCTGGTTCATTTTCTTTCTTGTTTTACACTTGCACTATTTGCACCAAAGATTACTACCGCCATAAATAAAATAATTCGTTTCTGATAATTCTCAATACTTGCTTAAAAAGCCGGCATCACACCATAACTTAAAGGATTAGGTTATGCCCGCATCGCGTACATGAATAAATAAGTAAAAGCGATCCGTTGACGGATTGCCGTTGCCATCATAAATCCCACATTCCCAGCCAACAACCAGCTTATTGTGGTTGCAACTGTATTTGTTGGGGTTTAATTTTGCAAAATGAACATTAAATGCAGTCATGATGAATTTATTAAGAGGGTGATTTTTTCAATAGGAGCAATTTTAGCCTCTCAAAAAATTGTAACACTGAACTTTCGATAAGATCTTGCAAAAAACTGTTAAAGAAAGCATTTAAATGTTACTTAAAAAATTATCATTGGCAGAGAATATTTTATATTTGCCGTATTATACAACAAAATATATTTATTTATAATTATTTAAAACTGCAATTTTTACATTTTCGATAATACAGAGTTCTAGCAAAACATTGCAAATGGGTTCCTAGGTTTACAAGAAAGTAACAATTCAACAAGAAATCTAGACGTATAACTTGCTAAAACTCTTCATGCTAATATAGTACTGCCAACGACAATGAGATTTTAATAATTTTTTTTAAATTCGAAATAAACAAAAACTTACACGTAAAGTTTACTGTTTGCAACATGGACAGTCTAATCTGAACAGTACAACCAAGGAACAAAAACTCAACCAGTTTTAATAAATAAGCACAATAATTACGGTCATGACAATGAGACTAATTCCCAATAAAGCGACTTCACAAACACAGAACAATAAATTAGTCTTTTAAACTGAAGAATGTTAGTTAACAGTGTATTCACAATTTCACACTGTAGGTAACAGGAAGCTACGCTATAACACATGCCTAGCAACATTTGAATTTTGATATAGCGTCATTTGAGCAGTCCAAGTTTTTGTTGACAAACGGCATAAAAATGGTTCGTCTTAAAAAAGTGTACCATTTGTTAGGGCGAAGTCGACACTACTCTCCCATAAAAAGGCAGATTCATCCTTACCTCCATCTTAAGAAGATCCTAAACAAAATAAATAATTTTAAGTTAAAATAAAACATATTAAAGTAGATGTGACTGAGCCATCACATTGACCTTCGTCTTTCACGGTAGAGAAAATATTAACCCTAAACGTAACTTGAGTCAAGCGCGACCCTCCTTTTCATTTCAACTTAATAGTAGTTTCTATTGTTTTAACGGTATCGCCGCGCCCCTCTACCTACCTTAGCAGCTCATTGCGACCAGTACTAGTTATTGCACAGTTCTGAAGTTCGTATTGTGTAATTGTCTACATTGTACATTGCGTTGAGGTCGCACGTGACCCGTGCTGTTCTTTAAGAAAATGAGCTCAAAGGTATTATTAGAAAATACGAAGCAGAGTTACTCGAATCTGAGCAATGTGAAATTAAAGAAGAAGTAATTCCGGCATTGAGCGTGCTGGCGAAAATTTGCTGCAAGATGCAGACGAAAGTAAAACTGAAAATTACGAAACTGAAGATGAAACTTACGAAGATGAAGTAAGTGCTGATTCGGACTCGGACGAATCCGGTAGTAATGACACATCCAATAATATTTCCATCAAAAGGATACCGACATATAAAAAATGATTATATAAATGGATCAAAACCCGGTTTGTTTAAAACGCACGCACCCCTATTTTTCAAATGACACACGGTATAAGCGGGCATTGAAACAAAACCATGTAAATATTGATGAGCTGTGGTCTAAACAGTAGTTTGGACTTCCAATCTTTTAGATCCACAATGAGCAAAAATAGATCTATGTTTCTTATAAAGGTACTTAATATTTGAGAAAAAAAGATGACAAATTTACCCCAATAAGGTACGTTTCGAATAAATATGTGAAAAACTGTTGACTTCATTATACTCCCAGTGTCACAGTGGACAAACAATTATTGGGGTTCAGAGAACGATGTCCATTCAAAATGTATACCTCCAATAAACCGAATAATTATGGAGTAAAAGTGGTTATGTTATGTGAAGCCAAGATTTTTTATATAGTAAATGAAAAATCCTTATGTTGGAAAGAAAGTATAAGAGAAAGCACACTTCCAAATCTGACTCAATATGTTTTAAAACTTGCCATACTAACAGAAATATAACAAGGGATAATTAGTTCACTACCATCGGTTTAGCTGATCAACTACTAAAATACGGTCTAACGTTAGTTAGAACTCTGCTGAAAAATAAAACAGAGACACCCATAGAATTTTTGAGTGCAGAAAAAGGAAATTTTGCAACAACGATGTTTGCTTTTGACATCAACACAAGACCATTGTGTTCATTTTCCGAAGAAAAATAAGATTGTTTCATTTTTATCCATTACCACATTAGCATGGGCGAACTGACGAAAAAAACCAGAGATCAATTTATTTTAAAATTCTACTAAAGAAAGATCAAGTTAACATACATTATTTCTGATCAATTATATCATTCAAGAATTGTATGGAATGTTGGACAGGAGTGCTATTAACCTAATGTCATCTTCAGAAAAATAATTGCAAAACTAAACTTTTACCTCGAAGAGAGTTTTTGAAAAATTTGGGTTTCCAACTTATAAAAGAGCATCTGAACCAAGAGTCTTCAGACGTGATATCTCACAGTTCATGCGATAACCCATTTTAAAAATTTTGGATTAAGAAGAAAATATTATTCCTGCAGCTCTTCAAATTGACGTGTCCTTCAAGAGATGTACTTTGCCCAAGAAAAAATGACCGGAAAAGCCGTCACAAATGCGTTAAGTGCAACACAGAAGTATGTGCTAGAGCATTTCTCACTTTTGTAACTAAATAGGTTAAAATATTTGCTTTTTCGTTGTTTATGTATTTAAAGAAGTTTTTTGTGTATTTACTAAAAACTGAATTTTTTAAACAGGGTCCTATATGACCCATGTTGTCGCTTCAGGAGGTAAATATATATTCTAAAACCATGTTTTATTAATAAATAAAGTGTTAAAAGTATCCAAAATTAAAATGTCAAAATCCATACATTTTTTTAATTGCATATCAAAAAACAACAAATGAAAAACGAGCACTAGAACATTTTCCACCAACAAAGAAACAAGTCATCAAAATATTAAATATATTTGGTCAAATGAAATTATAACAATATATTACATTTGTAACGCAATAACACAAAATTACAAAACGATTGGAACAAAAAAATGATAACTGATAGAAATTCACCCGCGCAACCGTGGTTTTCCTCACTTTACGTGCGGTCTTGTAACGACAAATTAACAGTATCACCAAATATTTCTAAACGAATTTAACAAAGAGCGGATACAATTAAAGTCAAACGTATCATTATAACAATGAGCTAAACTTGGATTAAAACTAGATGAATATCACGTGATGTATGACGTAAAATCCGTACCATACAAGTTTTTACAAAGTGAAAAATACTACGAATTTTATAAGAAAAATATTTTCGTATGTTGGTACACCTTTCCTGAGTTGCCGGTTCCTTTTGTCAGTGTTTGAGGTTACGTGCGTTTGTTTACCGTCTTCGTTTTGTACATTTAAAACTGTTCTTTCAGAACAAATATATTATTATTTTGCGAGTGAAGGTGTTTTTGCAACATGCCCGGAAAGGAGTTAGGAGATCGCGGCTATGAGTTCATAGCTTTCCTGAATGCTTTTTCGAGCAGGAACGAGTTGCAGGTGGTCCGTTTCTACCATTAGGTAATGTCCGGGAGGTATGTTTAAAGAAATAAGTCATTAAATAAAATACTTATAACTTGTTTGTAGCGAGTAGCAGCTGCGTTAAATATTAGTGTTTCTACCGTACATAGAGCAGTCAGAAAAGTTAACGATGGAGTAACTGGTTCACAATCGAACAGGAAAATTTCTCGACCTGTAACTGATGTCGATAATTTCATGAAGGGTGCTATTAGAAATACAATTTATAGAATGTATGAAAAATGTAAGTAAGAAAAATTAAATAATTCATTTATAAATATTGAATTAATAGGTGAACACATAACTGTGAAATTATTGAAACAAAAGCTCATAGCACAGGAAATTTTAAAGGGTGTGAAACTTCCTTGAACACCATTTTAAAAATATTGATTCAAATATCAAAAGATAACCCTAGAAGAGGTTTAATGGAAATGCCCGATGTTGTATTAAACGCATACGATTTTAAAACATTATATACGAATCAAACAAGAAGGCATTTTTGATTTTGTCTATTTAGATGAAACTTGATTTTCCAAAATGGAACAATTGGTCGCTTGGCAAGATGATGATTTAAAAGTGTCAAAACGACAAAAGTTGATGGAAAAGGTTAGTTATGCTTAATTTATTTATGATTTTAATTAACTTTTGTGATCACAGGTATATTGTACTTCACGCTGGCAATAGTGAAGGATTCATTCCGATGCTGATTTAATATTCAGTTCCTCCACAAGAAATCCTGATTACCATGGAGAGATGAACCAACAAAACTTTTTACATTGGTTTGAGCACAAACTATTAAAAATTTAAATAAACCTTCAGCAATTATAATGGATAACGCCCCATATCACAGTACATTAATTAGTAAAGCACCAAACAGCTCGACAACTAAAATGCAAATTCAAGAGTGGCTGAAGGAAAAATATTCCTTTGAAATTAATTCTTTAAAGAAAGAATTAATACATATTGTTGACAGGTAAATCAATGTTTTTTCAAAAGTTGCATGTATGAAACTTTTCATTTTTAGAAATAAACCACCAAAGTTTATGCAGCCGATCAACTGGCTGAACAGTATGGCCATAAAGTAATACGCCTTCCTCCTTACCATTGCATATTTAATCCCATTGAACATATATGGGGAATTACAAAACTTATTATAATAAGCACATAGGAAGAGAAGGAAAATCGATTGAAAATTGTATTCATATGTGGCATGAAGCCCTAACGTCTATACCAAAAGATGCATGGGCAAATTCTATACGACACTGTGAAGATTTGATTAAAAAATGGTGGGATAGAGAAGTAGTGTTTGATGAAGGCGATAGCTCCCATAATTATTAATTTAAATGAGGACAGTAGTGATTCCAATTGATAACACAGCATCTTTGTGAATTTAAAATAAGAGCATAAGTACCAATTACAAGGATTCACAAAAATTGATTTTTTTCCGTGGAAATGATCAGCTGGCTATCCTGCATTGAATAGAGCACTCTTACATTGTAACGTGTTACATGATAAGTGATTTGTTACAAGGTATCGGTAGTATTGGGTTTATATAATACAATTTAAGAGTCAAAGTACGGAATCATTATATCCCAATAGACTGTCTTATGTCCAAATAAAAAAAAAAAAAAAAAATTTATCCTTTTCATAAACATAGAATTAGCACATGAACCTCATAAAATCACTTTGACGAATTGGCTACACAGAAAATATACAGATAACACGACCAGGATCACACCAAATATTTGTCCTTTTGAAACATTAGGGCGAAAAATTTATTACAGACATACATAAACGAGGCCAAATTAATACAGGCGAATCTAATGAAGGAGGTTGTCATAAAATAAAATGGAAAATTATTTTTATAATTGTTATAAAATTAAAAGTGTAATTTAAATTTAAATAAAACAATAAAAGTTATTTTTGTGAGTTAATGATTGCAATACGTTTGACTTTTTTAATATAATAATAAATTTTCTTAATTTACTGTTTCTAATTCGTTGATTATTATCACCTTGTATGCACAAGGATTATTCTTCGAGTAATATCGGCAAAAATCGTATGGCAACGAAGAGCAACAGCTGATTGTTACATTTTCGACAACTTAACATTTGAAATTATCATAAGTGCATTAAAAAGTACACAATAACGTAGAATAATTTTAATTAGTGATAATATCCAGTGAATCGTTAAACTTAATAATACAATTAATGTCATTATTCCAAAGCAATTAACTCTTTATAATTTAGTTAATTTAAAAGAGATGACTCATCAATACAAATAAAATGTACTTTTTTAATTGGTGGCATTAGATGTTTACGTTGTATTTTGATAAGGCTTGTAATGTAAAAACCAAATTCGATCATAATGTCGGGAAGAGTGAATATGAGACCAGCTAATAAAAACACTCTTCTTAAAGTTGTGATTTTGGGTGACGGTGGAGTTGGAAAAAGTTGTTTAATGAATCGATTTGTATCGAATCATTTTGACGAACATTCCTTTCACACTATAGGAGTTGAATTTTTAAATAAAGATATCGAAATCGATAATGAAAATTACACTTTGCAGGTATAATTTTTGTTGCGATATTGGCCTGTGCTAATTTTTGTTTTTAAGATTTGGGATACAGCGGGACAAGAAAGGTTTAAAACTTTAAGAACACCATTTTATAGAGGAAGTGATATATGCATGCTAACTTATGCGATTGACGATAAGTCTAGTTTTCGAAACATGAATATGTGGAAGAATGAGTTTTTGTATTATGCCGATATTAAGGAAAACACCTACTTCCCTTTCATTGTAGTTGGTAATAAGGTTCGTAATTTTTAATTATTATGTTAATGGTAATTTTTAAAATGCAACTCACGAGATTAAAATACTTAAATTATTGGTTTTGCATAAGTAAATAAATAGATAAGCAATAGAATGGTAATAGTAAACCTCTGTTTGTTATAATTCAAGGATAACATAAATAACTCATAAATTTCTAATTAATTAAAGCTAATTATTCATAGGACTAAGTACTGCTATTATAGTGATACTCTTTTGTATTATTGAAGCTTTCTAAAAAATTTCTCTTTTGACTTAGTAAAATTCACTGTACCTAATTATTGGGTTATTAAATTGTTCAACATTGTTGCATAATATAATTCAATTTAAAATTACTGGTGTATTTCAAATTCATAAAGCCAAACAAAATTGATATCATATGCAAACTAGGTGTTACTGTTAATCTTATAAAAAGATTGGAAGCCAAAAATTGTAACCTTTTTTCATTAGAAACTCCATATCTTATAAATAAGATGAAGAAGATACAGGGTAATTGATTTCGCCTTAATCATTAGACGTTATGGGAGAATTATCAAGATCTGGATTTTGACTCTTTGTATGGTAGGGTTTCCGAATGCGCTCTCTCTCTCTTTAAAATATTTAAAACCTTGTAGCACTTCCGGTTATACCGGAAATAGAACTCAACTTCGTTATTTTAAATGGAACTATGTATTTTTTGTAAAACCTTTGGAGTATTCGCTTAATTTGCTACATTTTTTGTCTAAGTTATGTTTACTTAGTTGATATGTTTACTGAGATATTACAACTTTTATGAAAAAATGGTCACTGACAAGGGTTTCTTAGAAAAATCATAACTTCTCAACTACTAGCAATAAAAAAATTAAAAAAATTACCAATAATAGCAAGAAGAATGCTCTTTAAATTGAATGGTTAATTTTTTCAAATGATCTATATGCCTATCATCTACAGTTTATGAATAAAACGTACTTTTATGTAAAATATTGGAATTATTCAATTTATTAGGATAAGTAGTTGGCTTTGATGCTCCGATAGTAGGATACCGAGGTAAAGGCAACTGTTTCTATTTATGTTTTTAACTTATAGTAGTCTGAGTTATGTTTCTTTAGTTGCCATGGTTACGGAGATATGTCCACTCGCAAGGGTTTGTTAGGAAAATCATAACTTCTAAACATAAACAAAATACTCAATAATAGCAAAATGATGCTCTTTAAATTGGATGGTTGCAAATTTATGTAAGTTTATAAAAAATGCCACAATAAATTTGTAAAATTGAGAAACTTCAAATAGCAATAACTTAATATTTTCAAGTGGAACCTCCCTAAGTCTTTTACGGCCTATGACAAAGCAAAATACATGGTTTAGATAACGTAAATGAAACTTGTTTTTATTTATTTTTGGTACTTCGATACTACAAAACCATGGTTGAATTTAATTAACTTAATAATTGTTCAAAATGTCTTTCACCCACTTCTAAACATTTCAAAACTCTTCTTTCTACCGAACAAACCGCGTCTTGAATATGGTCTGGATTTACTTCTTCAAAAGCCCTCCGGATACGTTGTTTCAGTACTTCAATTGAATCAACTGGAGCTGCATAAACTTTACTTTTAATGTGACCACAAAGAAAAAAGTGTAAGGGTGTTAGGTCAGGAGAACGTGCCGGCCAATCCCATGGACTTAAACGCCTCAACCAACGATCTTCGAACAAATTTTTTAAGAGAGCAGCTACTGCATTGGTTGAATGAGCTGGTGCAAAGTCAAGTTGATATCAAGCCTTCGATAATTTACTCAAAGAAAGGCCGTCTAAAAATTCTTCAACAGTGGTATTCAAAATTTCCAAATACACAGTGCTAGTCAAATTTTTGTGATAGATTTTAAAGAATAATTGATTGTCTTCCAACAAACAAAAGACATTCAAACTGAATTTTTGTTGAAATGACCGTACATGAGTTACATGTGGATTAGAATGTGACCACCAATGGTTATTTCTCCTGTTAAACACTTCGTCTCTATTAAATTTGGCATCATCGGTCCATATGACGTCGTTTAAAACTTCCGGATTCCCTCCAATTCTTGTCAAAACAAATTCGCAAAACCTTACACGCCTGTGCATATTATTATTTTTCAAAACTTTTTGATTGAGTAGAATGATATACCCGAGGGTTGACCACTTCGAAAAATATTGTGCACATTTGCAAAATTCTCTTACATTTTGATATTTGCGAAAAAATTGCGATATTTACGAGAAAAATTGCGACATTTGCGAGAAAATTGCGACATTTGCGAGAAAATTGCGACATTTGCGAGAATATTGCGACATTTCTGGAAAAAATTGTGATATTTGCGAGAATGTTTGAGAAACTTAAAACATTTGTGGGTAAACTTTTATAGGTACTTACCGAATGTATTTACTACTATTATTATTTTATTTATTTATTTATTTAAAACCATTACAACAGTAAAAAAAATTTAATATTTGTACAACATATAAGTACATATTTAAGATTATTTTACTTTAAATTACGTTTAATTCTTTATACTTCGACGTAATGTTAATTCGATCCATTTGAGTAATAGTGAAAGGTCCTGTTCCAATTATACTTATCGGTCCAAAAATACATACTCAGCATTAACATTCTGTATATCTTCTGTCTTGGGCCAAAAAAATTCTTGCAGCGATGCTTGCAAAATTTAATTTTCGAGATATTATTTTCTAGGATTTCTAACACTCTTCCAAGATACCAACAATCAGAATAATATACTGCATAATATAGATCATTCTTAATTGAAACGTTATAAAGTTGATCTTTTTGTTTAGAAGTCTTTGAGTGTGTTTTTGATGTTCGAAATTTAATTAGACGATCCGAGCTTAGTCTAAAATACATAAACAATTAACCTATTGTACATACCGGGTTGTCTCGTTCATACCTAGTAACTTGATCATTTAATAACCAACAGAGTGAAGTTTTTCGCACCGTGATGATTTTATTTGCTACTTTTATGTGGACAAAGGGGCTGGATTCATCCAATTTTTCCATGTTGTAGTCTTTCATGCACAATTCTTCACTAAAGTCTGCTAATTCCATATCTACGTCTAATACCTTTGAATCTGTAATATCATCCGCAGTATCTTTTTCTAAGAAAACTTCTAAACTTTCCAATTTGTTTAGCATGATGTTATCTGAATCCACTTCATTACAAGTAATCGCTTCGTCTTCATTTTCATCTAACAATATTACTGGTAGTTTGGTATCAATAACACTAATGCTTTCTTCTGAATATTTAATGCGTAAATTTAAAGCATCCTTCTTCGCCTCGTCAAGAGCTTTGGCGCAAACGTTTTCAATTTTGTATCATCTAAAAATTCAGTGGTGTTAATTGTACCACCCACTACCAAGGTTATTGGAAGTTTGTTCTCTTGGAAAAACAAATTTTTCTGACAAGTCACATGTAATTTGATTGACTGTTTCGATTTTTGTAATTCTATTCAGAATTTCTAAAATGCTAAAATTTACAATAGTAGAAAATGTGGAGGTAAGAGAACGTGTTGCTCTAAAGGTCTGCTCACAAGGTTGTGAACTGAAGAGCCATGTTGTAAACTGTTCACCATTCTTCAAAAGTTTCATCATCCCTAAATTTTCTAATTAACTTTATTAAGGCGTGTGCATTTAGTTCTATACAAAGATAGGCATTGAGTGTAATGAAGTTTTCAGTAAGGGAAAGATTTTTATCTGATCGTATTGAACCTCGCCAAATTCTTAAAAAAAAAACTGCATACCATATATAATGTAATCTGTGTGAAAGAGGAAGGTCTTTGCTTAGGTAGGACTGCAACACATATCTTATTATTTTAGGTATATTACAGTTGCTTTGCTTTCCGGTAACAGTTTATCTAAGAGTAAGGATACTCGATCTGATGAAATTCTCTCAACTGATCGGAAATTCATTTTGTCTTCTGCTTCAATGTCTGATAAAGCTAATCCATGTTGATCTTTAGAAATATTTATTATTAAATGTTTAATATGTTCAAAACTAACGACATAATCACCCATTTGTATACAAATGTTTGGTTTCAATAACCTCGTTCTCAGTTTTGTTCCAATATGAACCGTATCCTGAACACATATTACTCCTCCATCCAAATCCATATGGAACCAGTTCCACGCAAAGTTATTTGCATATAAACGCGAAGTGTATTTCATCGCCTTCATTAATCTAGTATCTCCATCCGAAGAGAATCCTAAGCATTTAATGCCACATCGATCTGCTTCATTAGTAATGTATTTCCACCTGGCAAGAACGTCTTCATATGTAAAAGCATTATCAGTTCCAAAAGCAGCCAAACAAAACGGTGGACATTTGTCAATTGGAACTTGTGCCATGATTACGTAAGCGTATTCTGCCCCTTTTTTCCTGTTTGAAATAATTTTGAATTTTTTAGCAGATGTTGCTAGAAAATGACATTTTTAGGTATTCCATTTACCAACGGAATAACAAAACCGACAATTTTATTGCTTTTAGAATCGTATTGTATTCTACCTGTTATTTTAGTGCCATCTTCACTAATCCATACAGTTTTTGGTAGATTTCTTTTTCTAGAAAATCTAATAATTCTATAAAGCGAAAATTTCCTTCTTGGAAATGTTTATTCATTAAACCTCGTCCAATGGTGGTAATTGAGGGTAAACAATTTTTCATGTTCGCGTACAGGGTTTCATACAGTAACCTGCCACCCACCAAAATAAGTAGGTGGAGAATAATTTTAGTTTATTATCGTACTTATTCCCTCTGTTTGATTTGTACCGACTATTTGCGAGTGTTGTTTCTATAAGACATTGTAAAAAATTAGAAACTTGATCTTCATTTTCAAGTTGCAAACCACTTTGTATTTTATTTTGCACATGGTCAGTATTTCTTAAATTTATTTCTTTAACTCCTTCGTGGAACATAGCTCGAAGTTCTTCATTCTCTCTCAGTATTTTTTTTAACTCGCTTACTTGATGAAAAAAATTTGTAATCAATGGTTGTATATAACCATCTTTTCCTGTTCGTTCTCTGGCTCTTCTAGCACGCGATCTTCTAGAATATTTTTGTAGACACCATTTGGATTTTTTACTTTTAACTGTAAAGGGCTCTACAGTAGCAGTAATGCATGCCCTCGAAATTGCAGAACTGCTAATTTGAAAATCCAGATGACTTGCTTTTTGGTCCGACTCATCTTCAGATGAATCAGAATCAATCACTCTAATTCTTTAGTTTTTAAAGTTTTTGTAAATTTACTGAAAGTTCGTTATTAGGAATTTGTATATTTTGGAGTATTTGTATTTTTTGAACATCCGGGGTTTTCTGTTGAATCTGCGTTAGAAGATTCACTTATTTTGTTAATATTTTCAAATTTTTATTATTTTCTGGCCAGGTTCTGTCTTTTGGTTTACAATATGTTAATAAGTTTGATTGAATTTTGTTTTCAATTATTGACGTGTTCGAAGACCTATTAGTATTCTTATTTATGGGTTTATTCTCAGGTTTTATTTGATTTCTCCAAATGGCATTCTTATATCGACTAATAATTTGCTTTACCTACAATATTTAAAATTACAATATTTGATAGTCTGTGAGATAAATTTGGTTTGAGCCATTTGCAATGTTTACTTAGCTATTTTGAAAGCTTGAATGTTACTTAATTAATCTAAGAAAAAACGTCTTCTGTTATCAATTTGACACTGTCTAACTCCAGAAGACGTTTTCTCTTATACCATAAATATATACGTAAAAAATGATCAAGTAATAGCTATACATATCTAATCGTGTCAACATATGGCCCAATCCGAACTACCTACAATGGTGAAAAGAAAATTATTTAAACATACCTTAACACTTTTGGAACATATGCAACAACAGATATTGCAAGATATAATGTTTTCCCATCCAAGAAACATTGATAGTCTGCCTCTCGCATAGTGTTCAAAATTAATTGTTGTTCATCCTCACTTTCCAATATTCTTAATGGCAGTTTTTAACCAATCTATTAAAAGCTTCTGAACAGTTTTGTTGTGTGTCCGGTAAATCTTTTGCTATTTCAGTTTTCTTTTCTGTAATTTCTGATATATCTGAGAGGTTAGAACCGGCCACTTCTTTAGATTTTGATCCTTTCCTT